>OZ010571.1:118250620-118328120 GCA_963932145.1 Acanthosepion lycidas
CTTTTGCAGAGTTTTCCACGCTTTTTGTCCGGAATGAAACATTTATAATAGAAATTAAATAAAGAGCTTAATCACAGTACCTTGTCATTCGTCTTTAACGAATCATATATATATATATATATATATATATATATATATATATATATATATATATATATATATAGATAGATAGATAGAATGAGATTCAATAACATCGAGGGATGAAGGAATATTCGCGATATTTACATTTAATTATTGGCGTGGGCCTCGTTAGCAGAAATAAAATAAAAGTTACATGTAAAAAGCCTATAAAAATATATCAGTTCTCGTGCAAAGGACTGTATTGTCAAATTTAACAATCGACCCACTGTATCCATCTCCCAAAATAGCAATATTTCTCTTGTTCATTTTTCTTTCGTCACGCGATTAATGGCCTTAACATTATTTTATTTTCTCAATGTCATTCGTAGTAATCTCAATTGATTTTTTTTTATTATCGGTGAAAGCGACTTTTCTTTTTAACTCATATCCTACATTACAATATGTAGGAATATGTTGAGAAGTTATAATGAGTATAAAAATTAATTCAGGATTTTTGCGTGTCGAATGTTTTGAGTGTCTACCTCATGAATGTTAAACATGGCATAAACTTCCATATTCTCTTCAGTAATGACTAAATAAAAATGAAAACAATTACAGAATTACAGATTGCTATGGATATATTGTCGTCTAAAATACACAAATATGAAAATAACACTGGCATCTCATTTTAACAGATGTATTTACCAAAATTAAACAAAATGTCCCGATATACTAAAAAGTAAATTTGTGCAATAAAATCATCATTGACTCCACCCACGGACTCCAGGCGAATTCAGAATAGTCTACTTCACTTCTGGACGATTCCCTTGTGTATGATAGTGCATGTTGTCATAATCATTGCCATCAGTTCATCTTTAGTGTTACAAGACGTTTTTTTTTTTTGGTCTCTCGCTGAAATGAAACCCCACACGTAGTAATCAAGGTGGTTGCATTCTGGGAAGTTAGGTGGCCAGATGTAAGGGGTGATCTGGTCGCAGATATTGGCTGACAGCCATGTCTATGTTCTCCTGCTTGTTGTGATACTGTAAAGAGTCATGCTCCTAGATATAGCGTTTTCCAGCAGCCACTCAT
Source organism: Acanthosepion lycidas (assembly GCA_963932145.1). NCBI lineage: Eukaryota > Metazoa > Mollusca > Cephalopoda > Sepiida > Sepiidae > Acanthosepion > Acanthosepion lycidas. Next base: position 118,251,773 of record OZ010571.1, read on the forward strand.
TTGACACAAGGAACCACTACCGCCGTTCAAGGCACAATGTAGATCTCCGTGTTGAATCTGAGAAAATATGGCAAGATCATATCAAACAATTTCTTAATCACGATTAGACTCATCTAACTCTTTATGCATCCTCTGCAGTGGCCTTAGATTGGCATCTAAACACAATGTAATCTTTGTATTGAAGCTTCCAGCACGAATGCCAACGAGTACAGCATGCCATTTCCAAATTTCTAGCGGAGTAAAATACGATACGGAGCTCTTTTTCTCACAGACAGTGACCGACTAACTCTAGTATTCTATACTCTCTAGCCGACAAAATCAAAAATTAAACAATTAATATGAAAAATCTCTTGTTGATGTGATTCTCAAGAAATTTGCCGATGACACCGAGGATGTTGATGTTGCGATATTGCAACTTGGATGAGCGTTCACCCACATTCTTCTACACCGGATAGACAGCTGACTCTTTCCATATACGTAGGAAACATTTCTCTTTCACTCAGGGGTTAAACCATATTTGTAATATTATTGAAAGCTAATGTTCTTAGAAAAAATTACAGGAATTTTAACCGGACCTATAGCTTTTCATACGTCTGGAAAATTTCTAAGAATTGACATAGTTATTGCAAAATGACTGTGCCGTGAGAGGGACAGCAAATAAAGGATGGCGCCGCCGTTAAGCTTTAAAGCTAGCGCTAATCTTCATCGCAATGTTCTTAACTGATTAGTGTGGCAACGATAGCACTATTTATACACTAAGGAACGGGTGGTTTCCTTCTATTGAAACATATTTCCAATTATACAAAATTCACAGGACCATGGTTATTGTTTTAAACATTGGCTTGTAGTGCATCTGCATAAATATCCTTAGTATTTTCCTTCACTTTCTTGCAATGACTGTTGCCAGTTTTGTAAGCAGTAATATCTTCCTTACACCGTTACATAGTAGATAGCTTTATTGATTACGATGAGCTATAACCGTAATATTAATCAAGGCTAGTTATTTGTCATTTGTTCGTAATTTTTTCGGGGGACAAATTTTCCATGCCTGAAAAAGCCCATTCTGTATTACTTAATTTGCAATTGCTTTCGTAAGAAATCTTCATGTTATCATTCAACATGCATGTATTCTACATCAAAATATATTTAGTCATCATTTTTGCATAATGTTGGGTAACACAACTGCAAGGTCCAGATTAACAAGTGACAACATCAGATATTTCCACAGAAAAGTTAAACAAAATGTCTGAACATATTACTGGATTTTTTAAGGCGAATTCTAAGTGATGAAAAATCTTGGTTTTAATAGAGCGATTTTGAATGCAAAAGGCTGTCTAAACATGCAAAGCGTACAGTCAAACTAAAATCCTTTCAATAAGGAGGAATGACTGCAGCAACAGTTTTCTGGAATCCTGAGGTCAATTTGAGAATTTTTATTTTAGGCCAGAGACTGGCAGGTAATATCTGCTACGACCTATATATAAGAGTGAATTAAGAGAAAAATGTTTTTTTTTTATGCACAATACCTCAAAAACGAAACAAATATCGTTCCACAGTCAATCTGTTCCTTGCTTTCACTAGTTTCAACAATGACGTTTAAGAAACACCATGGCACGTACACTGGATCGAATCATCACCATTTATTTTGTCGTCCTTAAACAAACAAGTGAAAAAGAAGTTCTATTCGAAAATCTTCTTTCAAAAATCTTCTTTCGAAAATCCAAGACTTTATCGAACGGACTACCGAGTAGATTACTCCCCGATTAATACAATCATAACAACTTCAAGTATATTGTTAACCATTAACTTACTTATTCTCATAATCTGCACTCATTGTACTTACATATCCCTTAATTAGCAATGTTCACTTTTGGATCATGGGCCTTGTATTGAGTGATTTTATTTTTTTTTTTAAATAAGAGCTGTAAGATCCGATTATTTGCAAGTTTTTTACGATTTTAATCTAAAAAAAAAATATTGCTGGAAAGCGAAATTGAATGTTTCATCAATGAATCATTTTCGACCATGACAATAGATCCGCCCGTTCCTATTTGCAAATTCACTCAAAATTGAGTAGATCTCGATAGGAAATCATTAGAAATTAATTGTGATTTAGCATTTGACCTTTACTGACAGAAGACAAAGCAAAGAAATTACTAAATCACCTACAGAAGGTAGCAACGGGGTGTGAGATGAAAGGATTAAGCATAAACGAGAAGTAGCGATTAAACATGGTCATCAGTAAAATGATGAGCCCGATATACGGTTTGCTGGTTGGGAACACTAGAATCAAGCAGACGCTGAAGTTGAAATATCTGGGAAGCTTTCTCACAGAGAACGGTAAATGCAACACTAAGATCCATGGACGTATTGCAATAGTCAAGGTCGCATTCCAAAAGCTGGGAAGAGTATTGCGATACAAATGGATTTCTTTGGTAACAAAGAAAAGAATACTGAGCTGTTACGTGATATCTATCCTTCTTTACGGCAGCAAATTTTGGACGATTTCCTCAAAGATAGACTCGAGGCGACGGAGATGTGTTTCTACAGAAGGTTATCAGGGACCGAGCGTGTGAGCAATAATGAGGTCATAGATACAATGGAAACAAGGAAGAAGTTTATACTTAACATCAGATGCAGCTGAAGTTTCTGGGACATATAATGAGGAAGGAGCGCCTGCAGAATCTGATACTTACGGGTCGAATTGAGGAAATGAGAGACGAGGGAAAACAAAGGATGACATACATAGTGGGCTTAAGCAAGTCGATGACAGAACATGGTCTGGGGGAGGTGGCAGAGGGAAGAAAATTGTTGAGAGTTGCAAGAGATAGAGGGAGGTGGAGAGCCATGATCGGAAAGAACATGGCCCATAAAGAGAAAAAAAAAGGAAACTGGTTGTTTGATATGGTTTATTTCTTAGTACTCTGGTCTTTCCCAGTTGATATGAATAACTGGTAACATCGTTTATTGAAATACCTTCATCATTTTGGAGATAATATGCCGAAATAAAGCTTATTATTAAAAACGCTAACATTTAATTTCATTTTCGCAGGAGATATTCTGAATGAATTTTTGGTGTGTGTGTGTGTGTATGTATGTATGTATGTGTGTGTATATATGTATGTATGTATGTATGTATGTATGTATGTGTGTCTGTGCGGGAGATCTGCTTAAAGGGATGAAAACAATAGCATCTCCATTCTTGCAGGTAAACTGTTCTGCTGGTTACCTGCGGAGTATAACTTTTCGAGACAATACGTATTGCTTAGCAATAAAACCTAAAAAATATCGCGGGATCTAGTACAATTCTTCTCTGATTTCCTCAGTCGTGTGTCTCTTTCGCTAGACGGAAACCTGACTGCGTCGCCTTCTGCCAGAAGACAGAGATCTTGACAATCAGAGCCAGAGAGCGGACCGCCTCACTCCGACAAGCTTTGATAAACTCAATATTAACCGATACCTCCCACTGAGATCAGATGCCACACAGGGTCTAGATTTCTGTGGTGAACACGAGCGTTTATACTCGGGCTATTTCTCAAAATTTACCCAGCCCCAACATTCACGGGATCAGGTAAAATATTTGTCTGTATCTATCAGCGAAATCTCAGTCCGTGGAAGGTTTCCCGGCTGAGTCACCCTCTGATCAAAGACAGGCATCTTGATAATAGCGAGCCAGAGCCATTCAGCGAACTGCCCGACTGCGACAAATTTTGAAAAACTCGGTATTTACCCGAGCTCCTAACAGAGCGGGATGTGAAACAAGTTCGGTTAAATGTTGATCTCATCGAACCCGTAAGCTCGGGCAAAAATTCCCCGTAGATCTCATATACACGGGGTCGGGTATCTGTCACCCTTCCAGACGATACTCTGCCCTTCGGCATAGCTTCCTCTGGGATCCTCTTGCCCAAAGGCAGAGCGTTTGACAAGCTGGGTATTGTCAAACCCAAAGATTTGATAAACTCAGTATTTACCCAAATCCTCCTACATGGTTCGATGTGGTACAAGGCCGGTTTATTTTGGTGGGGTATTCCGAATCTGAAGACCCAGTTAAAATTTCCCCGTAGAGCCAATAATAACGGGATTATTTTAGTCTTCCGCCGCAGATAAGACCTTGCCGTTCGGCATTGCCCTCTATATGTTCCTCACTGAAATTTCGACAAGCTGAAAATTTCGGTAATTACCCGAGCTCCCCACAGATGACGGGGTCAGGTTTGTTTAACTCCCCAAACAACACTCTGCCCTTCGTCATATATTCGTCTGAGGCAGAGAAGTTTACAAGCAGTGTTCGCAAACGCAAAGGTTTGGGATGCTGTGCATTTCATCAGAACTCTCCTGAATATATGCGTTCAGGATAGATTCGTTAATGTGAAAGATTGATCATATCACAAAACGGGCATCAGCTGAAATGAATTTCATTTTTATATTGGACAGTATCTTTTGTGAGTGAACATATATCTTTATGCATCACTGTTACACGCATATTCTTTCTATAGCTCAGGAAGATGTGTTTGATTTTCTGCTATTGTGTTCAACACTTAATATAAAATTACAGTTTTTCAAGTGCTTCTATCCTGCATATCTTCATTTTTATCTATAATATAATACTGGCGATAGGAAGAGAAGTAAAGCAGCAGTATTGAATGTTTTCCATTAATATTCAAATAATATATGCATCTTCAGTTTGGATATCAATTCTACCAGAAAGTGAAGCCAAACTGGAAAATTAGAGCTTGGAATATTTTCCTCATAATATCAGCTTCAGAATTATTTTTAACGGATACAAAATTTACTCATCTTCATAAAGTAACAGAGAAAGATGTTACATTTTAAGCAATGTCCTTATCAAGATTAAGATGCAAGGGCTGCGAATGTGTGAAATATACTAAGTATATAATCAACCCGACTTCGGTTTTATGGATTAATTTATTTTTAAATGAATTCTTTTACTGTAGCCTGTCCACCGAATATACTACATACTTTCTTACATAGAGTTTGTCCACGAAGTGTTTTATTCATAGTATAGATATTATATTCTCCAGGACAGATGAAAATAGGGAAGAAATTCAAAGTATATACTATTACGGTTTTTTGGGATATATGTATATGACTAGGATATTTATTTGTAATTTACAAATTTTGGCACATGGCCGATGAAGGGGAGGGGTAAAGGCTGGTCCAAATTAACTATCCTATACCTAGCTAATCAGATTCACGACCCATTCGTACATTACAATTTACCCATTCACCACAAGAACTCGTCCATCACCAAACAATCCTTCAATCACCATAATACCGCATTCTTACCAGGGGGTCCTACAAAAAACGCGCCCCACACCATAAAAATTTGATGATAATACATAAAATACATAAAATTTTAATAATGATAGAATGAGAGGGGAGGGAGATGAACCCACAAATAACTCAAAAGTAACACAAATGCAAACTAAACATAATATATGTTAGTAGGGGACCGTCCAACCCTCAAAATAGAGAGGCCGCTGTATTCTGCCCAGGGGACAAAATCAAGAGGCAACTCTCGCTAAGGGAGTGGGAAGAAGGCTAAAATATTATGCGGGAATGGGAAAATATAAAGCTGACCCAGTCGAGATAAAAGGGGGCCGAAACAAACTGGGGAGGTTGGGAATCTCGACTTGGATCATAACCAAAGAGTAGCCGGGTTACAGGCCAGGAACAACACTTACTCACATTAACTAGGTACACTGAAGCTTGTCTAACCTAACCAAGGGGAGGGTTCCACAGGAAGCCACCCCGATGTGCAATAGGTTGACCTAGAAGAGAAAATCAAGGCTAGCCCCGGTCACACGAACCAAGCTCGCCTCTTTTACCCACCTTTCGCCAAAGACTGTCGAATGCAATCGTTTTCTATCAGATCTAATCTTCATCTTGAGCTGATGCTCAAAGAATTGGATTAGATGCTGATGAGAAAGACGGTTGCCCCGCAAGACTTCCTCCTTTCGCGACGTCCAAATCACCATTCGAGCCGTGGCCAGCAGCGTCAGAAACACCATTCGTTTCACCCCGGAATACGGGGGCGACACATTGTCACACGCGTATGCGCGATCAATGGACACAAGCTGTTCGGGAGCGAGACGAGCCGTCAGCTCGCCGACATGGTCCCATAAGGGGCGGACCCGGGGGCAATGGTAGAAGGCGTGCGGAGCCGTTTCTTCTAAGCCAAGACCACACCGTTCACAGTCTGGCAAATCCGCCAAACCCCATATGAAAGCCTTGTCGTTGAGAGGCAGCCGATTCCGAGCCAATCGCCAGGTAAGCGAAAACTCAGGGTTACTGAGGTAATCCGCCGCTGGCGCCCAAGACCAGTAGGAGCGATACTCCTCCTCCGACAAGCCGAGCGTATCACGTAGGGAATCCTTCGCGGGCCCCTCCACTAATCCACGATAGAAGACCTTCCTAGGCCGTGACAGGTCACTGGACCGGGGAATGGCCTTCAAGGCCGACCGACACTCGCGGATGAAATCCGACTCGTCCCGGGGTTTACGACGGCGCTCAACCCTCGAGATGGGGGGACTGATGGTAAGGCTAGGGAAGGCGTCCCTAACAATCCCCTCCAGAATCGGATCTCTCCCAGTCAATGCGCGGCGTAGGAAAGCCAACCTAGAGGCACGGATGTGACTCAAGAGGTGCGGCATTCCCAGCCCCCCATGACACGGACGTTTAGTGCAGACTCGTCTGTCGACCCTGTTCACGCGTCCCCTCCATAAAATGGAGGATAGCGATCGCTCGAGCGCCTTCCAATGGGTCTCACAGAGAGGAAGTACAGACAATCGATAAAGAATCAGGGGGAAAATGTATGTAGCACACACCTCCGCCCTGCCCTTCACGGACAACCGCCGTCGATTCCAAGTCTTGCCGGCAGAATCGACCTTTGCAAGTACTTCAGACCAATTCTTCTCCAGCTGGAGGTCCGGTCCAAACCACACTCCAAGAATGAGGACAGGTCCATCCGTCCAACCGAAGCGGCCCGGAAGAGCGACCCCCTTCCAGGCACCTAACCGCAAGCCGGAAGACTTGTCGCGGTTTATCTTGGCCCCTGTCACCTTCTCGTACCGATCAAGCGCCTTCTGTACCGCCTCGATGTCGTCCCGGGACGACACGAAAGCAGATACGTCATCGGCGTACGCGGAAACCCTGGCTCGAGCCCCTCCAGGAACGGCGATTCCGCGTAGGGCCGGACTGCCGGTCTCGTCCTTCAGCCGGCGAAGGAGAGGCTCCAACGCCAAAGCATAAAGGAGAGGCGACAGCGGACAACCCTGACGAACCGACCTAGACAGCACGAACGCGTCCGACAACCTTCCGTTCACCTGTACCACAGCACTGGGGGAGCGATACAGGAGGCTAATCCAGCTGCAGAAGTTGGGTGCGAATCCAGCGGCCTGCAGGACAGTAGCAATGTAGCGATGGTCGACCCTATCAAATGCCTTGGACTGATCCAAATTGATCAGCGCGGCTTGCTCGTCGTCTTTTACACCCTCTATGATCGTGCGGATCAGATGCAGGTTGCTCTGAATTGTTCGGCCCCTCACAGAACAAGTCTGCTCAGGTCCCAACAGAGACTCGGCAACTGACTGCAAACGCTCCTGCAGGATCTTGGCCATAATCTTTAACTCTGTGTTTAGCAGAGTTATGGGCCTGTAGTCATCTAGTTTCCCCCCACTGTATACGTTGTTAAAACATCCTACCCGTCAAAAATGTCAGATGCTAATGAATGTGACCTCCGTCAGACAATCAGTCTAGTGAGCCACATAATTAAGAATATCATCGAGTTTCTTTGAATAGAGCGCGTAACAGAATCAGACCGGAATTTCGTTAAAAGACCTGGAAACCTAATCCGATAGTTAAGCTCAAATTGACATCAATATTAGCAATACAAATCCAAAAGAATATATAGCTGTTTCATAGATGAAGCATAAGCGTTTGTTATAGGCCGATACAAAAACTGATTGAACTGCTTGTTAAACATATTTTATTTAGGAAATACGTGGGTCATTCAATAAATAAGGTGAAGTTTTAGGTATAAGGACTTCTAATACATATAGAAGCTTAATTTTTTTTTATTTTTGTTGTTTTAATTCTTTTTCACATGGATTAATTTCTTTTGCAGATTAAAAAAAAAACTTTCAGAGTTTTGGCGATTAACAAAGATGGCCGACCAAGAAGCATGCACCATGATTGAACAGCGGACAGTTATCACATTTTTGGTCGCTGAAGGGTGCAAACCAGTTGAAATTCATAGTAGAATGTCAACTGTGCATGGTACCACATATTCTTGTCTACAAGTGGGCTAAATTGTTTAAAGAAGGACGGAGCAGTTTTGAGGATGAAGACAGGCCCGGGAGGCCTATAGAAGTGAGGTCTCCTGGGGTGATCAAATCAGCCAATGACCTCATTCAGTCTGACAGAACTACTGTGAACTGCTGAGACAGGTCAAGAAAGACATAAAGAACAAACGCAGGGGTCATCAGTCAGAAGGAGTCATCTTGCATCATCACAACGCAAGGCCTCACACAGCAGCCCAAACAGTGCACACCATCAACGAGATGGGCTGGGAACTTCTCCCACATCCCACTTACAGCCAGACCTTTCCCCTTCAGACTTTCACCTGTTTGGTCCCTTGAAAGCGTTCACGAGAGTCACGAAGTTTAAAAGTGACGATGAAGTCAAAAGTGTTGTGAGCGACTGGTTGAGACAACAGTCCAAAGATTTTTACGCTGAGGGAATACGGAAGCTTGTGCACAGATGGGAAAGGTATGCGCCAGTTCTGGGAGACTTCGTTGAAAATTTTTTAAAAAGTAAGCTTCTATCTGTATTAGAAATCTTTATACCGAAATATTCACCTTATTTATAGAATGACCCTATATAGTATATTTGACAAAAAAAAATTTAGAAGTTAATAAATTAACAAAAATCCTGCATCTGAATAAGACATAAATAAGGTAAATAGAAAGATGCGTACGACAAGGATGGGTCCTCTTACCGGATTAATTCAACTTCTACATTGAGGCAATCCTTAGAGATTTAGTAGTCCTATCAGGATTCATTACTGGCAAACAAAATATTAAAAACGTAAGATTTGCAGATGGCTCAGTATTCATAATAGTTACAGAAAGGAAACTTCTGGAAGTTCTACCGAAGTTAGTAACAGAAAGCGAGAAGAAAAGACTAAATGTCAGTTGTAAAAGAGACAATGCATGCTTGTCAACAACAAAAAAAAAAACAACCGCAGTAGCAATGTGCGATTTGTAGACACAAAAATGAACCAAATGCTAGAATGTAAATTTATTTTAGCTAGTCCTTCATCAGATGACAAAAGATTTGAAATCGAAATGTGATGGTGAATGGGTATAGAAAGAGTTGCCTTTCGAAAGCTAAATAAATTGTTAATAAACAGGAAGACTTCCTAAATAACACTCAACAAAAAAGTACTGAACTATTATGTAGTATCTGTCTTCCTATCTGGCTGTGAATGTGAATAAAGGAAAACATGAAATAATATATTATTTTTCCTGATTTATTAGCGGATCATATATATGAAATGCCCAGTCAAATGACGGAGAAATTCTATGAAGAGATGTACTTGTAAATAATACCAGAAAAGAAGACAGTTCCTTTTCTGAAATAAAAGACTTTGATCAACCCAAGACATGCACCGTCAGTTGCTGCTGCTTTTGATAATTACGATCAGGATGATTATGATATGGAATTATATATTGTGATCTCGTCAGAAGAAATGAAGTAACAGAAGGATGCTGAGAATCTCTTGGACTGAAGCGTAGAAACAACGAAATTTAAAGCAAAATGCAAATATAAAGGACACTAGAATATAATAATTAGAAACAGAACTAAACAACTGAAAATTCTAGGGTGCTTAATAAGAAGACGGATTGGAGAAATTAATATTCACAGGAAATATTGATGGGGAGAAAAAGGAAAGCATCAAATAACTTACTAAACAAGTGTTTGGAAATGGGCGGTAGAAGATGGGGTCGAAGGGATAACAAAAAGACAATCTTTACTAAAACCTACAAAAGACAGGAAGTTGTTGAGATCCACGAACGGTCGCGTCCCACGGAAGTGGGAGATGTAAAGTTTTCTATTAATTTTATAAACTAAGATAATCTTATTTTTTTAAACTAATTATCTAATTAAAGAATCTTAAAGACTCAAATTTAAATATTTGGAAATTTCCTTGAAAATAGTCGATTCTTTTTACACGAATTACTTCATATTTCATGTTGTATTCATCTAATAGCAGTTGATTCATTTTTTACAGTTATGCCAACAGATTTGTTGATAGTTTCTGAAATCACTCTATCATTGTACGGCAGTGATTTGACATTTTCTTGCGATCTTGTTAAGTTAGAATAATATTTATTCATTCTGATGGCGGAAAAGAGGAACAGTAAATTGCCTCTGATGTTTCATTCTTTTGTAATCATTTCTCAAATTACTCAATTGTTCTTCGTCCATCTTATTTTATTACTTTTCGTTTCATCTTTACATTGTGACGCATATATTCTGTTTGATGTTTTTTCGTTCATCTTCCTTTGCCATTCTCTTTTATAATGATTGTGCAAAATCCCCCTGGCTCTTTTCATCCAATTCGCCTGGATTGATATCTCTGTTCTGTTGTAATCCTTGGCCTGTATCATTACATTATTTCACTTTTTATTTCAAATCATTGATTTTGGTCCATATTTATGGTAATTATCGAGGAATAACGTAAATCATGCATCCATGAAATCATTTCAAATTCCACTCATTAAGAAATTAAAGGTATGAATATTCACACCTAAACAAAATTACAAAAAAACAAAGTAAATAAAATGCCTATAAAAACGCTTATGCAGTCATATACAATCCAGGAAGTGTCTAGGTGCAAAACATTGCTGATCCAAATCCAAACAGAAAAAAATCAACTAAGATGAATGTATATTTTCAAAACAAGCAAAATGTCTTCTAAAATGTTCGCCAGTCGCTCTATGCAATCCATATTTAAATAGGCAGAAATAAGTCAAATCAAGTGAATATCTCATTCTAGGACTGGGTAGGAGAGGTTACCCATCCAAAGTGTGGAATTCCAGATTCAGCTGAAATATATATCATTGGGGAGAAACATTATTATGACAATACTATGTGGTAAGCATACGCAAAAATCAGTATGAAGATAGTTTCTCTAATTTACTCTAAGATGAGTAATTGATACATTATAACTAATTTATAACAATTAAATTTAATAGACAAAGCGCAATGAAAGGAAATTTTTATAATTAAATAAACAGTTCCATTGTTTCTATGCTTCCAGCCGAATTGAAAATGCTACTTATATGGAAACGTCAGCATGATGACTTAAAATTACTGAAGTCACTATATATAAACACAACCAAGATAAGCAACTTGTGAGCTTTATTTAGTATATCTACAATAAATTAATATATTTTGCATTTTATGCATTATAATCAGAGCAACCTTCATAATTTTGCTGGATTTGGCCCATATTGTACCGCAGACGCCACATTCTTGATACACACACACACACACACACACACACACACACATATATATATATTATTATTATTAATATTAATAATAATATTAATATTAATAATAATATATATATATATATATATTATTATTAATATTAATAATAATATTAATATTAATAATAATAATATATATATATATATATATATATATATATATATATATATATAGAGGAAATTCATTAAATCTGACATATTGTTATTTTTAATGCCTAGACGGCATGTTCCTGATATATACTTTGTTATTTTTAATGTATTTTGTTCAAATTTTATTTTTCATGGATATTCGAGTAGAAAATCTGTTTTTAATTTAATCAGTATTTTTTATCAGTCTACATCTATCGGACAGAATATTCGAAAAGCTTTTCAGAAACGTATGTGTCCTTCGGCAGGATTCGAACCTGCATTCCCCTATGGGAAACTGTCATTGGCCTTTTACGTGCCTTTTTACGGGGAAACATAACCCGAAATAATGCCATTTAAACACACACTCCATGCCGACTTTCGAAATATCCATATATGCTCTGCATTGAATTCGAAAGTAAACAAAGATAATTTATTTTCTGGAAATGTATTAATTCCGAAAATAATGATTTTCTAGATATTTATTTACTTTAAACATTTGTTTATGGATACTCATATACGAATAGAAACTGTTTTTTTTTTTTTAAATTAAACAGTATTTTTTATTCAACTACATCTAACGGCCTGAATATTCGAGAAAACTTGTCAGAAAAAGATGCATCCCCTTTCTGTCAATAAGTCTTACATGATCGAGCGGTTAGGCGCGTCGACATCTCACTAAGATTTTTCTCGTCATGACTAATCTATTTCTTTTGAATCATCTGTTCAGATTGACACTCAAACACTGAAATTTTCGTACTGGAGCATGTCGTCTCAAATTTCTGACGGGATCAATTGTGTCATAGCGATTTTCTTTTACTGTCAGATGGTGCCCAACTTATTCTACTATATTATGCAGTCATTAAAATTATAAACAAACAGTGCGCATGTGCGAAATTACATATAAAATGGCGGAAATTTAGCCATCGCACCTAGGAGATATTAAGATGTCCCAACGAGAGAAGTGCCTCTCAGAAATGGTGTAAATGAGACTTAATCACGATTGTTCTTATTTGTAAGGTTCGCTTAGCATGAATGTGTTTACCTGTTTAACAAATGGAGGAATACTGCCTAACTTCCTGTTAGGAGACGCAGTTTCATTAGTAGACATTATCGCACTTGATGAAGAAAGTCATTAATCGCATTATTTTAATAAAAACGAAGATGTCTCCTCAAACACGTATTCCTACTAAATACAGCTTCTATAGTAGCGATGGATATCTATGCAAGATTTTCTTTCTCAAAACCTACTCTCAAATGTCAGTTCAGTCGCTTGATTTCGAAAAATCTGATGCTAGATAATGTTGCACAAAAAGGTTTATTCATTCTATTTCGCTTCATCACTCATTTATTTTTATTTATTTTTTTTGTCTTGTGTATAATAAGCAATTCAATCAATGAATCATCTTGACATTTTCACTGAATCAGGAAAACTCGTTCAGATATTCACGGGTGAGGGCATAATTCGTTTTCATAGTCCAAAGCATTACATTTCATTTCTTCACGCTATTTTCTACTGAATTTGCTGCTTGCTACGGAAAGGTTTCCAGTGTTACGATGAATGACACGAACTGAAACAAATGCTAGTAATTTTCATGTAAAGAAACGCATTCGCTTCAGTAAATTATGCTAAACCAGCTGCACTGTATAAACGAAAAAGTGAAAAATAGTTTGAAATTGTCAAATATATACCAGCAACAACAATATCTTATCAATAATGCTTCTAAATTCAGTTCCTTTGCAAGCACATGATCTTTTCATCGGATATGCAATAGCAGATCAATATACATTTTCATACATAATTACATGGTTGAATGCTTTTGAAATAAGCTTCTATGGATTAAAAATATGTTAATGAATCAGAATTTCATCTAGATCCGCCATTATTAGCAAATAGCATCTAAATAGTCTTGTTCTAAAGAATAATTAAAGTTAATATAAAATATACATTTACGATATCTAGGACAGATAATCTTTGAATGTTATTGTACAATCAGAACAGATAAATTGTTTGATGAGGACTAAAAATATTCTGAAGTGCTTCATCGTTTGATAACTATTAAATATATGAAAGCGTAACAGAAAGAATGAAAAGAAATTTCAAGCAATTGTACAGTTAATGAAAGATGGCAATACAATTTGTTAAAATTAATAAATAAAATGAACTCCACTGAAAATATTAAAAATGAATGAATATAAAAGGAGGTCATTTTTTTTAAAAGAAAAAGGATCAAAGGATGCCATAAAAATAAATTTAGAAATAATTAACAGAATAATAAGGATGGCCAATTAGTATTTGTAGAAGATGGGAATACTAAGAAAAGAAAAACAAAGAAATCGATTAAGTGATCAAAGAGAAATAATACATTTGGACGAAAGGCATATAAAACACGAAAAGCACTTTAAAACAATATTAGTCATTATGTCAGAAATATATTGGAGGATTGAGATCGTTTAGATAGTATTTGGTTCTTCCATGAAATTGTCCAAATCACTCTACTAAAAGAAAACCAAAAGAAATATTTCAGCATAATAAAAACGTATAAAAACAGAATATTTAATTTCGTAGACATGATGACTTCCAGATATATAGTCAAAATGAAAAAGTGATAAAGAATGTATATTTTCAATTCATTACATTTCCACATTCGGAAAAGTTGTTCAACTGGTAAATAATGGAATAGTCGCTTCACTCTCAAGAAAATATCCTAACTAAATGAAAGATAAATTATTTAAATATGTAAAACTATATTCAAAGATCATTGTGAAACAATCGTCTTAGATTGGTGTTAGATAGCAACATTCGCATAATGTTGGAAAGAACGTTATATAATTCAAGGAATATAAATAAATACACATGTATTCAGATATAGGGAAAGTTTGTCCAAAGAAATATATTTTTTTAAAATTTAAAATTAATTAAAAATATACGTTACATTTATTCAGTTTCCATAATGGAACTTTACTCCCGGAAAACAATTATCATTATTTCTCATAACCATTCTCATAAGATATGTTAATAGTATAAGTGAAGAGATCAGACAAAGTCTAAAACTATTTTTTATTAAAAACCCCTTCATTAGATAGTATGAAAAATCAATGTCAATATCTTTTAGGCTGGCGTCTTTTCTTCCGTTTGGAATGAAAAAACATGAAAGTCTGTCTTGTTTAGCCGTGTGTTATTGTATTAAAGCCGTGAATCACTGCTGGAGTCAAAACTGGTTCACTCCGGGCATATTCTCCACCAGTTCGTATATGATATATATATATATATATATATATATATATATATATATATATATATATATATATATATATATATATTTTGAAACAAAAATGTGCAATTTTGCAGTGGATATGTACATGATCTAATGCAACACAACATAAGATAAATTAATATTTACGGGTCTACTTTATATATTGAGCACTATTTGTAAATTACTGTAATCCTATTGAACGTTCTCCTTCACTTATATATATATATATATATATATATATATATATATATATATATATATATATATTGTGTGTGTTAGAGAGAGAGCGCGCACAATATATTCATGAACATGAGTATGAACATTTCCTGAAAATTCTAATATCGGTAGGCTTATAGGAGTTTATTGTGAAACATTAGGTGGTATAATAAAATTTGATATCGTGCATCTTAACACTGGAAACACCATCATTATAAAAATTGTCTAAATATTCATATAAAGCGCAATTTATTCTGATTTGTATATTGTAAGAAACAGTTGTTTAAAAATAGTAGTAGCAGAAGATATATATTAAGTTTTTTGCAGCGTATTAAGAGCGGAATGGCAGAAAATAAATATTTTTTTGTACTAAAAATATTATTCTGCAACCCTACAGAAAATAATTAAACACTAAAATATTTCCAGAGATATTAAGTTCGTTTCGGTCTGTTTTACCATTTTCGTGATCAAAGATGATCGTTATCAGAATTTCAAATCTCGAGACTGTGTAATGGTTAGCAAGCTTGTCTCGCTAGAATTGTTGTTGCGACTGAATAGTGAGGTCGATCCATATATATATATATATATATATATATATATATATATATATATATATATATATATATATCCGAAAGCGCTCGGATAAAAAGAACAGTCGGACATTTTTTTTTATATAATTTATCATTCAAAAAGAAAAAATTATTAGATCGCAAGAGAAATTGTATAAAAAACTAAATGAAAGCACCTTGTCTGTCGTATTCAATGAAATGTGCGTGAGAGAAGGATTGCTGCTTAAATACACAAATATATGTATAGGAGGACATTGAAGTCAACACCCAGAGGCAACAGTCTATTTTACGCTAAACGCATCCGTCAACATATGTCGGTTGTGTTTGTGCTCGACTATTTATATCTACAAATTTGTGGTGCATTCTGGATAGTCTATTGTATTATTTAATATATATTTTGGCGGACGTAACGGTTGTGCAGTTAGTTAGTGTAGTTGCTATTGAGTGGAAATTATTGTGGATCCGAATGCAGTTTTTTTTAGTTATTTCTAAAGTTTCTAGTTAAATTTCTAAGCCATAAATCATGTTACTGAAATTATTATCAGATGTATTTATTTTTCGCTCTATTTGCACCTGAATTATAGAAGTAATATTTAATTTCGATTATTTTTTATCTCCATTTTGACAAATGCACAATATTTAGCTTGCAATAATTATGCTGTCACACAGTTTACTACTCTTAGATGCTGATTTCGAAGCACCTTTGTTCTTGTTATGTTTAGTCAAATGTATTCCTTTTATTATTATTGTAAACGTCGACATGTTACAATATGTGTAAAACAATATACAATAAGAAATGTAAAATAAAACAACCAAAAAACGAGAGAAAAAGAACAAAGTTGCTTAAGGGACATTAAAGTGTTCTTTGCTCGGCAGTCACACATACATTTCATTCGAGCGGCTGAATTTTTGATTGTTTTTTTTTTTTGTTTTTTTGCTTTTATACATATTTGTGTCGAAAATTAAAAAGACCAAACAATAAATAAATATAATAAATTAATAAAATCTATAAATAACGAAATAAATTAAGTAAATAATAAACAAAATAACAAACTCCGCATCTGTACATAAACACAAGCAGACCAGTAAACAATCAGCAATATAAAATATCAAAAACTGCATTCGGATCCACAATTATTTCCACAGTTACAATGTAATAGGCCTCCATATAATGCATCACTCTCCAAGATATATAAATAACCGAGCCAATGTTCAAGCCATATTGCCTGACGATTGGTTCAAACATGAATGAGACTGTCGTCACTAGTTGTTGACATGCAGTGACAGAACCCAAAGAGTTTCAGTTCAATACCTGGTTATGGCGGTGAACTTAGAGAGGGGAATTAACAAGAGATAACTGATAACTGACATCCAATAAACATGGCACGTGGAACTAGAACAGTCTACCCCAGTGAGCGAAATAAAGGGTTCAGTTCGACATTCCAAACCCCAACCTTGAAGAAGGCCGGAGCATACAACTGCCGAAACGTTGTGATAAATATGGCAACAAAGATGAATCGTCCGAATAATGTAAATAGTTTGCATGCGCCTGTATGCATGTATGTCTATGTATATGTAAGTGTCATTGCAAACAAACACAGAAGAAAAAAAATCATCGCCTGCACCACAATCACATACAAATAAATCATAAATAGATCAACTTTTGAAAAATTATTCCAGTTTGTCTGAAGATCGAAAGCGTTAAACCCTGCGTTACAAACTTCTATCCATGCAACCGCATATATATATATATATATATATATATATATATATATATATATATATATATATATATATATATATATATATATATATATATATATACAATATTTTCACTTTCCCATATTTAGTTTGGAGAGAGTGATCACTATCAGAGTTAGAGAGTTTGTAAATTATAGTCAGTGTAAACATAGGAATCAGAACTCCATGTTCAAAATCGGTTTAATGAGTCAAGCCATCTGTAGATAGAATTTCTGGTGTTTTTTGCTGCTTATCTAGTTACAGCAGGATTCTGCAAGGTGCTATGAAGAAGGATATATCTAGGGGAGAATGCTTCATGCTATTTATGAAAATCTATCGTTTACTGATTTCTTAATTTATTTAATTATCAGGTTGGTGCAAAAATAATGACGTAATAATGTCGTTTTTGACGTAAAAAAACGACATTATTACGTCATTATTTTTGCACCAACCTAATATTATCTTACGTGTATTTACATATTTTTTATTGATTTTAGGTTGGTGCAAAAATAATGTCGTTTTCTCACATATGTTACTATGTTAGTAAACGACATTATTTTTGTACCAACCTAATATTTGCTATATATATATATATATATATATATATATATATATATATATATATATTATATGTATATATATATGTATATTCATATGTATATATATATATATATATATATATATATGTATATATATGTATATATATGTATATTTATATATATGTAATATATATTATGTATATATATATATATATATATATATATATATATATATATATATATATATATATATATATATATATGTTCTGTTGTAAATTACAGTACTGTAAATATCATTCCTCATATTTTAGTTATTATATGTTATTAGTTTTTGTTCATTGCATAGGTGTAGATAGTGTAGTAGAGATTTCCTGTCGTGTTCTCTATTTATATGAGCTCAAAACTTCTGTCTAGCAATACATTAATTCTAAACTTATATACATTAAGAAATACTTAATTTTTTTTTTCACCTTGGTTTGTAATTCGTTAATATTTTGGAACTTCGATGGAACGTGTCGTTTCTTATTGAATTCGGATATTTTTTTAAAGTCTATCGAATGTTTCACACTCCAAACAAAGTTCGGTCCATGGATTAAAGATCTGTTGAGACGTGAAATTAGCTGTTATCTTAATCGAATGAATTATATGCTTATAAAGTCATTCTATACAACGTTCTTCAATCCTGGATAATCTTACGCCATAAATACACAAATGTTGAAGAATAGATGTATTGGACCCGTAGGATTCCGTAAACTTTATACGTGTGGTCTATACCCAATTTGAATCTAAAGCTGTATATTTTAAATAGAGTAATTGCATGTTATATAATGGGTATCAGAAAAATACTTGCCTACTAATAAATATATAGTTTGCTACTCGATATTCGTTCTTTCTGTTCTGAATACATTAATGTGTATCCTTAATATGTTCAAGAATAAACGGGATAATGAAAAACATTTTGTTATTTAAATCTTTCTTGGAAGGTCTGCATGACTTCAAAATTCTCATTCGAAATTTTTGAGGGGTTCTCCCCTTTCTACACAAATGGACTCACCCAGTATATACATATACTACGGCTACGTGAAGACCAGAGAGAGCAAGACCGAAGAGTCGAATCCAGAGTGAGAGAGTAAAAGGTTGTAGGTAACCGGAAGAGTGAGGGTGAGGTAACAGCGTTGTAGGAGTCACAGTGAGAGAGCACGTATACTCAGTAAGAAGTCATATAGTGATAATTCAATACCAAAGACTGCATATATATATTTCTACTAACCCGTATTCCTGGAACTACTAACCTGCTTTACCAGTTTGTATTATTACATTAATACATTATTTTCATATATTCATTCCTGGTGTTTGTTATTTATTGATACCGGATTTCAACCCGGAATCCACAACAGAAATCCTGTTTTAAACTGATCGTAACTACTGACTAAACCACTTCATCTCAGCACAGTTTCTATAAGTGTACAATCGTGATAGCTAAACGCTATTAAACAATTTCTCTCTACTGAGATTTTTAAGTTCAGATTATTTCAATTCGTTTTCGGCTTTAATACTCTGTATTTTAAGCGTCACCAGAAATATATTTGAGTATTTCTGCCTAGATTATCGACGATTTTATTTAAATATTCACTTGATTCTGCGAAGTAATCTTCTTATAAAGTTGGTTCTCTTTGCCGCGCTAGGAAATTTTTCTCCCCGGAATCGATACTTCAAATCTACAAATCAGCAATTCGCCCTTGCATGGAGTATTGCTGTCATATATGGTCTGGGGCACCTTCTGTTTACCTCGGAGTTCTTGACAAGATCCAGAGACGGATATGTAATATAATTGGCCCTGATCTGACATCTCGTCTACAGTCACTCTCTTACAGACTCGCTGTCACCTCTCTCTGTCTTTTCTACAAATACTTTCATGGTAATTGCTCCGCTGAGCTGCTTTCACTGGTTCCCAGACTCCATGAATTCAAGCGCCCTACAAGGCTGGCATCCCATTCTCACCCTTTCACTGTAGAAACTACTAAATGTAGCTGTCTCTCCTACTCCAATAGCTTCATACCTCGCACCTTACTAATTACTGTTTCCTTGAGAGCTATAATCTCCAACTATTCAAATGTAACGTCAATCGACATCTCTAGTTACCTTGATCTATCCACTATCCCTCTCCTCGTCCTTTCATCTATCACTCCTATCTGCTCTTGCTCCAAATCTTCTGCAAACCCCTGCATTGTAGTGACTTCAAGCCTTGCTCGGGGCGTAATGAACAAAAATCTATCAAGATTTTTTTGTGTACCTCCTCTTATTACACGTGTTTCAAAGCAACAAAAAAAAGCGCTGTCATTTTTTAAATATGGAAGATTTGCAAAAAGTAGTTGCCCAAATGTTGAAACTAAATTTGTATCAGCAACAAAAATCAGAAGAAAGACAACAACAACTATTTTGGGATTTACATAAACAGCAAATGTAATTCCAAAAAAATACGCTTCTGAATGATGAACTACAACAGAAACAACTTAAAGAATTACTCTGAAAAAGATACAATATTCTCCCAGAGTATAATCTACAATTCAATGGAAACATTTGAATACGTACCAGAGGAAGACAAAACGTTCCAGGCTTTTTACAGGCGCTACGAAGATATTTTCAACGTAGACTGTGAACAATGGCCCAGTGAAAAAAAGGTACGTCTACTATTGAGAAAACTGGGAACTACAGAACATAGTAGGTTCGTAGACGTCATACTACCAAAGAAAACGACTGACTTGAATTTTTCAGAGACGATTAAGCTCCTATCGGAATTATTCGTGCCTAACACAACCTTGTTCCACCAACGTTGGAAATGCCTGAACACAGTCAAAGACAACCAGCAAGATTTTCTAACGTAATGATTTTAAACTTGCCGAAATGACTGCCGATGATTTCAAGTGCTTAGTTTTCGCACACGGTCTAGTATCTGCAGAAGACGCTGAAGTCAGACGACGGGTACTGACTAAGCTTGAGAACGAACAAGGATTGACTCTCAAACACTGGCAGAGGACTGTCAAAAAGTAATATCTGTAAAGCGTGACTCAAATACTATCGAGGAAAGAGGTGTGACTAAGATTAATAAAATCAGAAGCAAGTCTACCTCCTATTCCCCTCAAAAAGACAAAAGGCAAATCTCATGTACTAAATTCCGCAGTAACCAAAACCCAAATAAGTTAAAGAAACCGATCGGACCATGTTACCATTGGGGTAAATGGCATTGGATGAAATTCTGTCCAGTTAAGAACAAAAGATATTGCAAAAAATGCAATAAAAGTGGGCATACGTTAACTGGTACGCCAAAAGAACGAGAAAACCCCAAAATAAAATTAGGCAAGCTCAATCTGACAATATTCTCGATAGGAATTTAAGAAAATATGTAACTGTGGATATTTTCAATAAGTCCATTAAATTCCAGCTTGACTCGGGTTCTTATATTTCAACCATTAACTGGCGTACTTGGCGAAAATTGAACAAGCCGACCTTATTAAAAACGGATAAAACAGAAAAATCCGTAACTGGCGAAAATATTAACATTTTAGGCGAGGTAATACTTACAGTAACACTAAATGGAGTTACCAAAAAGTTCAAAGCCTACGTATTAAAAAATACAGACAACTTATTTGGAACTGATTGGATAGAACAATTCAATCGTTCAGTACATTTTGTCTCAAGATACCAAGTAAAACGTCCAATTTGGTAAATCTAAAAAAGGAACTCAAACAACAATTTCCCCGGCCTTGTGAAATGTACTAAAATGAAAGGCGAAGGACGGTGCGCAACTGGTATTCAAAAAGAGTCGGAATGTCCCTTTCGCTGCTCTAGAGCAAATCAATAAAGAGTTAGATAGACTCGAACAAGCAGGTATTCTGTCAAAAACAGATTTCAGCGAGTGGTCAGCACCTACGGTCTACGTAAAAAAGAAGTACATTCAAATACGAGTATGCGCAGATTGTTTTACAGGGTTAAACGATGCTTTGCAAGATCACCACTATCCTCTCCCAAGCCCTGAAGAAATTTTCAATAATCTCAATGGTGGAAATTTTTTTTCTAAAATTGAACTCTCGGACACATACCTTCAGATAGAGGTGGGAGAACAAAGTTCCAAATTGCTCTACATAAACACCCATAGAGGGTTGTACAAATACAACAGGCTGGCTTTTGGAGTAAAGGTTGCGCCTGCAATTTTCCAGCAGGTCATGGACGCCATGCTGGGCGATCTTGACTACGCAACAGCCTATTTGGATGATATACTAGTTACTAGTAAAACTACGGCAGAGCACCGGAACCATATAATAAACGTATTCGAAAAGATACAAGAATACGGATTTAAGTTTAAGGAGGAAAAGTGTGACTTTTTCTTACCAGAGATTAAATCTTAGGACACATCATAAATAAAGATGGTCGTCGGCTGGATCCAGAAAGAGCCAACGTGATCAGAAACATGTCGGCCCCAGATAACGTTCAAGCGTTACAAAGTTTCATCGGCCTAGCTCACTTTTACCAAGGGTTCGTTAAGAACATGGAAAATTTGAGAGGGCCTCTAAACCAACATTTAAAATAGAACAAACCATGGTCATGGACCCCGGAATGCCAAGACGCATTCGAGAAGATCAAGAAAACTCTTACTTCAGACCTCTCCCTCATACATTTCGACCCTAGTCTCGACATCATAGTCGCAAGTGATGCAAGGTCGTACGGCATAGGCGCTTGCATATTACATAAACTGCCAGACGCTTCGCGAAAAGCTGTGGCTCACGCATCAAGATCTCTACTTCCAGCTGAGAAACAATAAATCCCAAGAGGAAAAAGTATTAAAAGTTTTATTTTTTTTCTCTCCTTTTCAAAAAAGAAAACTCTTTAGAAGGGGGGTATTGTGAGACCGGAAACTACCTACACAATAGACTCTTCCAGGCCTATATTAAGTAGGCGACATAGCAATCTAGAGAGAGTGATAGAGTGATAGAGTGTGAAACAGAGAGACAGTGAGAATCGCGTACGACTACCAGTGTTGGACACTAACTTATAGTAAGCTCCGCTGACACTATCTCTGTAACCTGTTGTTAATATATCTTTCTTACATCTAATCCGTGTTCCGTGTTTTACTTCTGTGGGCCCAACTTTGGTACCCACATCGGCAATATAAAAGAGAATTGGTTCATGATATATATTTTATTAATCAGTGAGAGTATGCTAACTGTTGATTACTTGCCGGTTGCTGGTGAAGCATGGATTATGGTCACATCACGTTGAAATACTAGTTCCCGTTCGA
Source organism: Acanthosepion lycidas (assembly GCA_963932145.1). Lineage (NCBI taxonomy): Eukaryota > Metazoa > Mollusca > Cephalopoda > Sepiida > Sepiidae > Acanthosepion > Acanthosepion lycidas. Next base: position 118,275,095 of record OZ010571.1, read on the forward strand.
TCACTGAAGTTAAGCAATGCCAAGCTTGGTGAATAACTAAGTTGGTGACCGCTTAGCAATACCAATTTTTGTAAGCTTGAATTTGGGTATGTTGCAATGTTAACGGTTCTGTATTTTTAATGAGTTGAGTTCTAATTCCAGTCAGGTTCGTTAAATTCGCTTATACGCAAATAATTGCTGATGAGAAAGAAATTATTCTTTCCCAGCCTAAATGGGCGACACTGCACTTTTATTTTCGAATGTAATGTATGTTTTGATGTTGACAAATTTATTCGTTTCTGCTATGAAATTTAACTTGTTTTTACTAATTTTTGTACTAAGACAATGTAGGTTTTACTTTTTCGTTTTCGCTCCATTGGCCGATTAGTGTTAACATATTTTCTCTCTCTGTCTCTCTAAAGGAAGAAGGAAAAACGCTTGCACCCCCCTATGTAAAAGGAGAAGCGGTGTTAATTATTTCGCCGGTTTCGTACCATCAACTCTGATTTTTTTTCGTTTTTGATCCACAGCGGAGTAGCGTTAACACACTCTGAAAATGGTAGTATTCGGACGTTTACTATGTTATAACTTAATTATTACATTTTTTAATCCCACCATCGCACGTATATGCTTTCATTCATCGTTCTCTGTAATGATATATGTGGAATTTATACCTGGATTTGTTGTTGTTGTCATAGAAATAGATAAGCTATCCTATCGCCCGGTTGATACTCCTCCCCCTTCACTTGCACAAGAGTAGAGGCTCACTCCTTTTTCGAACTGTAGGAAGAGCTTTCCGGTTAATTTCCTCTTCTGAGGCCTTAATATTAGTGCTGTTACCAGTTTCTTGTGTTCTGTGTGGTTGATGGCACCGTCTCTTCATTCTGAGGGTACCGGGTTGGCAGTTATCTGGTTCCTGTTCCCGACTGGTAGTTAGAGGCCCAAATCTTGTATAGCGTCTTGAGAGGCTGCTCTGATCAAAAGTTACACAGTAGCGCGGTTCTTGCAGTGCTATATCACGTATGGAAGGGTTTCCTTGCATGTAACTCCGTTGGACAAACTAGAATCCACACTATGTTGCGGTCTGTGCAATTTCAATTCTGCATATGTCACATCAAATGACCGACTGCTACTACAAACTCCGGCCTTTTCCTTGTCATTATAACACATCCAAAACAACCAAGCATAGAATCAAACCAGCTCAGCAAAAATCACCTAAACCCATAACATTTCCTTCTCTAATGTTCGTGGCATTGGTACCAACTTCTGCGGTGAGAATTATTCCTTTTCGGAATGTCTCCCTACATTCTAGCTCTCTGTGAGACTAGCCTCATCTCTTCTCTCCCACCTTCTGATTTTTCGATTCCGTGTTACCTTCCTCTACTTAGAAAGAACGCTAAAGTTCACATGCCTGGCTTGAGAGTTTATGTCCGCGAAAATGTCCCGCTGGCTAGGGAACTCTCTTTGACTCTCCAGATGAACTCCTTCTCTCTCTACTTAACTCGGTCAGCTACCTTTTCTTTCTCTAGCGTTCCACTTACTCTCAAGACTGTTGCGTGTCATATAGTATTTCGAATACTATAGACAATACCTTCGACCTACACCCATTTGCAAACATATTCGTGTTCCAAGATTTTAACGTCCGCCATACCAGGTAGCTTAAACACTTTGACACTGACCTCGCATCCAAACCCTTACATACTCAATCACTCAAAATCTCACGCAACTGGTTGAAATCCCCAGTAACACGTTTCCCCAGTAACTCTGATGGAAACGCCTACCTTCTTATTCGCTGTTTTACCTATATCCCTCTCATTCTTGTCGCACTACGCAGCTCTGCCTTCTTGAAAAGTCAGATCTCACTGTAGTATCCGTAAACTTCTCTTTCCCCCACGGGAACGGTAAAAGGAATTGATCATATGTTTAGCATATTTTGTGAAGAATCATGGAGATTCCTTTTGAGATGCTGGTTAAAACTTAATCACAACAGTTGTTCGAATGAAAAGAGTTTCATTAAAAGTGAAAACCATTATCAAGACAGAAGATTTATGTTCTGCTCGTTGAGGATCCAACGTTCCAATTTTGATTTTGATGATATTGAACGTTAAAAGCCACTTTTCCAACATCTGGTTGCTAAGCAGCATTTATGATCATGGAACATGTTTCGACGTGTGACCCACTTAGAAACAGTGAGTACTGTACCTAAACTGCGAGTCAGACAAAACAAACCTTCGTAAATAGCCACTTGTGAAGTGAATAAAAAGTTTTCCATAACTTTGTCAATAACTCTCATATATTATTTAGCGAGAATTTTGTTATCGTTAAAAACTTAATCTCTATGTACACGCACAATCTTTGGAAAATAATTTGTAATCAGCTATATGAAATATTTATCAATATTTGCACCTACTTGATAAGTAAACTTTACAACGTTTTGCTTAAAACTTAAATTATTTGTAAATCTATTCCAAACAACAATTTCACTATAAAAATCTTACCTGTGAATAACATTATTTCTTTTCTACGCGAGAGTCAAATAATATTTTTTGAAAAAAAACATTTCCGATTCTTCTAAGGAATATTTGAAAAACAAAAATATTTCACATTAATTTCAGTTACGGAATTTACGGCATACTTTTTTGATATTTTCACAATGTTTTTTTTTTTTTGTTTATGATTTTACTATTTGTTTATAGCAGGGGCGCTAACGGGTCCTAATGCACTGTATCAAGTGAAACCTGGGAACCAGAGCAATCAAAGGGAGGTTTCACATTCCTCAAATCATCCAATCAACCGAACTTGCTGGCAGATGTAATTTATCGTCCTACCCAAGATTTCTTTTGAAAGAGAGCGTATTATCTGACATGAGCAAAAGTTTGAAATAAGCTACTAAACTAATGTAAATTCATGGCAAATCAGAAACGAAGAGGTGTGTTAAAGATTTTAAAAAGTCAAAGATAACAATACAGAATTTTTTTGAGGGTCACGATCTTTCACATCCTGAAAAGGGTTGAATCATAAAAATTTACAATTACTTCAAAGTAATGTATACAATTAGCTCTCGGTTGTTAACATTTGCAGCATCAATTTAGATATAAAGACTATTTACTTAGCACTATTCTCAGGAAAGAGGCTTGTACAGTCAACAAAGTGTCAAGCATATATTGCCTCACGATTTGTAGTAGAAAATAAATTCTTGACATACGAAAATCTCTCTCTCTCTCTCATCTCAATATTTTTTCTCTGTAACATTAAATGGTAAGCTGAGTTCCAGTTACTGTTGGCTATATTGACTTCCGCGCAAATACCATTGAGAAAGTTACAAATAAACGTCTTCTGTCACATATATATGTTAATTAGAAAGGCTTTTAATACTAAAACTAGCCATTTCCCCTCAAACTTCATACAACCTAAAAGTATTTGTTTTTGCATTTAAATAACCTACAAATGGTTGGTGAGCATTAGAAAAAAATGATCAATCAATGTAACATAACACGTTTGTACATGTTACGTATACATTGATTTAAAAGTCGTTAATGAGAATTTATATATTTGATTATTCAGTCATAGATTTTTGTATAGATTAAATATCGAATAGAAAGAGAAAAAATATCTCAAGATTTAAATGAGAATAATCAAAGGATATCTAAATAAAATTTCCAAATTCGTATATGGTTCGAAAACTAATATTTAATGAACACTTTACTTTGTTAAATATAGTTCAACTTTGCCTTGTTTGTTTATCATCATCAGTGTTTGCCGTAAAAGTAACCCTATTTACCCAACAAGCTGAACCATTAGTGAAATTTGAAAAAACTGCGAAAATGAGATATGTTTACAATATCTATGGCAATCATTTATATAGTCAACATCACTTGACAGTTATTTAAACCATAATAAATTTTCCTGCTACATAATCCGCATGATGGATTAGCCTTTTTACTGCAGAAGTGCTGTAAGGACCAGATGTTTTATTGTGTAAAGACAGCATCCCGCTTTGGTCAGTGACAGCTGATCCTATATAAAGCATCAGGATAACTATGGTATCTACATTCCAATCACGTTACTGTTCTCGGAACGGATCCCTGATTTTCGCGTAGATTTCAAACTAGCTTTAGAAGATCAATCATTTATAATTTACTGACCCAAAATATCGATTATTTTCGTGCTAGATCCGGTTCCTCTATTTGGTCTTGAGTGGGTCTCTTGTATATTGATGGTTCTTCGCCAGTGTCTCAAGGTTATGAATCTAATGTAATGACATGATATTGGAATTTTCCGATCGATTCTCCTTCATACCAGTTACATAAGGTAATCGGTTGGACACACTTTGAAAAGGCAGATGGCTCAGTGGTAAATTCCTTTCTTAACTTCATTGCTTCTTCAAATTCCTATCCATATGTTATTTACTTACACTTAATCAAGCGCGATTTTGAATTTGATTAACACAAGACCTTAACGAAGCAGGTAAGTAGACAGTTTTATATCTAAATTGATACCGCAAATTTTAACATTCCTGAAATAACCACTAGCTAAATAATCCCGTTTATATTTCTTTGAAGTAAGGAAAATATTTTATTTCTCAAGTACTTTCAGAATATGGGCGATCATGAAATTCCATTAAACCCAGTGTTGTTTTGTTTGAAATTTTTAACCATTACTTTACCTCTTCGTTCTTGATCTGCCCTGCGTTCATATTCACAGAAATATATTAAATTAATTTATTTGCTACTTTATATTGTGTGCTTTAAATACTATCAGTCCTCTTTTCTTATTATGTGACAAAGAAATGATAACTGATTCTTTCTGTTTGTAAGTATAATTTTTGTAGTTGTTCCTGTTCCTACGCTGTTGCTCTCATATTTGTTCAATTCTATTCTAAGCATTCATCAGCATAACAATATCTCTGTAGTTTTATGTCAATTCTTTATCTATAAGGGCATTTTCTTGAATGTGTTATCACGAGAAAGCTAAAATAATTACTGATATCGCTTCTCATCTATAAAGAATAAATAATAACAACACAAAAATATCATATTTTAATGACATATATCGCTCAACCTTGATACAAATTATACACGCAAAATTTCGAATATCAGAACAGGTTTTATTCTTGTATATATTTAACCTAATCACCAACGAATATCGTCTGTTGTTCCATTTTTAAGAGCTCCGTGGAACCGTTCGACCCATCCAATTATCAGCCTTTTCGATTTCTACCTACTTTTTCGGAAATTCCTTGAGGCTCTAATCAATACTGAATTATTTCATCATCACTAATCGCAAGGCCATTTCTCAGACATGCAATACGGTTTTCGTTTTTCCAGGTCAACTGCTGATGTACTAAGATAATCGCTGAAAGAATCTATCATGATCTAGACAAAAAAGGTGAAGCCCGGAATTTTAGCATGAAACATCTCGAAAGCTTTTGATAGCAACTAGCATTCAGGCCGTCTCGACAAGCTCAAAAATTACGGTATCTCCAGACAATTTCTGAGCTGATCCAGTCGTTCCTTTTAAGTAGTGCAATGAAAGTTGCCCTGAACGGCAACTCCTCTATGCCATTTTGGGCTAATGCGGGTATTCTCCAGGGCTCCATCCTTGGTCCTATGTTGTTGTTTTTTTTTATTTTCATTAATGACTTACCCGATTACATCAGCCCTCAACTTAAAATCTACTCTGATGACACAGATATTTACTCATGCATCGATAGTAAAGCTGATCAGTCCGACAACGTCAAAATAGTAGCTGATGTAAGAACGACAGCAAATCGTCGTCAACGGGAGCAGAACATCGCTTCTCAATTTTAACTCCTTTAAAACTAAACTTTACTCCAGTAATCATCTGGCTGATGCTATCCTCCAGTAAAGTATATCGATTTGCCTTCTCGGGCAAACGTTCTCAGTTGATACGAAGTGGAAAGATTATATTGAATCCATTTCTACGTCAGCTGCTAAGAAAGCTGTTTCACTGTGCCGGGAGAGACAGTTTTTATCTTACCGGAATCTATCTTGATATCTATAAGTCTACCATTCGTCAATGTTTAGAATAATTCTGCCATATATGGTCATGTACCTCTCCTACTTACCCGGAGCTCCTTGATGAGATCTAAAGAAAAATCAGCAATATTATTTGTCCTGGCTTGGCGGCTCTGCCCCAATCACTTCACGGCCTAGGGTTGCTTCTCTCTGACTTCATAAATGCATCAATAAATGCATTCATAGCAATTGTTCTGATGAGCCCTTCACTATCGTAACTAGAATTTATGAGTTTAGGCGCAATACTAGACTGGCGACGAGATCTCATCAATTTACAGAACTTTAGCTAGATGTAACTATAACTTATATGCTTACACACTCATCTGTAGCAGTTCTGGTTTATGAAACTCTATTCCAGTTTCGTGCTTTCCAGCCAAGTTTGATCTGCAAAATGTTAAATTCAATGTCAATCAATATCTTTTTTTCTCCTGAATGTTCTTTTCTCTTTCTACTCTTTACTAATGTTTCTCTTTCTAATTACTAACTACCCTGGAATCCCTTGCGTGTTAGTGGTTGTACTGACTTGTTTAGGGTGATACCGATTTTCTTTTAAACCAAAGAAATGTAATATGGAAACTTAATTACATCAAAAAGCGAAACAGTTAAACAAAAATATAATCGGGGAATTTGAATGGATCATCGCTTATTTAAAGCATCAACATCTGACCTTCCTGATTAAAATATTTCCATCGAAAAAAATATTCCCCACTGTTTCTTTCCATCAGTTTACTCCTCTTACATAATCTCTACCGAATGCCGCCTGATCTTAAATAAATGCTCCATGAGTGGAATGATCAGGGGTTGGGTTGCCGTAGTGATATTTTCTTTTTCTTTTTTTAGTGCAGGCTAAGCTATTTGTGATAGATTGGCGGCGGTTTATTTAAAGTGTTGTTAATTATGGCCGTATACAGACTGGGAAATTATTCATTAGATTTTGTCTGGATAGTGAAGAAATAATAAGTGTTGAAGTGCATGCGAGCCATTTGGAACGAACTTTATCGTGTACAGAATTCAAATATTATCGTGTATATTGTTCAAATATGATAATCCGATTATATTTGTAGGATAGATAAATTAATATGTGTATTCTAATCACTGAAAGTCTAATTGTGATATAAAGTGAGATTTGGAATTGTCAATGGTTTTTGTTAGCAGAGAGATTTTATTTTAGCTTCATGTTAACCTGAAATCAGAAGCGTCTGTGTGGCATGCAATTCACTGCTTTATACAGAAAAACTAATTGTGAATATGCTGAGAAGACAAACATTTGAAAGAAGGGCAGGTTTGCCCAGTGGCAAGTAGCAAGATTGAATGTCAGATTCTTTCTTTTTGCTTTTTTTTTAGTTCTTCTATGGGGTTCATTACTTCAGGTCAAGTCATAATGCAGCTCACGGCTAGCAGTGGATGCCTATCTCAAATCCCAACTGAGAGGGGTGAATTTTTTTTTTCGGTTTCAGTTTGCAATAATTCGCTGTTGTGGCTTTGAATGCCTTTAGATTATCGAATTGTATTAACGGTTAAACTTGTTTATTCATTTATACTTCGGAATATATTATTTGTGCTTTCATGACAAACCTAACATTTTCTCTGCTAAATTATGTAAAAGATGTAATTTGGGAAATATGATCTTGTTATTTGTAATTAATATAACATTTTTCACTTAGAATCATTGTAATGTTATTATCGACAATGATTTATTCATAACAACCAATACCTTAATGATCGATATATTTATATTTCAGTAACATGTATTCCTTTTCTTCAGTAATGTGTTATTTCTTATACTGAAATATATCATTTTAATTTCACTTCATTTAAAAGAAATAATTTATTAATTCGATTTTTCTTGTCCATCTCAGAACATCTGTTACAAAGTCGCTCCAAATAAAATTAATTCGAATAATGTTTTGTTAATGTTTTGGAAACTTATTTTCTTCTGCTTTGGTTTTATACTACGAAATGTTATTATTAGTTTAATAAAGTTAACATTATATTTTTATGTATGACATTAAATTTCATGAGATCAAATATAGAGTTTCTAAAACGTAATGATTTATGAGTAATCTGTTTTTTTTTCCAAACGGAATTTTTTTTACAAAATGTATGATAAATTATAGTTTAGTTTACCTTTAAAAATATAAGAAACATTTATTTCGAAACTATATCTACTATGAAACATGGTACATCATTTATTAAGAATGCTGTTAAAAAAAATTAATTTCATAATCAAAATGCATAAAAATAATTCGAAAGCAAGGTAATTAACGCTCATAGAGGGTTATACATATTCAACCGACTTCCTTTCGGTATAAACGTAGCCCTAAGCATATTTCAACACATTATGCTTGCTTGTTTGAATTGTGCTCAAGCATATATGGGTTACGGACTTATTAAAAGTAAGACGCGAAAGCAAACTACGGAAGTTTTAAAAAGGTATTTGTGAGAATTGAAGAATTTTGTTTTAAGATAAGTGAAGAAAAATGCTAATTGTTTAGTCCAGATTTAAAAATCTAGGACAAATTATCGATGTAAACGGTAAACGACCCGATTCTTCAATAGCCTGCGCAATAAAGGACATGTCTTTTCCAACAAATGTAATAAAGTTACAGACATTTTTTTAGGATTTGTTAATTACTTATATATATATATATATATATATATATATATATATATATATATATCTTTGGCTGGATTGATGTGAGTTAGCTCAATCTCTGATATTGAGCGCTTTCTAATATATATATATATATATATATATATATATATATATATATATATATATATATATATATATATATATATATATATATATATAGTTGTATATTTAGGCGGCAATCATTCGTCTATTCATGTTTCATTAAAAACAACAGACAAGGTACTACGGTTAAGATTTTATTTAATTTTTCTTGTGTTCGAAAAAGAGCTTTCCTTTCTGGAAAAAGGGTGTGCAAGAACTATACAAATGTTTTATATTTCCGAGCGCTTTCGGCTATACCTTATACCATTATAATGGATGATTCGATTTTTCAAGTTATAAGTTCAAATGCCCCTTAAGGAACTGTGTTCCTGATCAAACCGGACTCATAAATAATTACATCGGTTACACAACTACATCTGAAAACATATCCATTAGAACCCATTTAAACACACACACAAATTTACCAGACTATATTAGAAACATACTAGTAGGAAACACAAATATATTAACTGCATCCACCTGCCAAGAAAGATTAAAAATAATGGAAGCTTTAATAATAAAAAAGAAAAAAAATTAATTCTTAACAATATTAACTACGAAGAAATCCACAACGTGCTAACCGTATTCGGAAATTAAAAACATCACTAACATACACTAAGACATGCACAGAACGAAAACACTCAATTAAGCTGAAAATATTTGAACAGTTCTTACACACCCTTTGTCCAGATAGAAAGCTGTTGTTCGAACACAAGAAAAATTAAATAAAACGACTAACCGGAGTGCCCTGTCTGCGTTTCTAAAGAAATATATATATATATATATATATATATATATATATATAGCAAACATGCAGGAAATAAGAGCACGTTACGTTTGAATAACCTTCTAAAGAAAGATGTGAAATGGAATTGGACAGATAAATGTCAAGATGCTTTCGAAGAGATCAAGAAAGTCTTTCATCGGATTTGTTACTCGCTCATTTTGACCTTAAATTTAAGATTCTGGTTGCATCAGATGCAAAAAATAGCAACAGCCAGATTGAAACAGAATCATTCGTAATCATATTTTCTATGAAAAAGTTGCACAAATTCATACATGGTAGAAAATTCATACTCCAGACCACTGTCCATTATTGTCCATATATGGATCAAAAAGGGGATGTTCGTACATATATAGCAAATAGAGTGCAACGCTGGGGAATTATCCTATTGGACTATAGTTAATCGCAATAACTTATCAATCGTCTTTAAGGAAACATATATATATATATATATATATATATATATATATATTAGGTTAGTGCAAAAATAATTGCGTTTTCTAACATATGTTACTATGTGAGAAAACGAAATTATTTTTGCAGTAACCTAATATATATGAGAAATTGGTATATCAATGTATGTTACCGGAACAATTTTAGGAAATTAAGAGGAAAATATTATTCCTCAATTACCCAACTATTCTATGCTTAAAACAAAATAAAAAAAGCTTACCCACTTTTTAATAACATGAATATATGAATGGAAATACTCGTTTTTAAAAGCCTCCGTTGGCTCAACTTCTAATGTAATAAATTCATGTCCAAGTAAGAATTGGAAACAAAAAAAAGGAAAGAACCAAGAACTTAATACAGTACGAATCCTCTCGTCAAGTGCCTGAGCAAAGAAAGTCCAAAGAAAAAGACCAAAACTAGTACAAGGCTAAACGTAAAGTGCTCAATACACTAAGTATTGCAAAAACAGAAATAATCCTAAGGGGCCAGTCAAACCTAGCAAGGTTTCACCTACACCGACTTTCAGGGCAAATCTGGTCAGGTTTATCCTGAAGAACCGTTTAGGTGAAACCTAAGTAGTTTTGCCTGTCTCCTTAGGATATATATATATATATATATATATATATATATATATATATATATATATATATATATATATATAGAGAGAGAGAGAGAGAGAGAGAGAGACAGAGAGAGACAGAGACAGAGAGAGAGAGAGACAGAGAGGAAGAGACAGAGACAGAGAGAGAGAGAAAGAAAGAAAAGAATATAATAAACATGCTCTGAATTATATAACATAATCCCTGTAATAAATTTCTTTAAATGTTTTACTTTTTATATTTTCCTATTTAAACTATATTAAAGATACTACTTAAAGTTTACCTCGAATGCAATATATATGCAAAACGTTTTATTGATTTAAAATGATATTTCATATCAGTGTTCCCTAATTTTGTAAATGGAATATTTATGACACAGTTATTTTTCTTTGAAAGGCAAATTCGAAACAGGTTTGGGGATCTAACATGTGATGTAAGTGCCTTTATTTTTTTATTTTTTTTTTGTGTATCCAATCAATATTCCATTAAGAGGAAACCTAGATATTTTGGCAGGAAATATATTTGAACAGAATTGTTATATCCATGTTTGTTTGTTTGTTGTTGTTTTTTTTAATAATAGATAGAATCTGCGATGATGTAATGCGTTTTAGCAGTTTTGAAAAAATATCGATTTTAAGGAAAAATATGAAGAAACATACGTACATATATATCCTAATGAGAAAGGAATTTCCCTTACAGGCACACTTTAAGCATTATAGTCATGTTCCGTTTCTGATTATACTCTCAGAAATTATTTTACAAGTATTATAAACAAATCTTCATCCTCATCTTACGAATCATCATAGCCGTCGTCGTTATCCTAAATGTCAAAAGGCCAAGGTTATTAAGATTAATGAAAGATTATTCGTAAATCCTCCGCTGAATGACGACAACAGAAAATACAAGCAAAACTATGAGAGATTAAAATAATTAAATATTCCGCCTCAAGCCAAGGCTTGCTGACAGTGAATGAAACCAGGGAAATTTGTTGATGAGAACTGATAATTAAAAATATAAATATTAAAAAAAAAACTTACTAATTTTTTTCATATCTTAGCGAGAAAGACGAAGCTAGTAGAGAGATCACCTGGCAAGAAGTGCGTGGAAAGAAACCATTAGAATAGAACTTACACTAACACTTAACAATTACTACAGTATAACCGTGTCGTACGATTAGATTTATGAACTGCTAATGCCAAAGAATAGAAAAGTTATCAGAACAACTGGTATCCATATATTTATAAAAAGGTACATGAATGTAATGTTACGGCGCTGGGATTGGGATTGTCGCCGAGTTGTCTGGTCATGTCCGATAGCACTGACGCATCTATTAAATTAATCTCTAGACACATATCAGAATAACCAGAACAGATATGGCAGAATTATCTTACTTTTCAAAAGAAATGATGACTAACCAAATACCACTATGTTTCGGAATTGCAATATGCCTTTTCTGCAACTCTTTACTTCCTTTTTTTCAGTTTAGTCATACGGTTGTTGGATATAGTTCGTTTATATACCAAATCCTTTCATTTGTTTTTGTCACTGTTTTCTCCACCCATTCATTCAAATTCATTGAGTTGATTAAGCACAGTTTACTTCTACTCCACTTGTCTTCTGTATGTTATGTCAGTTCTAAATTATCTAAGCATTCGTCCCTCACTATTTATTCAGAATCTTTTACTTGTCTCGTTCTTATTGTAAGTATATATTTTCTTGTTGTTCATATTTTCTTTACAAATTGTTTGTTGCTCACTTTCTGAATTCTCGTCATCGCTGAACCACATTTATGTCATTTCCGATCTCTTCTTCATTTCTTTTGAAATTGTCCATCAATACATCTACAGAGAAGAATTGATATCATACAGCAGTTCAGCCCTTTTATTTCCTTTCTAACATTGCTTTTCTATTTCTTAATACATTGCTTAATTTTTAAAAGACATTTGTCACATTTCCGATGAGTGCTCAGTTTTCTGTTTTATATCTTGAATATTCCTCTACATATGTCTATTCGTTTTGCTCTTAATACATCATATAGTATGTCCGATTATTATTTGTCTCTTAAAACCTATTCATTCATTCATTTGCAAAAGATCCTTAAGCAGATCATGAACTCCTTTTCTTTTTCCCTCTTGAGTTAAGTATGTTAACGTATTTTTCTTTTTACACATTTGACATCAGGAATTTAAGCTAAGTACTAGATTGACTTACCTGCTAATATCCTGGGGAAAGGTATGAATTCTTCTCCAACCAGCTTTGGATAAATACCTGGTCAGACCGGATTTTATAGCATTGCATTGCAGCTGATTTACCGCAGTAAAAATGCCAATGTACTGCAGGAAAAAAAAATCTGTCTCGTTAGTCATGTATCGAAAGATACATGATCGCCTAGGCATGTATCACGCATGCCACATGACTGACAAATAGATTTTATCATTTGACGTTTTAGCGTAAGACCTTAGCTAATAGTTACTTCTCCGACACTTCGCACCTGTGGAAAACTCACCTTGATTCTTACTTCCGAGACAACATCTTCAAAAATTTGAAGGCAGCGTTAATTTTTTTTATCTTCCGTCTTCTTGAATCATGGTCATTTAATAAATTCTCTTTTCATAACGTCTCCTCATTTTTTTTTCGCTCTAAGTAACACCTTACGTATTATTAGATTCATTGGCTTTCTTGGTGTAAAATGATTAGAAAATGATATTCAGAAAATCTCTGTGAATAGATTATGCTCTATACATTTATAAGGAAAATATTATATTGTTTCTGGTCTCATTTAAAACAAACAGTCAATAATCCTACCGAATATATGATTAGGAAAATTTAAAATAATAAAAAGGTAAAAATATTCTGAACTATTCTAAATTCGAATGGAGATGACAAGCTGTATTGTGCGAAATAGAATATTAATGAACAGGAATATAATCCAGAATCAACCTTTGATGATTAGATATGAAAAGAATAGATAACGTAACATGAATTATCGGCATTAAAATTCGAGTGGATGAGAATGAATATGATAGATGATATCTTGAAACAATGTCAATACAGTTAATATTCAGGTTGATTTTCACGTGATATATTTTACGTATTTTCATTTGATTTCAAATCATGTCTTCAAGTCTTTTCTCTAGCTGAGTCGAATTTTTTTATCATTTTAATTTTCGTCATCCCATTTCTCATAGATTTTATGAATATTTATTCAGATATCTATCTTGCAATCATTCTGTATGTTTTTGTTTTTTTGTTTTTTTCGGACTGGTCGTATCCTTTCACCGTTGAATAATATTCAACCAGATTCTTACTTTTGAAAGAAATGTATTTTTCCTCTGACTTTCACATTTTTAATAAATGTAAACTATCATTAAAAAAAAATACAGAAGCTGAATTTATGAAAGAAATCAAATCAAGGAATTCAACAAACAAGCCAAATTCTATTTGGTAAAAATAATTATTAATTAATGTATCAATTGTAGGACTATGTATATTTGATAATGGAATGAAATATCCTCGTATTAGCAGCACAAGTCAAGTCTATGAGAAGAAATTAATTTAAATTTCAAATGCATAATATGAGGTAAAACACCTGTTGGGTAACGGATTTTAACCGACTTAACCTCTAAAAAGTAATATAATAAATTGGATCAAGAAATATACAAAATACAGTAACGTGAAGATACATTGTTTCAATAGAAATATTGCAAATAAATTGAGACTCAGATAATCCAATATATATATCAGAAGAAATTCTGAAGAATAAATATTACAAATGTAATCCATTTTGCTAATCAGTGAAGATCAATGAGTTAAGGACAAGGAACCACATCTGGTCAGTTGAAACGAATAATTACATATCATGTAGGGAATACCGCGTTTCCAGCTTATCATAAGTAAAACTGTAAGGGAATACCGTTTTAAAAATAAATTGATTCTTCACAGACAAATTGCATAATTACTGCAACGCATGCGCAGCAATTTTCACCTCCATTGATGATGATGGCTTCTCCGTCTCGTTCTGGGGGAGGCTCTTGGTTAACGGGTTGACTCCACAATAAAGATGTATTCTTTCTTGGCCGACTTATCGCTAGTTTTTTTTTTTTTAGTTGGGAAATAAAAAGGACTTGAATAAAGGAATTTTAACGTAACGATTTTATTCATCACCTCAGCGTGTACTTTTTCTAACTATTCAGTGGGGTCTCTTTTTTATCTCCACTTGTAGAGCAACTTCCCAGGCACGATTTCCACACATCTACATTGACAACTTCCTTTGACAACATCTCTTTCTATTTCTACCATTCCAACGCAATCAAAAACGACTTCCTTTGTTTTCCTGAATCTCACCTAAAATGTCAAAATGTGAAAGTCAGAGGAAAAATACAATTCTTTCAAAAATAAGAATCTGGTTGTATATTATTCAACAGTGAAAGGATACGATCAGTCCGAAAAAAAAACATACAGAATGATTGCAAGATTGATATCTGAAGAAATATTCATAAAATCTATGAGAAATGGGATGACGAAAATTAAAATGATAAAAAAATTCGACTCAGCTAGAGAAAAGACTTGAAGACATGATTTGAAATCAAATGAAAATACGTAAAATATATCACGTGAAAATCAACCTTA
Organism: Acanthosepion lycidas; assembly: GCA_963932145.1. Classification (NCBI taxonomy): domain Eukaryota; kingdom Metazoa; phylum Mollusca; class Cephalopoda; order Sepiida; family Sepiidae; genus Acanthosepion; species Acanthosepion lycidas. The sequence goes on from OZ010571.1 coordinate 118,290,314, forward strand.
ATATTAACTGAATTAATATCCTATGATATTTCGATCATGATATTACAGTCAGAGAAAAGGCAACTCCCTTATCTAAAGAAAAGAATATCTGTCCTATCAGTAGTCGTCATCATTCAATAACTCATTCGCAATGTTCATCATTTCTAGATTTATATTTTATTTTTGAAGAAGTGTTCCTCTTTTTTGTCGTAGCTATATACGGTTTTTCTTCTATACACTGACTTGACACAAACCAGAAAGCGGATGAGTGACTGACATCTTCTTAATCTGTTATCGATTCTACTATATTTCGTGACAATATAATATCCCTTTCTAATTACTTCGTCTCGGCCTAATCTCCGGAGTGAAGAATGCGGCTTTTTGAATTCTCTGAATAGTATTATTGCCTTTTTACACCTCAGACGCAATATATAAGACGGTCAGGGAACATTTTACTTTTACGCACACTAAGACATCAGACCGTTATGTAGATTCTAACAAATTTTAGCCTTTATAACCAGGGAACTTTCTGGGACTCTGTTTTCAGTGAGGAAATGTAGAACAGTTCCAATCATGCAGCTCGCGTTAACATGCTGCACCGACGAAAGAGATTTCGCAAATTTTGATTTCTCCTCTGTTCGAACAGTGTCTGTTCGAGTATTGTAAACACGATATTTAATCAACCAAAGGGATTATGTAAAATCGAAATGTATTCATTTCTTCGAAGACAGCTGGGCCAATTATGCTTACCTTTCACATGTTTTCCGGCTATTTTTTATTGTGTAAATGCTCCACTTGCCGTCGTATAAGCGATTTCGCCACAAACAAGAAGCTTACAAAATCTTCCTATCTTAGAACGACGTTTTTAAAGCACTGTTGCTTTTTATATTATGGATTATAAAGAGGAATAATAAACAGCGTATTTGGTGTTAATGTGGATTATTTATATATATATATATATATATATATATATATATATATATATATATATATATATATATATATATATATATATATTTTTTTTTTTTCATATAGACAAAAACAGTTTACTCACTACAAGGATGCAAATTTATCTCGGTGCATTTAGTTGCACTTCGAAAAATTATGTTTCTAAGAAGGTCACTCGTAGAACGTCACTTTCTTTTTTTTGTATTGGTTTGAAGGAAGAAAAGAAAACAAGAAAAAGCAAAAACAAGAAAAAACAGACAGAATTGTTCATAAACATTTTGGTTCTGACCAGTCGTTGTGCAACTAAATGTACCGAAACGATGTTGCATTTTTGTCGTGAATAAATTGTTTTTGTCTGTATGAAAATTTGTAAAAAATGATTATTGCTCTATTCTCGGTATTGAGACATCATTTGAATTAATGCTGTTAACTTTAGAATTTATAGATTGTTTTCCACATCATTACATTCGTGTGTATATATATATATATATATATATATATATATATATATATATATATATATATATATATATATATATATATACGGTGTAGATTGAAATCATGGATGAAAGCCAGAAACACTTAAGACTATTTTTTTATTGTGTAAATGCTCCATTTGCCGTCGTATTCGCGATTTCGCCACGAAAAAAATGCTTAAAAAATCTTCCTATCTTAGAACGACGTTTTTGAAGCCCTGTTGCTTTTTATATTATGAATTATAAAGAGAAATAATAAACATTTTTCTCAAAACATTCACTAACATGGATTTCTTATTAAAACCATTTCATAACAAAATCTATATGATTTTATCAGAATTTATTCACATTTCTTGAGTTTATATATTAATAGTTAGAGTACCTCAAGGATGCAAAGAAAATTGGATGCTGACATGTAAAAAATTCCTTGACCCTTGAGTAGTGGCTCTACAGAGTCCCCTTATCATTATTATCTGAGAATTATCATGACTACTTAGGAAATATATTCGTCTGCCCGTACCAGTTACACATTCCTTGAATTCCGAACTGCCCCCAACCCCTAACTGAATACCACGCAAGACAACAAATCTCAATACACACTGGTTTTTAACCGACGGATTAGAAGAAAATGACCTTTTCATTATTACAAAGACGCCGATAGAGAAAGAAATGGTAATGCAACATAAATAAGATTCCGTTCACCTGGTTTACAATCTGAGAAAATGAATGGATGTAATAGAACACCAAAGGTAAGTATCATTGCAAAAGAAACGAACAGTGCTAAAATATACAAAACAACTCAAGTAGCGTAAAACTATAGTTGAGCATCACTTGAAGGGGGACAGCATATAAAGTGAGAAAATGTTGTGAAATGCAGATAAGCATTGGCACTGCGCTGCTCGCTGAGAGCCAATTTCTGCAAAAAAGAGATAGCGTAAGAAAAATATGAATCAGCCGGCAGCGCTAAGTACACCATTGCATTTCATCTCATGTTTAAAGAAACACTGTCACTTAAAGCTCACTCTGCCAATTACTCAATCATTTTGCGAGAAAATATTGCTTACAAAATCATTATTTTGTAGTTTGTCGCTCTAATAGATTAGGTATTTTCTTCCACATACATGCATATATATATATATATATATATATATATATATATATATATATATATATATATATATATATATATATATATATATATATATATATATATATATATATATATATATATATATATATAGGGGGGTTCGTTTGGGTGTCTGCATATATAAAAGTAGTCAAATTAGAGATCCATAATCGAGTAGTGTGAGAGAACATGTTGCTCTCTTTCACACACATTTTAGTATTTTTTGTTATACGTTATATATAGACATAGATATTGAAGTAAATGCACTGTTTATAATAAACAGTATTAACAACATTTACCAGCCTGAATGTCTGAGCAATTTACTTAGAAAATATGCGCGCTCTGACAGAAATCGAACCTGTATTCTAAACGGAACCGTCATAGAGCCTGACGTCTTATACCAGTTTTGATAGAGAGTAGCGTCTGGTTACTAAAGTCGATTTTACTGCTATATGATGGTAAGTGTAGGATACAGGTTGGATTCCTGTCCTGATTCGGTAAACGTTGTTATTACTGTTTATTGTACACAGAACATTTAGTTAAATATTTGTGTCTACATAAATAACGTATAACAAGAAAATATATTAAAATAATTGCCGGACTTTGTCCATTTCTTAGTGTATATATATATATATATATATATATATATATATATATATATATATATATATATATATATATATATATATATATATATATATATATAGTGAGAAAGAGAGAGAGAGAGACAAAGAAAGAGAGAGTTCCCACCAAATGTATTGGAGCGAAAAGGCAAATTCATTTGTTTGTTTTTTTTTTTTTATTTTGTTCGCTGAATAAATGATGAATATGTGACATGTCTTCAGAATTCAGGTTCTATTTACTTTTAGATGAGTTAAAGTACATAGGGCGTACACAGTTTGCTTGAATCCACCCATTTTTCATGTAAGCAAAACTAGTGGAACACGTTACGTATAGGTATTAATTTTTACATTGATTATTTAAATATTAAATAGTAATGAATGAATACACTTGGTTTTAGTATTGCCTTACACCTGTAAATACTTAATTTCTTGTCAAAATGAATTAACCAAACATGAATATGGGAGAGTTTTGTATGGGAGAAAAGCAAGTTGTTGCAACTGAGAAAAGAACGTACATTGTTCACAGCCATTGTGTATAAATGTTGGGCATAGCCAGCATGACAATTTGGAGTCTCATGAAAAAAAAGACACTACTGAGGTACTGAGTAACAGACAGAGAACAGGTCAGCCAAGGAAAACAACAGCAGTTCATAACAGAGTCATTGTTAGAGTTGTGAGAAAAAACCCAAAATATTAATCATTGACATCACAGTTCAGAGCGAATTCTACATAATCTACTGAAGAAAGATTTCCAGAGCGGAAACATTCCACAAGATGCAAACCACTCATACATAGAAAGAATCGGAAGGCTAGATGGACTTTGCAAACAAATACACAAATGAGCGAGAAAAGTTCTGGAAGAAGTTTTTTTACGGTTGATGAGACCAAGATAAATCTCTACAAATGTGATGGAAAGGCCGAAATGTGGAAAAAGTAATGACCTGCTAATGATCCAAAGCATACCCGCTCATCTGTGAAGCAGAGTAAAAGCTATATATTGGCCGGGCTTGCATGTCTGCTTCTGGATGAGGTTCATTCATATTTATTGATGATATAACTCATGATGGTAGCAGCAGAATGAATTCAGACTTTCGCAGAAACATTTTGTTTGCCAATTTACAGAGAAAACCATCGAAACTAATAGGGAAGATGTTTATCATGAAGCCGGACAGTTAACCAAAACATACTGCCACCACAAGAAAACATTTCATAAGGGGGAAAGTGGACAGTTTTGGACTGACCAAATCAATTACCAAACCATGGCACAATCGAGAGTTCTAACACAATGATGAACCAGGATTCATTTTGTTTGCACCGTGACCGTTAAAATATGTGTTCATTTCTTTATAGCGCTCAATAAAATGAATAGGATATTTTGTAGTTATAAACAGCGTAAGCGCAGAAACTAGCACACCATTGACTGGCGAAAACTTAATGGAAGATCATGCTAGTTTAAATGCAGTATTTAATTTCTATATCCACAATGTACATATATACTTCAGGATTAGTCCTTTCGTCTCCTCCAAATATTATATCATATTGGGGATTAATGGAATACCCTAATATTTACAAACAAATCCTTTTGTCATCTTCTTGCATATACTACTAATATAATAATATACTATAAGCAGATGGTCATTATTCCATCAATAAGAACATAACTGTAGCCTGATGAAGTCTTTTTAAACGATAAAATACGTTACATATTTTTTTTTAATTTGTGTCGGTCTCTTATCTAACATTGTAAAGCCATGCCTGGTCCTGAACAATATCTGCAAATGCCAAGAAAAATTTCATCAACAAATATATATATATATACACATATATATATGTTTTCTTTCTTTTTTCTTTTTTTTTTTTCTCACAGAAAATATGTTCAACGGAAAATGTCATGAAAACATTTCTGACCTTAAGCCTTTCGCTTAAGCAAATGAGTATAGGACAGAAACCCAAGGAAATAATAATAATAATAATAATAATATATTTTTTTTTTTACTGACGAACCGTACTTATTACTTTTTTTGAAACAAACAGCATTCTCCCGCTGGAACAGAAGGGATGCAGTAGAGGTTCATATGGCTGCAAAGATAAACTTCTGAAAATAAAATGATCCTGAAAAATTGCAGGAGACGACGCACAAATCTCAGTGCAGCGTGGATTGATTATCGTAAAGCCTTTGATAGTGCTCCACATTCTTGGATCCTTAAGACTTTGGAAATGTACAAAGTCTCCCCTGTGGTATTAAACTTTCTTAAGCACAGCATGGGGATGTGGAACACAAAACTATACCTTAGGCACACCGGGGACACTGCTACATCCAACCGTCTGAATATCCGACGTGGAATCTTTCAAGGAGACTCTCTGTCACCCCTTCTGTTTTGTTTATCCTTAACCCCTCTTGCACATGAACTGAACAACAGTAGCTATGGTTACAAAATAAATAAGAAAATATTCAATCACCTACTATACATGGATGGTCTCAAACTCTTTGCCAAAGACGACAATGAGTTGAAAGGCCTCATCAATATTGTAAAATACTTCAGTGACGACATAGGTATGGGCTTCGGAGTAGATAAATGCGCAAAAGTAACATTCAAGAAAGGTAGAATTACAGAAATACCCACAATAGATTTACATTTTGTCACAAAGATTAGGGAATTGGAGCATGATGAAGCTTATAAGTATCTAGGAATTAGCGAAGGAGATGGCATACAACACCCCCAAATGAAAGAAAAAATAAGAAAAGAGTACTACAGGCATGTACGTCTGATACTAAATACTGAACTAAACTCAAAAAATAGAATATCAGCCGAGTGGTGTATTACAGCTTTAATGTCCTTAACTGGACCATAGCTGAAATTAAGCGAATGGACGCAAAAACGAGAAAGCTTCTCACTTGCTATCGCATGCATCATCCCAAAGCTGATGTTGATCGTCTGTATGTGCCCAGATCCGAAGGAGGCAGAGGATTAGTTCAACAAAACTGTCCTACAAAACTACAAAAAATGGCCTCCAAAGATACTTGGAAACTACAGAAGACTGGATGATGGTATGCGTCAAGGAACATGAAAGTAGTAAGCGTCTTTACTCCGTAATGAAAGAAACCAAGGAATTCAAAATGGAGCTTCAAATGGGCGTAGAGATGCAACTACAGCACAATACACCGGCTGAAACTGCAAAATACTTAAAAAAGACAGCAAAGACGAATGCAACCGACTAGATACAGAAGCGATGGCAAGATAAACCCCTTCATGGCCAATACTCTGCCCGTATCAAACAAGCTGATGTAGACAAAATCCGTACCCATCAGTGGCTACGCAGTGCAGGGTTGAAAGCGGAAACTGAAGGTTTTATCCTTCCTGCGCAGGACCAGTGCTTGCTAACTAGGAATTATCAAGCAAATATACTAAAATATTGTGTCAGCCCTAAAATGCAGATTCTGTGATAAATATCCAGAAACGATTGATCATCTTGTATCAGGTTGCACGATGTTGGCACCCACTGAATATAAAAACCGACATGACAGAGTGGGCCAATATCTGCACCGGAAAATCTGCAAATTCTACGGGAAGAAAACTGAAAGAAACTGGTATGAACACCACCCAGACTCGGTTACGGAGATAGGACCTGTTACAATTCTATGGGACTACACAATTCACACTGACAGAACAATCAAGACCAACCGACCAGATATTGTTATTAAAGACCACAAACAAAAACGGTGTCTCCTTATTGATATGGCAGTCCCTGCTGACTGCAATGTATATTTGAAGATATTCAAAATGCTGTCAAAATACAAGGACCTTGAAATAGAAATCTTGAAAATGTGGCATATGGGAACATCAACAATCCCTGTTGTAGTTGGAGCCCTAGGCCTGGTTGGAAAAGATTGCAGTAGACTAATTACAGGGATTCCTGGAAGCCCATGCCTCAAGGAGATACAAAAAATTGTTCTGACAAGTACAGCCCACACTTTACGAAGGGCGCCATTTCTAACCCTAGGTCCCTGGGTGGGACCCGGAAAGAAATGTGTAAACGCCAGAAAACAAAGAAAATAAAAATAATAATAATATTACTGGATCACATTTGCCAAAGAATCATAGTGAATTGATGTCAATGGCTGCAAAGTTCTAAAGGACTACATATGCTTTTGATTGTTGTCCTTTACCTGTAAACATCTACGTAAACATACAATATATATATATATATATATATATATATATATATATATATATATATATATATATATATATTTATATGACGTCACACATTATGAAATGGACAAAGTCCGACAATTATTTTAACACATTTTTATATTCATACATTCTTTTTATAGATACATTCAAACCGGTAAATGTTGTTTAACACTGTTTATTATAAACAGAGCATTTACTTAAATATCAGTATCTATAAAAAGAATGTATAAACATAAAAAACGTCTTAACATATATATATATATATATATATATATATATATATATATATTAGGTTGGTGAAAATATAATGTCGTTTTTCTTTTGAAGTTGAACGTCAATATATATATATATATATATATATGTATGTATGTATGTATATTAATAGGATTATTTTTAATATTTTATATGTGCATGCTTAATATGTAATTGTTTTACTTGCCGTCTCTCTCTCTCTCTCTCTCTCTCTCTCTCTGTCTTTTTTGCAAATACTTTCATGGTAATTGCTCCGATGAGCTGCTTTCACTGGTTCCCAGACTTCATGAATTCAAGCGCCCTACGAGGCTGGTATCCCGCGGCCACCCTTTCACTGTAGAAACTTTTAAATATAGCCGTCTCTTCTAATCCAATAACTTCACACCTCGCACCTCTCGCCTGTGGAACACCCTTCCCTACTACTGTTTCTCGAAACTGTTATTAATCATCTGAGAGACCCTTTTCTGGATTTATTAACCATAGTTAATGCTAACTTCAACGTGAGTGGCTTGTTGCACCATTTCCTGCCAACGTTCTCTGCTGACTTGAAGTGGAAAGATTATATCGAATGCATTGCTAGGTCTTTATCGAAGAAAGTTCGTTCACTATGTCATAATAGACAGTTTTTCTCTCCAGAATACATCTTGCTTATTAAGATGTCTGCCATACGTCCGTGCTTTGAATATTAGTGCCACAGGACTCGTTGTGCTCCTGCTATATATTTAGAGGTTATCGAAAAAATCCAAAGGGGAATCTGTATTTTATTAGTCTAGAACTGTCATCTCGGCTTCAGTCACTTTACCATTGTCGTAATATAGAGTTTTCTGTAACTTTGACTTTAAATTTGATCTATGTTACCTCGATTTTATGAATTAAAAGTAGGTCTAGATTGCCAGCAAGTTATAATCATACTAGAGTTGAAGTGGGTAGATTCAACCGTAATTAATTTGGCTACAATTACTTTTCTCGCACTTATTGCCTGTGGAAAGTTCGTCCGTCTTCTCTCTCTTAAGCCAACTTCAAAAACGTAAATGCGCTTTCAATCGTTAACTGCTGTCATTTTAATTCCTATTTTTATTGTTCTTGGTAGTTAAATATATTTTTCTGTTTCTTATTCTTCAAAAGACGGTAACACCTTGTGCCGTAGTGGCTTTATTGGCTTGTTTGGTGCGAAATGATTAAAGAATATGTAGTTTGTTTCTTTTTTATTATTGAGTTTGATCAAATATCAAAATAAAATTAAAATAGTAGGTATTATATAATTAAACATCCTAATTATAAGTAATTATGTTTTTAAGGCAAAAACTAATGGGAATAAACATATTATTTTTATGATTATTTAAAATTATCGTAATATATAAATATTCATTTCATAGATAGATATCATGTTGGTGCAAAAATAATGTCGTAATAATGTCGTTTCGACGTATCTTTTAGTGTCAGAAAACGACATTTTTACGTCATTATTTTTGCACCAACCGATAGATAGATAGATAGATAGATAGATAGATAGATAGATAGATAGATAGATAGATAGATAGATAGATATGTGATTTTGAGTAAATAACTCTGCAGCGTGCGCGCTGAAATGTAATTGATTTGACGAACATCCAACATTATAAACAAATAGCAAAACATCATAATATGGAGGAGGGAATCTCATTTAGGCCGTACTTGAAATGTTCATAGATAGGTAGCTAGACAGACATAGATAGATAGATAGATAGATAGATAGATAGATAGATAGATAGATAGATAGATAGATAGATAGATGGGTTTGACGAATAATTGGGAATAAATGTATTTTGAGTATAAGTTGAATACTAGTTAATATATGTTATAAATCTTTTCGGCAGTGCTACACACCACATAGACACTAAATGTTTATTCTGAGATAACATAATTCTTGCATATATATATATATATATATATATATATATATATATATATATATATATATATATATATATATATCTGCATATGTGTGTGTGTGTGAGTCTTTGCGTGTATTTGTGTGTGTACACAGACACAGACACAGACACACACACATATATATATATATTTATTTATTTGTGTGTGTATATAATGCGTGTGTATTTTTGTGTGATTTTGAAACAGTGATATGATTATCCTCGTCAGATATTTTAGTCCGTGAATGTATCTTCTTGCTGCCAAGATGTCTGCTTACTTAACTCCCGAGCATGATAAACATTCAAAAATTACCCTTTTGAATTATGCATCATTTCCTTTCTTATATATCCTTTTAAATGTATCACGTATGAATAAAGCAATGCATGTGAAATAGTAGAATCAATGATATGATTAGCAGGAATTAAAATGGTAATAATATGCAGGCAAGAGAAACGGCGACTACATTCATTTTTACAGGTAGACTGATATTTCCATTTCTCACGTCTGTCTTTCCGACTTAGAAATTAATTTGACGATTATTCTTTTTATTCATGTATCTTGAAAAGAAACTCGTTAAAACCCAAATTTCTGAACTTTTCTATTTTACAAAAGTTTACTTTTGTTCTAGAAATTCGGATAATGATTATGTCTTTCAAATAATCATGATCTTTAATTCTTTTTTTTTTTAACTGAAATGGGATTTTGCCATTCTCTATCGTCTAATACTTGACAACATATAGGTTTGGACATGAATACTATCGAGTTGTACAGTCGTGACAAGGCTACCAAAAGTAATAAATACTATAAAATCACACGATGACGATTTAAATGGGAAGGGCGCTTTCACGAATCAAATAATTGTCGAACTGCCAAAAGTTATGGCGGTCTGTCTATAGAAATAAAACTAATAAAGCCTAGATAGTTGAATAGTCGCATAATCTAATAATTTAAGAGTGATATTCTATTCCAACAAGTTCTAGGCGTTTCGTTGATGTCAGTTACATTAATATTTTTTTCTTATTTAGTTTTTCAAAAAAAAATTGCCTCTTAAGAATTTCATTAAAAATGTCTAAGCGAATCTTACAGTGATCTTCCTCACTAATGATTCTACTTTATCGTCCACGCTGGTACTATCATCGGCTTTATGTATTGGTCAAATTGGCTAAAATTAATTGCATAAATAATGTTGTTATAGAAATCTCGGACTATGATGAAAAGACGCAGCTAATTCGAAAACGTTTCTATTATAATAGTGTTTTGATAAATATCTTATAATTTGGTGGCGTTTATTCTTGTCTTTATTTTCCCTTTATTGGCCTTTTCATTTCAACACGTATTCAGTAATACCACTCAATATACGCCGATATTTTTTTTAAGAAATATTTATCTACTTATTATCCCTCCCAGTAACTGTTTTAAATTGGATTTACACAAGCACGTTGGATATATTACTCACTTTTCTTAATTTATCCTCTTGCTTTCAGTATATCCTCTATGTATCCAATTCTGCAGGCTCTATTTCCTCTAGATTTCTTTCTATATATTTCCAACAGTTTCTTTTGATCATAAGTACAAGTTTCCTTTCGGTCATATTTTTGCTGTTGGTTCAAGTTTCCTCTTCATACGTGAGAAAACAGCTCAGCATTTATTGCCATAGAGGAAGATTTGTATTAGATATCAACTCAGCACTCTTATCTTTTGAAAGCTATTTTTGTTTCATTGTTTAGCAACTTTTTTTAAATACATACGCCTTCGGATTCCGTGCCTTTTTTTTTTTGTCTGTTGTAATACTTCCCAGATACATAAAATTATGTACGTTTTATTTTGACGTCTTAAATATGTATTTCCATATTGGGCTCCCGAGGGCGCTTGAGAATACCAGATGCTCTAAGTTTAGGTGTACAGCTAGTGTAATGGCTATTGGGTCCCACTTGGAAATTGCAGAAGTGAGTTCTGATATCAGTAGTTTTCGCTATATTTTCTAACGGGCAAATACACCTGGGAAAGTTATGAATCAATCTTCTCCCCTCTCAGCTAAGGCTTATTTAGTAGGACTTTTTAAAGAAAATCATTGTTATCTTCCCAAAAATTTTACAATGAAAATAAATTTTCTGGCTTTACTTAACCTGCAACAATTTGAGAAACCGTAAAAAACAACAGAAAAAACATTAAATCAGTCAATTTGGCTGACTTTTTTTGAAATTACTTTGCTAATTTGTCTAGAAATACATTCTGGTTTGTTTATGTATCTACATTAAAAGTTATACAATATAATTTTTGTATCTTAAGATAAACTGGGCATTTTCTGTGGCGTAATCGGCTGTTATTTTCTGAGAAGGTGACTGTTGATCATCAGATAGGAATTTTAGCATGTGTGCTGGACCGATTTTAGGGACTGATTAAATGTGTAAATTTGTCTTTGTAATCCGTTATCCTCCCACACACACACAACATTTATGAATTTCTGCAAAGACACAGTGTTTATCTAGCTTGGAATTATTTTACACTATTCAATTGCTGGACATCCAATATCTGCTACTTGCCTGCTTATTATTACAATCTTAAGCTGTTCAAGTTTAAGGCTAAAACCGCTACTTTAATCACATATCATCATAAAATAGGTGCGGTGGAAAAGGAGAACAGGTGAGGTAGAATGATTGATACACAAATCTTTCGAAAATATTACAAAAAATCTGATGCCAAAAGAAATAACATTGTAAATTTTAAAATAATATTATGAATTACTTGTAATTGCATACATGTGACCTAGTATAAATAATAATTAACAGGAATAATCATTGTTATATTTTGGCATTATATCAGGTATTAATATATTAAATAGGGCCCATGAATTAGAGGAGAGAATTATCAGGGATAATGATCTGACTGCGAATCCGCGGTTATCTCCCTTTAATACAGTCTTTTTTTTTATTTGTAAAAGTACTTTTTTATCACATAAAATTTGGTGAGGCGCGAACAAATTATTATTCCGAAAATGCAGCCCAGAAAAAAAAGTTTGGGAACCACTGCTTACCTACATTGAATCTTGGGCCTTGTAAAGTGTGAATATTATTGTAAAAAGCAAAGATAATTACAGTTCATCTATATACGAATAATTGTTCAACTCTTAAAACAGGATCTTGAGGTTTGAGTAGAAAATATTAGTTTCGGACGAAATTAGAAATTTAATTATTCCTTCTGAATTTTAGATTTTTAAATGCTGAATATTTGCTTGAAAAATATTTTGTTAAAAACAAATGAATAGTTTAATACTTGAATATGCCTTTTACTTAGTGAAACACATGTGAAGAATAATTTTTACAAAAATTTGAAATTATAGATAACTAATTTCCTGCAGCTTACATTAACAGACATTGCTATTTAAAACTTTCTCTCCGGTTGTTTTCGTTTTTTCTATTTTTTCTTTTTTTCTGATACGTGTACTATTCTTATTCACATGTATCAATGTTTTACACATCATAATAAAACAAGAGTATGAACATTTTCATGATTTAACCGATTCCTTAATGGCAATCTCTTTATATTATTCTAACCATCACTAATGAAACTTTAAAATTATTGACCTTTTTTTAAGGTGACATGACATCGACTCAACCAGATTATAATGTGATTACTATAATTACCGGTGATATTAATTCTGTTATGTAAAACACTTAAAACTTAATCTGTTTTTAATTCTATTAGCTTGCTTCACATCTGCTGCGCATAGATGTAGATCAAAGCGCAATTTTCTTTTTTAAATGATACACAACTCTCAGCAGTATTACCATCGATTAACACATTTTTGGTGTGAAACATCTCAGTTTTATCATAGAATCACTAATCCTTCAAATAATCTGAAATTGTCTTTGGTAGATTGCTTCCAAGATCATGCACTCTGAGATATTTTTAAATTATGCCACTATCGCATAACATCTTTTTTTCCTGCTATTTCCAATTTTAATGCGAGCTACGATGAGAGCAACATACTTCCTATTATTATTATTATTATTATTATTATTATTATTATTATTATTATTATTATTATTTCAATTAGATTCTACTGTAAACACATTTCATTCCGGCTCCAAACCAGAAACCTAAAGTTAAAAATGGCTTCATAACATTTCCACTGATAATTTCTTCGGAAAAAAATTTAAAATAGCTAAGATCACCCAGATGTTACATAGATAAATAACTCTTTAATGGGTGAGCTGTGCTTGTGAGTACATTTTTTTGTATTGCTTTAAAGCTTGGACTACAAAAAATCCCTTCGATACCTCTATCGGAAGCATTTCCAATCAATCAGAGGATTCAATTACAACTCGAATTATGGATGTCCTCATCTGGTACGTTTTTGAGATTTCCATTTCAAGTTCCTTGTATTTTGATAGTTTTTGGAAGATCTTCAAAAATACATTACAATCTGCAGGGATTGCCAACATCAAAATAAAACACAATTTTTTCTTGTGGTTTGGATCACGATGTCTAGGTGATTGGTTCTGATTGCTCTGTGTGTTTTGTAAAGACCAATAAGATTGTTACAGGTCCCATCTCTGTAACTGTCAAAAGGTGATGTTCATATCGGCTTCTTGGAGTTACCTTTACGTAAAGATTTATATATTGGCCCATTCTATCAAGCCGACTTTATATTCAGTCCGTACTAATACCGTGCAACCTGATACAAGATTGTTTACTGTAAGTGGATATTTTTCACAGAATCTGCATTTTAGATTAATACAATTTTTCAATATGCGTGCTTGTCAATTTCTAGTTCTCAACCATTTATCCTAAGCATCAAGAATAAAACCTTCGGTTTCAGCTTTTACTTCTGCATTACGTACCTCCTGATGGGCACGGGGTTTTATACATCAGCTTGTCTAGTTCGGGCATATTATTGACCATTTGGTACATGGATTTTGCTTACTTTTGTAGGATCATTGCCGCCTCAGTAGATATACTATGGTTCATTTGCACTTTTTCACCCACTTCAAATTCCTTTTTGAAATTGTTGGCTTCCTTTATTGCTGAATATTTTTTCTTATTTCTTCCAAGTTCTTTTGCACAGATTATTATATAGTCTTCTATATTTTCCAGGTTTTACAGACGGATTGTTGTCATTTTGTAACACAGTTCTAACTAAAATAATCTTCTGCTTTCCTCACATTATTATTATTATTATTATTATTATTATTATTATTATTATTATTATTATTATTATTATTATTATTATCTTTAATTTTTGTTCTATACTTCTTTTTATTCCGGGTTCCAACGAGAGAGTTAATGTGACATGTATCATGGCAATTTCAACTGAATTACTTTTGTAAAATAAAATAGTTTAAAACACACAAATATCTTACATAGGTAACGCTCTTTGGAAGGTGTGATCTGTACTTGCGAAAGCAAATTTTGTATTTCTTAAAGGCATGGCGTACCAGGAGTCCCTTCAGTAAGTATATAAAATGCTTTTTACAACTAAACTGAAGGTCCCAAACACAAATGGAATTACTGATATCTTCCTGCGTCACGTTTTTTTTTCAAGATCCTTATATTCGATAAGCTTTTGAAGATTTTCAAAGATACATTACACACTTCTTCTTTTTCTTCTTCTTCTTCTTCTTCTTCTTCTTCTTCTTCTTATTATTATTATTATTATTATTATTATTATTATTAGTAGTAGTAGTAGTAGTAGTAGTAGTAGTAGTAGTAGTATTATTATTTCTTTTAATATCTGATTTGTACTCATTTCTTTCCGGGTCCCGCCCAGGGAGCTAAGTTTAGAAATGGTATCATGACTTTTTGCACTGGAAAAAATATATAATTTACGTAGACAAAGCCCTTCGTAAGATGTAGGCTGTAATCGTGAGAACAATTTTCTTTTATATTTCATTGAGGCAAGGGCTTCCAGGATTCCCTTCAATTAGTTTACTGGAATCTTTTCCAACCAATCCGAGGGATCCAACTACAACGGTGATTTTTGATGTTCCCATATGACACATTTTCGACATTTCGATTTCAAATTATTATTATTATTATTATTGTTGTTGTTGTTGTTTTTGTTTTTTGTTGTTGTTTTTGTTGTTTTTTGTTGTTTTTGTTGTTGTTGTTCGTTACATTCAGGCAGGTCTTTTATTTTCACAACTAACATTTATGTTGCGGAATAATTTCCAATTGTACAAGATTTTTTTTTTATTGTATGAATCAAATCATGAATACTTTTAGAATAGAATCCCTATATTTAATCACAATATGCAGAATTCCTATCAATATTAATTGGCCAAAATAAAGTATGAATGCTTACAATCAGATCGTATTTAATTTATTTTATTCTGTCAATATTCATTGATAAGTTTTTTTTTCTCTTTTATTCACGAATAGCTACCAATAACATCTGAACTGGGAACTCGTAATTGTTGATGCAAGTATAAATTTGGATGTGATGCTGTGATGATAGTTATGATATAAAATCATCACATGTTTAACTTGGATATTTCCCTAGAGAATATATGCTTCACCTAAAATATACTTTTTTGGAGTTAATATCATATTTACCTATCTTTATATAAATATGAGTGGAAATATATAATTTCAGAGACATTCTCAGCGTGGTATTTGCAAAAACCGATATTTCTACAAATGTTATTGAAATATAAAGAATATTAGCTCATTGCAAAACTTAAAATTTAGCGCATAACAAACAACTTACAAACTATAAGAAAGAAATATCATTCAAATTTTAGTAAAAATGTTCTTTTCCTTTTCGTTCTACACTTACATATATTTTTAGAAGTTTTATTTTCCTGAGTTGTTTTTTTTTAAATCAATTTGTTTATAGTTAAAATTCGTGATCACAAATTTTACTATGAAAAAAGACGTTTTTTTTTTTACTAGAACTGAAAATAATATTTTCAGAAAATGATGAATGAACGTTGATCTCTGTGTATGCGATATTTTTTTTTTATATTAAAGGGCCTTTTTTTTCCAGAATAATAATTTCTTCAATAAATTATTACTGAAACAATATTGAATACTTAAAATGCGTTTAAATAAGATAAAAATCTTAATTTATAATGATCAAGTCAAAAGCAGAATGAAGACTTCACACAATAAATCTGAATCCGTCTTCATCTCGCTTATATGAATTAAGTTATTTGAAAATAAATTTATTTTTTATGAATCCAGATCATCGTTGAAATGACAAGATCCAGAGACGGATATGTAATATAATTAACCCTGATCTGGCATCTCGTCTACAGTCACTCTCTCACAGACGCGCCGTCGCCTCTCTCTGTCTTTTCTACAAATACTTTCATGGTAATTGCTCCGATGAGCTGCTTTCACTGGTTCCCAGACTCCAAGAATTCAAGCGCCCTACGAGGCTGGCATCCCGCTCTTACCCTTACACTGTAGAAACTTTTAAATGTAGCCGTCTCTTCTACTCCAATAGCTTCATACCTCACACCTCTCCCCTGTGGAATACCCTTCCCAATTACTGTTTCCCTGAGAGCTATAATCTCCAAATGTAATGTCAATCGACATCTCCAGTTACGGTGATCTATCCACTATCCCTCTCCTCATCCTTTCCTCTATCACTCCTATCTGCTCTCGCTCCAAATCTTCTGAAACCACCTGCATCCTAGAGGCTTCACGCCTTGCTCGGGACGCAATGCTTAAAAAAATATCATGTTTAAATCCAATCAGGCCCAAAATAGAACACTGCTATCATGTTTGAGCGGGAGCAGCCCAGACCGATGACTTTAACCTCGATAGAGACCAAAAGCTTATTCAAGTCCTTGTAGGTGACAAATTATTTGCCACCCTCCAAACTTTCTCTCATAGGGGGGAAGTGGCAAGACTCTTGGTGCGCTCTCCCCACATTCACGGAAAGTGCTCGGACGGACAACATTCCTTGGTTCCTCCAGTTTTAAAAATCACGACAAGTGCCCGCTTACATTGTATGAAACCACCCACATTACGCCCGTATTCCATCGGAAGAAGGAAGTTCTACTCGAAGAGCTTCTTCATGCAAACCAATGATTTTGGGAACTGATTTCGATGAGGATGTTTACCCAAATTCTGCAATTTTCAACTGTTCAAGTTCATGGGTTAACCAGTATCTTCTATTTCTATCCTTATAAACTGCCTCTTAATATATATATATATATATATATATATATATATATATATATATATATATATATATATATATATATATATATGCAACATATCTTTCTGCATGGATGTTTGATTGAATAAATTGGATATATTATTAATCTTTATTTTAATCTTTTTGATTTCTCTGATCGACTCCTTACACGTGGTTATTATATTCACTAAGGAAGGTCCTGCGGTTTCTTTTTTCATTCTTTTATTTCCCAAGTACTTTTAATCTCATTTTCACGGTTTTATTGCTAAAACAAATAATTAATGTAATTGATAGCTGTGATTTTTTTGCAAATGCGCATGAAACGCGTTCTGATATAATTATTTTAAACGCTCTATTATACTTAATTTAACAATTAGATTTAAAGCTACTATGTGTGTCCATGATTCTATCTAAGATAACTTTATTTTATATAATTATATTTTTTTTATAATTATAGTTTAAGCATTTTCATTTGAAACATTGCTAGTATAGACATTTTAAAACATTTTTGCTATACTGATAACTAGCCTAATCTAGTGTTGGTTGTATTTTCCATATATTTCTCCCGTAAAACTTCTCCGTTGCATATATGTTCATCAGTATTCTTCTGTATAACTACACTTCTATTGTCTAATGTCCTCCATTTATCAGCGCGGCAAGTCTCATGCAATAACTACCGTAGAGGACAGAGAATTTCATTTATCAAAATCGTTCATTAAGAACGTTGTGACTTAAAGAAAATGCCATAATCGGATTCAGTAAATTCAAGCTGATATTTCGATATGGTAAAGAATGTCTACAAAATGTTAACACTGCCACTGTTGCTAAATCACGCATGTCGAAGAGTCATTCTTTTCTAATGTTATTTTCTTTCATCTATAATCATATGAAATATATTTTTGACAAAATAAGCAGCATAATTATAGTTGATTTATTTCTAAACAATAAAATAAACGTTAATTTTTTTCATGAACTTTTTTTTTAAAAATTCACAGTCCTGGTATAGTCTTATTTTATTTATACTGTTGCGTAAAAAATTAATTCGAAGATTAAAATGCATATAACATTTCTTAAACAATTGTTGATTATGTGAGACTTGATAGATAAGAAGCACTGCAAAAATTATATATTAAATGTCATAAGGCTTTAATAAAGAAAGAAATGTAACACGATAAAGACGATTAACTTTCCGGGAAAAATTAATTATGATTTCAATTTGTACTTTTTTGCTTTAAATTTCCTAACCCGTGTAGAATTGCTGCAAACCCAAACCGAAACTAAAAACTCCTCACTCTCAGTAGAAAGACGAAATTTGAGATAGGTTTTCATTTCTTGATGTGAGTCCCGCTTTAACTTAGCCTTTAGTATGCAATGCGCCGGTTGTGTTCTCTTAAAATTATTTGCTCAAGCTGTATATTTTTTTTAATTCACATAACGGAAAATGCAACGTTTGAAATGAATCTGAAGGAAGACGAAGCATACACGTCTCATGACCTTGTCGAAAGAAGAAAATATATTATTCAAATGTTTACAGGCCTTAAAATTCTGACTCATAAAAACATTTGTTCCTACTGAAATTAAAGAGATATCGACTCACGTTTAACGGTCAAGTGACCACGAAGATTAATTTAGGACTCCTGCTGAATATTTATATTCCGTTATGATAAATTATAATCCAGTATATATATATATATATATATATATATATATATATATATATATATATATATATATATATATATATATATATATATATATATATATATATATATATTTTACACAGCAAAGGATCACTTTTTATGTTTGGTTCTAATTATTCGCTTTTTTTTTCTTTATTGACGTTCTGGTAGGCATAATTCTCTATTCAAATATCTTTACATATCTGTCTCACATTTTTCATCTGTTAAAACACCTGTTAGATGATTGAACATGTATTTAATGATTATGACGTATTGAATTTGTCTCTTACTAACAACCCAATACATTCTACTAATTACTTAATAAGTAGTATAAAATACTACTAATTACATAATAAGTAGTATAAAATCACCAATTGCCTCAAACTTCGTATTTTAATATATCAAATTGTCCTTATATATTATTGATATATTCGGGTGTCTTCAAATACTTGTTGCCAACAGTTTTACCCATTAACAAAATTATTCTTAGGAAGAAAGTGCAACCTAAAGAACTGTTTAAAATGTAATAACGTAACATGTTGTAACATGATGTATTTTGAAATTAGAGGTAGGCTTTCATAGGCAACAATCTATACAAGGAGGAAGAGTTGATCGAAGGCAAGAGGTGACAAGATTCACACCTCTCCCTAGCACATAATATTTAGTTCAGTCTGCCTAGGTGCCATTTCATATATATATATATATATATATATATATATATATATATATATATATATATATATATATATATATATATATATAACATCTATTCTTTCGTTCTCTTGTTATTACCGGGATGTAAAAAAGCAAATCTATTTCCATACCTGATGATGTCTGTATGCACAGATGAAAGCTTGTGAAAAAAAAAGAAGAAAAGACGTTATGCATCTGGAATTTATGAACAGGGATCATAACATTCATATACAGGTTCGGGGTTAATGTACTTTATTAAATTTGTTTGCGAGGATGGATTCTCGCCATTTATTACATGAACTTCAATATGTTTTTGGGATGAATGTTTCATGTAATGTAAATTGAACTGCACCACATACTTGATATATATATATATATATATATATATATATATATATATATGTGTGTGTGTGTGTGTGTGTGTGGGTGTAATTTGATTCTTAACATTCTTTTGTGCAAATGTTTATGGAAAACGTTCGAACATCTATAACAAAGAAACAGAAACATTGAATTATTGTAAGTACGAATTAGTCAACTTAAAATTAAATCTGTATAAAATCTAATAGACTCATAGATGACACTACACCGGTATTTGCTTTCTGGAATATTTATGTCTTTAGATTGGAATCTACATAAACTATTACTCGCTGCCTACTTAAACCTTTTGATTATTGAACTAATTCAATTCTTTGCTCAACGCAGAAAAATGACATTATATACAAGATCATAATGATCACTGATGTATGCATTAAGTGGAGCAGAAGCATATAAAATCGTGCTACAGCTCTGAAAAATTTCCACCAAATTACAATTCTGATGAAGCAAATAATTTGGAATTGGAATTAAATGTTTTCACATGCGATATCTATGTAATTTCTATTTCTTTTATCATTAAAAAATTAATCGAAGATAAAAAAAAAAAAAGAATCGTGCATTATGTAAATCATAGAAATTTTAGTGGATTGAAGGTCAAACTGCTACGAGTCAAGAAGAATATATTTGTGGAGTATATAATGATGCTATGAATTGAGACGGATAAAATATCTGTAAAGCAACACCGAAATATCTACCAGTAATTTTGTCTATGTCACCTGCCTTCGTGTTTTGTCGATGAGAATAATATAGTAAAATTTCTGTTTTCCCACATGACTAAAAAGAGACAAGTAATATATAATAAGCGCCCATTAAGAAAAATCTTGAACGTCATCATTTTTTTTTCCTTTTTTCGTTTCTCAAATACAAAATAATTCAAGGTTGGGTGCCCATCCCAGTATGATGGAAACAAAACCGCCTTTGTAGATAATTAGTTGGATAGGTTTTCTACGTTTTGACATTGCTCCTGTTTTATCAAAATTCTTTAAATATCATTGACATTCCAGAAAATTTATGTCTTGCAGCCAATATTTTTTTCGGTTTTCGTGTAGAGATAAATGCCTAGATTTAAAACTTTATTTACACGGAATGTAAGTTTCATCCGCTTGGTAGCATAACTATCATTACATTCGTTTCTTAAATCTTGTCATGGTCGAAACCAACTGAGGGGAAAATAACTCCCAATGCTCACTTAATCATGTGGCCGGTTTTGAAGATCGGGGAATGTTATATAAACTTACATAATACAGACTTGAAGACGTAAAACAGGTAACATATATACCGTATATATAGGATGATTATAATGATTTATAACTGAACGTGAGAATTCAATTGTATTAAGTATGGATATAAATGTAAAACTCTGAAATAAATTTGTTCATTCTATTTTGCTTACTTCTATGTGCACCTTAGGCAGATATAGATGATAATATTTTCATATTCAGTATTACTTATAAATATAATACCATGTATTTTAAAACTTACACAGAAAGCATGCTCCGATAATGTCCAGTGTGTTGAATATATGCAGTGCAATACTTATGGTATTATAGAGAAGTACATATGATCATTTTGTGGAGACAGGTTCATTTGAGTGGAGTCGGTTTTCGAATTCAAATCAGAGCATATGAATCGCCAGTTGTGTCAATATGCATCGTTGGAGATTATTAAATTCACGTAGGATTACTGACAAGCATTCCTCTTGACAAAGCTTCACTTTCGCAACAAAATTATTCTGCAACTGGGCGAGTAATATCATTTTCTACAATTAGTGTCGCAAGAGTGTTGCTCGGTGGACATAATGGCAATCTGTATTGTTCAGTGATAAGAACAAACATCGTCCTTCATGCAGGTGATTGGAGTTAGCAATTTCGACCCTGCAAGCGACCACGAACAGGTCATATTGAACGCACCACAAAAGAACAATATGTGATATTTATGGCTTAGGACGCTATGCTACGAAAAGTACAAGATTCATTTGTTATTAGGATTGGTGCTAAAATAATGACGTAATAATGTCGTTTTTTAACGTCAAAAAACGACATTATTACGTCCTTATTTTTGCACCAACCTAATAGATTAGATCTTTTCGAATGTCGGATTGCTGGAATTGGGGAGATCATGATTATATAAGATAATTTCCGCAAATTCTGGCTTTTAGATATCTATACCTATGGAGCAATTTTTGGATGGTTACAAATACAGTTGCGCATATATTGAAGAGCGCATGGATAGCATCTATTGCCACAGGAATGTGAAAACCGATAGTTTATTGCTGTAGATAGCACATGGCTACCTCAACCCACGTTTTCCCTTAATTGAAAATACAATGGTACAGGCTTCATCTAGTGTCACAATTCATTCCCAGCAGTTATGAAATCGCGCTCAGAAATTTACAGATGTCAGAGTAAGTTCAACTTTCATAGACGTTATTGTCCTTTCCGTAGCAGCAGTTATTCTAAGGACCCAATACCCGACATTATTCTTTATGTCACAAGATCAAACCTCGCTCGATTTTGGTGTTTTTGGGTGGGACAGTGCTGTATAAGTCATCAAAATGGGTCTACTTCAGACACATATATATATATATATATATTAGATGTGTTCGTCTCTCAATATGTTTTCTGCGTACCTCATTGTAATGAATTCAATGTCTAATTTTATATTTACATACGCGCTATCCTTGATATTGAGCACTTTAACAGATAAATCTAGCATAACCTAAAACTATATTTTATAATATATATATATATATATATATATATATATATATATATATATATGGAATATGATAAGACTCTCACCAGCTATGGACTTGGATCTGGGAAACATCAATTTTATTGTCAAATCTTGTGAATACAATATTCACTCTTAAAAATATATTTATCGTTACTCATAAAAATATATTTATCTTTATAATCCCCAAAGATTTTTCGGCTTTAAACTCGAAATATGTATACGCTGTAAAAATCAAATCAGACAACACATCAAACTTTTGTATTCTTTTATCATTGTTTGTCTGCTGGTGACCATTTATTTGGTGCCTTTCTCCATGCTTTTCCTGGGTACACTTTGTCAAACACGGCAATGTCGGCAACGAACGCAAGCCCCAGGATGGCGCCAGAGCGCTTCTCTTTGGTCCAGACGGAATTTGGACATGTCGCGTGAAGTCTCATGTATCTTTAAATAAGGCGTAGACCATGGTTTTGTGGGTATTTAAATCGTATTCTGAAAAAAAAAATGTTGATTACTTAGCACCAGTTGAGTCAATGGTCAGAGAGAGGCTGAGGTGTAGTCCTTTTTAACAGCCTGATTCATATATATATATATATATATATATATATATATATATATATATATATATATATATATATACTGAAAGAGAGAGGCAGAAACGTCAACACAGAAAATAGATGTACAGCTAGATAATGTTTGTACTACATTAAACCAGTTTAAATTTCGTCTTCAATGACACACAAACACGAACATCTATTTAATGCCAAATGTAAACTTTATTTTCCTTTTTGCATTATAATGACTTAGTGTATCTTAGCCAGACTCTAAACTTGAATCGGCGACGAGCACTCAAATGAAATATGTGTGGCGCCAGGTTTTTGCTGCATGAACGGTAGAATAAAATTAGGTTCATCTTCTTTCTTGTCGTGTCCCTTCAGATCACGGCTCTCCACAATTTCTAGTCTGTCGTAAATTTTGCCGATGTGTTATATCTCCTAAACCTTGTTCCGCCATCCATTTGTTCAATCCCACGAAGTAAATTAGACATTGTTATCCTCTGTCCCACTTGCCTTCAAACTCTCCTTTGAGTATCTAGTTTCCCATGTCCTCTTTCCACAATAACGGGTTCTATAAATTTCAACTTTCTCTTCTTGATGTTAAGTTTTCATTTAGTTTTCCTCGTTTTTATATATCATCTTTGTTTAAGGATTCGGTCCATTTTAAAATACTAAGTAACACAGATCGCACATGCATTATTTTGGGAAGAGGAATAAGTAACGACAATTTTTCCAAAGCAAAATACACAGATACTGCAGTAATCCTATATGACAGCGAGGGACATCCAGTGTGCGCAAATAATTTGCTACACCTATATATACGCTAATAATATTGCCATTGTGAAGTCGTCTATGTTCATATATATATATATATATATATATATATATATATATATATATATATATGCATACATACGCACACACACACACATATATATATATATATATATATATATATATATATATAGAGAGAGAGAGAGAGAGGGGAGAGAGAGAGAGGAAGAAAGAAAGAGAGGGAGGGAGGGCGGGCATCTATGACCGCTCGTATTTTATGTGCGCATCGATCGCCTATTGATCAGAAATAGACCACTCTTGAAGTAATCTCCCTCCAGTTCTGATCGCCACTGCAGCCTAAATGTCAAAATCACCGTTGGAAAATAACTACGGCCATCTATCATACATAATCGTCCTTCTCTAGGGGCATCATAGGTGATTGACATTGTACTCTCCAGGACGCTGCCATAGATAATTACCTCCCTTGAGTGTCATAGGTTATTAATCGACGAACGATTACTGCATCGATTCGCAGATGAGGGCGTTGCTTTCCTAAGGTTAAGAGTTTGTACAAACAAATTGTTTTCTATGTCGCATGTGCGTTTTATGGAAAATTTACAATAAGTGCTTTTCCGTGACCTACGCTTTATAGATATTTCATTAAATACAAAAAGATGATTCCTGTTTAAATGTATCTATATATTTGCATGTGAAAATATATTAGACATATTCCTAGAAATCAAACACATTACAACTTTACCACAATGCTTTTTACTTACAGGTATTTGGAATTATAAGTTGTCTAGAAAATACAGGGAATGGATTGTGCTGTCTTTTAGATTATACATTATGTTATACAATCTATCAAATTTATATTAACTTTTTATTTTATTTATGAATGAAATGACACAATACGTGTGTATGGTTTACATAATAATTATTAAGAAAATATCTATAAAATGAATTAACATTATTTATAATATTATACTTTTCTTGAAATAAAAAGCAACATTATACCAACCATTACTGTATAATTACACATAAATTATGAAAATCGCCGTCAACCACCCTCGTCTCACTATGATGTAAGAAAAGTTGAGGCTCTTAGAAGATTTTTGTTTACAATTTGGAAATAATTTAAATAACAGATATTTAACAGGGCAACGTTAGTAAATTGAGGTATGGATATCTATTCGTGTTCACGCCTACAATATAAAATACAAGTTTTAAAATCTGTTAGAATAATGTATGAGAAACTATAATCTTTACTTAGTGAATGCAACGGAATGGCAACTTATTTGCTATTGTATATTTGTTTGTAGGTTTTGATAAATCGTTTGCAGCGACATATGCTATATATTGTGTTTTGTGATTCTCCCCTCAAGTGGCGCTAATCGAAAACCGTTTTATCACTTCGTATCTGTTCTCTACAATATATTGTCGCATTATACAATAGCGTTATATCCAGAACAAACGATTCTTTTTTCTTTTTTTTTTCTCTTTGTTTATCGGTATACGTAAAATATTATTTTGGGAACCAATGTTATGGATGGTCTTAAAACAAAAGAATCATAGATAATATAATTATGTTTGTGTTATGGGTTTCTTACCCATAATAATAATAATGGACTATTCCATACTTAATAAATACTGCGCCTCAGGAGTAGGCATGAATTAAGTCAGTAGTTCAAATCGGATCAGTAGTTCAAGTCGAGCCAAGAGTCGAGTCAGAGGCAGTCCGAAACAGAGTCGCTTTTAGACGATTACTGCAAGACATTGGAATAGTGATACTGATCAAGACTACATTGTTCTCTCTACTAAACCTGATTGTTCATACTAACACTTCTACTTCTCTGTATATATTGTTTGTAATATATATGTGTTATTCCACACCTGTGTTCGAATTCTTCTTTATTGGTTCTAACTTGGACTATCACCGTGGTACAAGGAACCCGACCATAACAGTTTGTTATATCGTTACTAAGATAGCTACCCCGTACGTTATATCATGTCAGTACGTCATAAATAAGGGACTATTGTGGGGCTCGCCCCTTGTACGCAAAATAGACTCGTCCAAGTATACTTATATTACGGAGAGATAGCGTGACAAAAAGGTCGACACAGGGTATTCACACAGAGTTACGAGAGTCCAAAAAGAGAGATAATTACGGCTTCAATTACAGAGACTTTTAAATATACTTTTCTACTTACCCGCATTCCCGGACTACTAATCTTCATTTCATTTTATATTCTTACGCTTAATACACATATTTTCCTATTTCTGTTACTGGCGTTGTTATTTATTTGTGCAGGATTCCATCCCCGGAATCCACAACAAGGACTATTCTGGATCGATAGCGAAGACCAATGGAAACAGCATATCTGAGACCCTATTTGGTTTCACCAATGATAATAATGAAGGAACGAGATATACAGAATCTATAGGGGATAATAACGAAATCACACGTTCAACGTAAGCTTCAATTCAAATAAAATATTTTCAATTTTGAATCTGTTTATTTGTAAACTCTTAGTCTTTTAAATTAGGCTCGGAATTCATACTTAGCATTGTTCATGGAATGGTTTGTTCAAGTTGATATTATCAAACATGTACTGATGCAACATGACAATTTCCATAGATATTTCATAAACATATAACCCGCAACGGCATTACACAATGATTAATTAAGAATTATGATACATCATAAAACTATAATAGTAAATCTGGGAAATGTTCATGGTTGCTGTTAACACTGATACTTCTCAATATTAGACTTAATTTGCATAGGAATTTCACAAAATAAACTGTCCTAAAGCAACATCTTTATTCCTGAAATTCTTAGACTTGTAGGAATTAAAGGCTTTATAATAAAAATACTATTCCAAAATATTCAACCCTCTTGGACATATCGATAGAATATTTCGCACATTTTTAAATATCTTTCCTCATATATTCAATAATAAACTCCTATAAATCTGTTCCCATTCTCTCATTGTTTTCTTGATATACATTTCATTTAACATGTTTATTTCTCTATAGACAAGAAAAGTTTTCGTTCTGAAGAGGTATGATTGTCTCGTTCAATAAGCATAGAATCGCACGGAGAAAATTCTTCAGCAAACATTGCGTATTATATTGTTGAGAGGAGAAAAGTTATTGAAAGAAACAAAATGATGAATCTGAAAAAAAGACAGCGTTTTTATTCTGCATTTTGATTTCATTTTTATTGCTTTAGCCGCGTGAAACTGTTTAAAATTCTGACAGATCATCGATTGCGAGTTATGATAGAGGAAGAATGTTTCATGAATTTGCCAAATGCGTTTCTCTTTATTCTATTCAATTTACTGACAAAATATTTTTTTGAAAATGTAAGGATCATTTCTATTCTTCAGTAATAATGCTTTATAAATCTTCATATTCAATTGGTTGTTTCATATTTAATACTTCATTTTAAGAATACTTACTTTTTCGTTGAGTCTTTTTGAAACTTTACATCCCTGTATTTAATTCTGAACCAACACAAAACTGTATATATTGCATAAGTAGTTATATATAAGTATGTATGAGATAGAGTCTTATAATTTCCACTAAAAAGGGATTTTTTAAAATAATTGATCTTTGTTAAATTCGTCAGAATACATTTCAGCGCAGTGATGTTATTTATAAATTCTTGTATTGTTTTTTTTTTTTTTTCGGGGGTGGGTTTCAAAATCGAAACTGCAATGTCAATGACAATAATAAAAACTATTAAGTTCTTACATTGGACCCCCGAGCAACACATTCCTTCGTAGAGTAACTCGTCACTTGTCATTTAGTATTAGTGTAGTTCGATAATGACGTTACAAACAAACGCGGAAATTAACTAGAGGTAAATATTAGTATATAATGGCAAAATATTATGTATTAATCACTGTAAAGAAGAACTTAAATTACTCGAAGATAATTTAATACCCATTGAGCATCTTTGAAAACTGTAGCCGACAATGTTAAATTCGTAATGTTGTCATGTGGGGTCTGTTAGATTCTACCACTGTTCATGCACAACCTCCTACTGCCCATGGCTTCACTCTAAGCCTGGTTCAATCTCTTGCCAATGGAAAGCCTCTCATTTGGCCTCAGGGCCAAACTTCTTCTTCTTCTTCTTCTTCTTCTTCTTCTTCTTCTTATTATTATTATTATTATTATTATTATTATTATTATTATTATTATTATTATTATTTCCATTGATTTCTGTTGTATACGCATTTTCTTCCAGGTCCCAGCCAAAGATCTAGGGTCAGAAATGGCTTCATACATTTTCTACTAATCAATTTTATGAAAAGAAAAATAAAGATTCCACCATATTTTACATTGATAAAGCACAGTAAAATAGTCTCTATTTCTTTAAGCAGTGGATTACCAGGAATGGTTCTATCGGAACTTTTCCAATCAATCCCTGTGATCAAACTACAACTGGAATTACTGATGCCGCCATTTTTGAGATTTCCACATCAAGATCCTAGTATCTTTATAGTTCTTTGAAGATCTTCAAAGATACATTACAAACTGCAGGGACAGTCATGTCATTAAGAAAGCACCTGCTATTTCTGCGGTCCTTAATCGCGATGTCTAGGTGATTAGCTTTGATTGTTCCGTATATGTATATTGCACTGTGCCATAAAATTGTTACTGATACTATCTTTGTAAACTGGTCTGAGTGATGTCCATACAAGTTTCTTGCAGTTTCATTCCCATAGAAGTTTCAGATCTTCCAGTGCACATATTAGCCACTCTATCATATCGACTTTTATATTCCTTGGATGCTAGCTCTCTGCAACCAGATACAAGATGATCAATTGTTTCAGGATATTTATCACAGAATCTGCATTTCGGGTTAACACAATTTTTCCGTGTGTGTGTTTGGTAATTTATATTAAGCAAGAATTGGTCCTGTGCAGCAAGAATAAAACATTCGGATTCCTCTTTTCAGTCACTTAAAATTCCCTTTTGAATTTGTTGGCTTCCTTTATTACTCAATATTTTTTTCTGTCATGTTCTGTGACATATATCATCTTCTGTAGTTTCTTTAAAGACTGTTGTGATTTTGTAAGACAGTTCTAGTTGAACTAATCATTTAACTACTTCAGATCTGGTCAGATACAAATGATCAGCATCACCCTTAGGGTGCTCTGGCATATGGGTAGCTTTCTTGTTTTGACATGAATTTGCTTAATGTCAGTCATGGTCCAATTAAAGATGTTGAAAATCTATTCCATCATAAGGACAGCCAACGTGTTATTCCCATATTTTTTTTTATTTTTTTTTAATTGAACACCATATTACTATCATTATTATTATTATTATCATTTATTATTACTTTTGATTTTTGATTTCTTGCGTAATATATCCGCATGTTTTATGCTTACAACATGAGTAACTTGGATTTAATATATTTGAGGAAAGGTTGACTCTTGAACGCACAATGATTTCTAGAGTTTACTTAGTTTATTCTAGTCTGTCCCAAAAGCCAAATCTAACAGGAAAGTGCAAATTTCCAACTCGTAAAATTTACAAAATAGTCTAAGTGGCATGCTTGATATTTACTAGGCTATTATTATGCTCCATTGTAGATATTTCGGAATTTGAGAGAAATCTGTCACAGAACACCACAACTGGACAAATCAATAAAATTCGCATACACCACGTCGGTGAAAGTGTCTACCAGTTGAGCCTGTGGTTGAGTTCTTCCTTGACAATACGTTTTCTTCTCCCTTTCAATGGAAAACATATCAATTGAATAAGGAACTTTGTAAATATATATTATAAATAAAAAAAAAACCTCCTGTGTTTAAATATCAAAGTTTCCACTTTTACCGGAAGGGTTACTTAATTTTTAATAGAGGAAATGATTTAAACAATTCCGGTTCGTCTTTACAATTGCGGCCAATTACTGAACCGCAAAATATGGAAAGCTTGAGGGAGATTACTAGATTACAATATAAAAATATGTTTTTTTAAAACTTTTGTCAATAGCATATTTTGTATTATGAGTTATGCCAAAGTACGAATGAAATGTTATATTTTCTTTCAAAATACATGATAGAGATTCGTTCATGT
Organism: Acanthosepion lycidas; assembly: GCA_963932145.1. Taxonomy (NCBI): domain Eukaryota; kingdom Metazoa; phylum Mollusca; class Cephalopoda; order Sepiida; family Sepiidae; genus Acanthosepion; species Acanthosepion lycidas. The sequence goes on from OZ010571.1 coordinate 118,320,882, forward strand.
AAATAAGTTCTAAATTCAACGAGTAAGTTGTCAAGGAAATGAGCGAAACTCAGTTGTGTAATATGACTTCTAAATGATAGTGAGTACTGGACAATGTCCTTACAGTTGAAGAAGAGACATTAAGCAACGTAGATGCGGTTTACCAAAGAATTTTGAAAATAAAATTGAGGTGGGAATCGAATGCTAAGAATACTAATGAGACGAACATCCAATGCTGAGAATGCTATGGAGATACGCCTCAAATGCTGAGAAGGCCATATAATTGAACATCGAATACCATAAAGGTGGGGACTAATAATCATAATAACATGGAGTTGGGCATCGAATGCTGACACAAGCATGGAGGTGGGAATTTAACGCTGTGAATAACATAGAGGTGGCGATCGAATGCAGAGGATAACATGGAGGTGGGTATCGAATGCTGAGAATGCCTAGGAGATGGGTATCGAATGCTAAGAATGCAAAGGATGTGGATATCGAATGCTGAGAATACCAAACAGTTGGGAATATAATGCTAAGAATGCCAACGTGTCGGTATGGAATGCTGAGAATGCCAAATGTGTCGGTATCGAATGCTGAGAATGCCAAGTAGGTGTATATCAAATGCTGAGAATTCCAAGGAGGTAGAAACCGAATGCTGAGAAGGCCAATGAGGTGAGCATCGATGCTGAGAATGTCAAGCAGGTGCGCATTCAATGGTGTGAATTCCAGGTAGGTGGGCATTAAATACTGAAAATTCCGAGGGGTGGGTATCGAATGCTAAGAATATTGTGAAGATGAGTATCAGAAGGCTGAGGATACCATTGAGGTAAGCATAAAGGTAATTGTAAGGAAAATGAAACAGAAGCATATTGAAGGTGAGTGTGGTAAACGGAAGATTTGCGTAATCCAGACAACGTGCTTGCGTATATTGTGGCGAATCGAAACTGGTAGTGATTGTAAAGGAAACAATATTGCTTCCAGAAACCAATTATAGAACGTTTTTGAGATCTATGATCACCAATTTCCTGAAAAGAAATGAGACATAAAATATCAAATACTTGTTGTTTCTTTGTTTTTTTAATAATATCTAAAGTTTATTAAATTTTATTTTTAATCAGCAATAATTTCTGTTTGACAAAAGTGGGCTGAGCTTTATTGGAAGCGTCAAGGCAACAAGGTAATATTCCTTTCTTCTGCTATTTTAAAATGTATTTCTGTTCAGTATTTGATATATTACTGAGTGGAAACCTTATTGGCAAATGTATTGAAAAAGTTGTAAGATGATGGCCGTACTGCGAACCGCATTTCTAATAAATTTATACAGGTGTTGATCAGCTTAGAGATCTCATTTTCAATAAGAGGCGATAACCTGGCAAATCCTTCCCGGAAATGCGCTTTCCCGTATAATGGCTATTTGAAGCTTTTTCAAATGACTCAGAGTTGAGAGTGCTCAGATGCATACAGATAAATAATTTTATATTCCTCTGCTTCTGATTATAAGGATCTAAGCTGCATGCACACGTGAAAAGAGACAATGGAATGCGTGGCTTTTTGTGTCAAGCGACTAAGCCGATGATGTGAGCACGTCAACGAGAATTAGCCGGCGTTTAAATTCACGTCACATGGAATTAATATATCCGCGTTCTGTCGAACCAGGTTGGATTGGATCGGAACTGATTGTAGCCAAGCAAGCGAGAAAGATAAATGGCTTCAGCATGTGAGAAGGTTATCTCTGCCCGAAATACCGTCTTTCAAAGGAGGAAGGATTTCTGCACAATGGCAGACTCGACCATTTTCAGCTTCAGAAAACATTTAGCTGACACTGGTCAGGCACAAACAAATTAATTTTACCTGCTTATTGTCATACATAACTAAAACTAATTTACACTGAATTCCTTGTCAGTCTCCAAAAATTGGTCTCTGGCTGCCTTAACAAGAATTAGGAAAAGAATATGAATTTTATATTTCGGCTGTTTATCATGTTTTATATGAAATTTATTTTTTTCCTTTTTTTTAATATTTCACTGGGTACAAGGCCAAAGAGCCACTCAGGGTAGATGTATTAATGTTTTAAAGGCGTACAGGAAGAAGACAAGTGGTGTATATTAGCAGGCTGATGCTTAATAAATACCGCTTTATCTGTAACCTGAAATGTTGCAGTGATCAGGAAAGCATACGCGCAGGAGTCCATTATAAGAAGTTCGTATGCATGGAATTTCCTAACTGATGTAACGAGGTGTCAATGAGTCGATTTCGCGGGTTCTAGCTGGAAGGTTCTGGATTAGTGTAACCAAATGAAGTTTATTTGAACAACCGACATATAAATAGCAACATTATATACAGAGATGAAGAACGTTTTCACAGTTTGGAACCGATTCATCAAACAAAAACTGAGCAAAATCTTGTGAACTCTGTTGAGGATGAAAGAAATTGATTGGGTAGTTCCAGCCTCTATATGGAAGGAATTTTCCATTTTCGGTCTGATCTGGTTCTTTAAAAGTTAGAGCATATAAGGAGGAGGTAGTTGCATTCTGAAATGTACAATGAACCGACTATTGACCAGGCTCATTGTCGATGAATCCTATATATGAATACATCTCGATGTCTGGAAAGAACTTGAGTTGTAATATCAGTCAGGTGACAAGTAGTTGGAATTAATATATTCTCGAATATTTTTTTGGATTAAAGTGATTTAATCACAAACAATCATGATATATATATCTGAACTGCTGTGTTGATTAACTTGTTAGAAATATCTCAATGGTAACAATTCCAGTCATTACGAATTTTTTCATTGGAGAGGAGAATCCTCACAACTGAGGAGAATCGATATCTTTGAGAAACCTATAATGGTTAGCACCAAGTTAAAAAAAAGGAGAATCTATCCATAAGAAAAGACTACACTCGAAAAACTTTTCTGTTTGGTGAAATAGGAAGGGTGTCCTATGGATTCAGTTCCAAGCCAAAAAGATAAAGTTAAATGTCCAGATGCATTGTCATAATCAGGAATCGTTACAAAGAAACTTGTAGAAAAAGTCGTATTTTACAAGAGACGTTTAATATATATATATATATATATATATATATATATATATATATATATATATATATATATATATATATATATATATATATATAAATAATTATTTCTTTAAAAATTATAACACAAATATGTTATAAAATCACTACAAAAATAGCCATTTTGTTTCAACACCTCTGGTGACTTATCAAGTGATGATGCTGAATGTAGATTGTAGAATAAAAGTTTTAAAGGGTTCAAATTAATTAACCACCCCTCATAAGGGGAAACGCTGTTATATGACCAATCAAAAAACAAGTATACGAGAATTCAAAAAACATGACAACGATTTAAGGTTATAATAACTATTAAATGCATTAAAGTTGGGTTTATACTAAAATATTATTTAGTCTAATAAGTATTAAATTGTACGATAAAATTTGAAATTAAAATTAAAATCTACCCATTACAAAAATGTAAATTTAATCTATATTAAGTTAAAATTTTTAAAATTACTGAGGAAAAAAGAAAAATACATATGTTATTTAATGCATTTTTTTTCTATTGAAATTACGTTGGAATAAAAGTTAAGATCCACTACCCTTAACTTAATGACAACATTGATGGATACAGTTCGAGACATGAGATTATGAGATCTTGCAAAAGACAATACAAACACAATCAGATTATAATAGTTAAGCACGCAGATATATTTAGATATATACACACCAAAAAAGTGTGACGAGACAAGAAATAACTGCACGACCTTTTACAAAAAAAAAAAATGAAACCACATACATACACAATGAAATGTGCATTCAATGTAACATACACAGAGACCGAAAAAAATACGTACATATACCGCATACATTTACATAGACACTCTGATATTTATTGAAATAAAATGGCTATTTTTTAGTGATTTTATAAAATATTTATCTTATAATTTTTAAATAAATAATTATATTCTCTCTACCCTGAATCCAGCACTTTTTTATGAATATTAATTGTTGGTTACTGGAATGTATTCCGTATACACCAATCATATACTTGTATATATATGTATATATATATATATATATATATATATATATATATATATATATATATAACATATATATATATATACATATATATATATATATATATATATATATATATATATATATATATATATATATATATATAAGTGAACAGAGAAGTCATCACTTAGAGGCGACAGTCTGTTTCATGCTATATGCAATCGTCAGGCCACATGTGCTGTTATTTTTCTCGGCTATTTATATATGTACGGGTCAGTGGTGCATTGTGGGTAGTCTATTATGGCGGTTATTTTATCGGAAGTCGTTTATTTATTTATTTGGGTTAAATTATTTTGCTTCTTTTTATTTATTTTTATGTTTTGTTTCTTATTTTATTTATTTATATATTTATTTTTTAATCGGTGTTTTTATTAACCTAGTAAATATTTGTTTATATCACTTATTTAATAGTTTTGTTTTGGTTTGAGAATTTAATTAAAGCTATTTATTCGATTTGTGGTTGATTGTTATAGTTTGTTCTAACTATTATTTTGGCAGGAACAGTTTTTAATTCGTGTTTATTTGGGCTGATTATCTTTATTTGTTGTTTTTTTTCTAACGCTAACTTTATCGGGATTGGTTTGTTTATTTATTTAATTGGATGAATTTAGGTCAATTTATTTTACTTGTATATTTCCTCTTTTCGGCTTTTTGATTTTTAAGTAACGTAGTATTTATTTATTTATTTTTTATTTCTATTATTATTATTTTTTTCGTTATATAACAGCAATAGGTATTTTTTTCGTCCCATTTTTTGGTTCGATTTCTTAATTTAACTGATATTTTGGACATAATGGTTTGCTAATTTGTTGATTATTTACTTTATTTATTTGGGTTCGTTTTTATTTTATTTTTTTGTTATTATCATTATTATTATTATTATTATTATTATTATTATTATTATTATTATTATTAATCTATTTCGTCTATTCTAACAGGTGTGATTTTGGAGATAAAAACAAAGACACAGTTTTAAACAAATTAATATGGAATGTGCTTTCCCTGTCTTGAAATTACTTGAAAAAGTCGACTTTGTTAATTGTATGATGTCATCTGCTGTAATGCCGCGAGATATGTCAAGAATTGCTTTCCCCAACTCAACGTCGCTCCTGAATTGTCGTGCGTTGGCGTACAGTCTTCGCTTCATGATGCTCCAAAGTTTTTCGTTTGTGTTCAAATCCGGAGAATTTGCTGGCCACTTCATTTTTCGAGGTCCATCAAAGCCTAACTGTTTCAAATATTCAGTAGTCTTGTGAGCAGCGTGTGAAGGGATATTATCTGGCATAAAATCAAAATAAATCTTCTGAAGGCAACTCTTTTCCTTTTCATCCATGGTTCAAGATGCTCCTTCATAAATGCTATGTGTGCATCAGCAGTCGTTTTGACGCCATCTGGTACTCTCCATGGGCCCCACTAATGTGTTTTCAATAATACCACCCCAGATCATTATGCCTTCACAGCCTTGTTGGCGTCTCAAACACTGATGGCGATTCTGTCCGTTCATTGCCCAGCCTTTGCACCACCTATCTGGCCCATCAATTGTTTCTCGAGATTCGTCTGTGAACAAAAGTCAATCTTCATATTGTCCACGGCCCATTTCAATCGATTTTGAATGTGATTTCTCGTCAACGTAGGCTTCGATACAGGTTTGACTGCTGTTGCTATTTCCCTCAGATACCGACACCGAGTACTTTTAGACACAGTAGGATCCCCAATACGACTGAAAAGCTCTTGACTGGTAAATCCTGAGTTCTTCGTGTCCTCTCGTTTAAGTCGTGACATGAAACGACGTGAAATAACCCTTGGCTTGCCTTTATATGCCCCTTTGCGTACATGTGTAGGGACGGCGGTGAATTTTTCACTGTTTGATGACACTTCCCTATCATTTTAAAAATTTCTAGTGTAGATTTACCTTTTGAGAGTTCTGGGGTAAAATTTTTCTATTCAGCATCATTTAAACCGCTTTTACAGCCCATCTTTTCCCTAAATTCTTATAGATTTCTAATAATTTGGCCCGATCAAATCACCGTGCTGATAACAAATATGGCGCCAGTTTGTTTACATTGGGCAGATCAGTACGAAAATATCATTGATTATGCAGATCACTATCACCAACATTGTGTGAAAAACTTGTGTGAATTGATTGTAGGTTTTTTGAAATATTAGAAAATAATTTTATCTTGATAATAATTTGGCACGCAGTGTATATATATATATATATATATATATATATATATATATATATATATATAACAAATTTCTAGTACTGCCAAATCTAATCAAACATTTGGGGAATAAAAAATATGGGATCATATTAGACATAAGATACAATAATATCCACGTTTAAAATGTAAGGTACCATTCGACCGACACATTTTCAAACACAATCGTCGGTTCTGGTGTTTGTAGGACTGAGTATTCTCCCCATTTCTTTTCGGTATTGCACAGGGCTAAGAACAGACTCCACCTTGACATCTTGGAGTCTGTTATCATCAACCTACGTAGGCCGGCCCTTTGCATACAACGGGAGACGAAGTTTAAGTTGGCCTTATTCGGGGAAACGGTTACATGATTTGAGGTAAAACATTTTTTGGCCCCCCTCACCATCCTGTTTTATTACGGTATTAATAAAGAAATTGTGTGTATAATCATCTTCAGACAGACTGTTTCGCTGTATCACATCTCCTCAGTGTGGGTAGACTCCACTTTCTTCAAGCCGAGATCGAAACACGAGTGATTTAGCATAATTAGACGTCTTACCCCTAGGCCATCGTCGCACGGCAGAGAGGAAGGGAATTTTAACGCTTTACTCTATACCAAATACACCAGCGGCCCTGAGAACACAATTCATACTTGAATAATGCTGAATAGCAGTAGAAGCCGCTGTTTTTTAAACCTGTTCATCACTTCGAGCGGCATTTTTCGTTTTCATATTTAAGTTTTGTGGTGTCCTCCTTCTAATGTATCTATGTTGAACTCTTACGCCTACTATAAGACTAATAGGAAAGAAGGCCTTAGGGGTACAGTCGAGTAGATTGAACGCAGGGTCATCCAGCACACAATTACTAGTCGTGTAATACAATTCTGCTGTACTTACTGTTTAATATATATGTGTAAAGAAATAATAAAATAAGTTTTATAGATATATCATATATT
>OZ010571.1:118333120-118375620 GCA_963932145.1 Acanthosepion lycidas
AAATTCTGTGGTCGTACAGGAATCGGTGTTTCGACTTGATGTGGCCCTAATCTTTTAAATGAGAAAAAACAAACCAGGAAATTTACTCAAACGTTCTAACGGGTTTTTAAAAGTATCCTTTCAACAAAAAAACTAAAGGGAATGATTTTTTTCAGTCTTTCTTATTTAAATAAGATTTGGTTAACAAAAGGGATAAAATTATATTTTATTTATTTCGTAGTTTTACACGTATTAATAATATATTTTTAAACGTATAATTTCCTTATAATAAAAAAGAAAGAAATAATTATTTCAAGTAAGGAAGGAAAACAAACATAATTCACTCCTGTTCTACGCAACTGAAATACTTATTTCCTACTAGAGAGAGAAATCAGTTTTTTGACTCATATAAAAGACAAGATTTTGAATACTTAGGCAGACAGAAGCTTAATACTTTCAGATTGATATAGATAATGTATGTACCCTTATCTAATCATTTGCCCATATAAGCAGAGCTTAGTAAATGTAACAAACTATATACCCGTAAGATTGGTATAAAGTGTTCCGTTTGAAATTCGCCAAGATTAAAAATAGTATATTCACTGGACGATTACTGGAGGGGAGGTTGTCAAAAAGGTATGACAAGATAAAACATAAATAAATATGAATAAATCACAAATCCCCTGTGTCTAGTACAAAGACTAAGACTTCTCAAGTTGTCACAAAAACATTTTTGATTCTTGTCGGGAGATCATTTGCTTTTAGTAGCAGCTCAAAATTTACTACTTACTAAACAAATCTTTTTTTTTTTTTCAAGCAAATGCTAGAGTACCAAAAGCGAGATGAATTTATCTGGACTGAATAAAAATGCATGTAATTCGGAGTTAAATATTTCGAAATGAACCATATGCACATCAAATGTATGCCAATATCAGAATATTTCCAGATGAAACACGCATACGCACAAAGAGGCCAACCGACACATTCACACATGTACAAATACACACACACACACACACACACGTAAAACACAGGCACTTTCATACACACACATAAACATAAACACACACACACATATATATATAAATATTCCAATTTTAGCTCTGCCGTTCTGCATATCCCACATTTCTCTTTATCTCTCACTCCCTCCCGCTCCATATATATATATATATATATATATATATATATATATATATATATATATATATATATATATATATATATATATATATCTGTGTGTCTGTTTATTTATAGGTGTGTACAAAAAACTAACATTATCTATCTATCTATCTATATATATATATATATATATATATATATATATATATATTGACTGAGATGGGTATATTGTCGCCATTTTATATTCTTTATTTCACACATGCGCTTTGTTTCTGATTTTGTCGACTGTTCAGTATGGTAGAGTAAGTTGGGCACCTTCTGTAAGAAAAGAACTGCCATGACGCAATTACATTCCACAAGAAATCTGGAAATGGCATACTGTAGTGCTTGGCATTCTTGCCGGAATCTCTAAATACGAACATTTCAGAATATTTGGGTGTTAATGTGATGGCAGAAAAGAGGATTTGAATTACTTTAATGGGATTATGAATGCATAGCAGCTCAAAAAACTCATTCTGGATTCTAATCGTTCTGATAAGAATAAAACTCCAGAATTTATTGGTGAGGGTCTCAGATTCAACACAGAGACCTACAACGAATGTCACGAGGAGTCGCTAGACTGGATCAAAAGGGTGGCTGCTAGAAGACCATGTAACAGCGCTCTACACCATGCCACATATGCAGAGGAACCCAATCATGGCTGTCAGCTAATTTCTGTGACCACACCATCCCTTATATCTGGCTGCCTAATTCCCCAGGCTGCAACTTACTTGATTTGTATGCATGAAGCACAGCTGAGTGAGAGACCAACAAAATTCCTTTAAGACCAAAGATGAAATTAAGGCAGCATTCACCGACTTAAACAAGGAGACAATCCAGAAAAGATGCAGGAGATTCCGAAGTCATCTGGTGACCGTTGTTGAAGCCAATAGCAAATTTAATGAAGAAATTATCTCGGTAGTAGATCACGATATCTTTATGCAATTTTAGTAAATATCTGTTAAAATAAGTTGACAGTGCTATTTTAATATTTGCCTAATGTAAACGACAATGTAACCTCCCTACATCTATCTATCTATCTATCTATCTATCTATCTATCTATCTATCTATCTATGTGTGTGTGTGTATGTGTGTATGTATATATATATATATATATATACAGAGATATAAAGTCATAGAATCTATGCGTGTGCAGAATTACTTGGACAGATAAATGTATTCACTGCTCAATAGTGATATACATGTCACTTAGGAGAGAATTTTTGAGCAACTGTCTTGGATTTCACCGGAGGTATATATTTGTTAATTATTGGAGAAACCTGCTGCTATTTACTGGGAAATTTACACGCATATCTGCATTAAAAGGTGTGTATTAAAAAAAAACAGGGAAGTTCAACTTATTATTAAACCAATCAATTATGGCATATTTCCTCTCGCTGTTTAAGAGAATTCACTGTGGTAATCAGTATTTCATTCGATGATATATTTGAATCAATATCTATATCCTTTGACGCTACTAACATTGTGTTGCACATAGATGATTGTGTCCTGCATTCTTGGACGCTTTTTTGATAGAAATTTATGCTAAACATCTCCATTCGCTTATAAAATGTTTGAGTGTATCATTTACAGCTCGTCGTAATCTCCAATTACTTCCTTTGTTCTATGTTGCTGGCGCTGTTCATCCTTAGAATCTTCGTATTAAATATATATTTTATTATAGGATATTATAGATATTATATTTTTATTAACAACCATTAATATTCTCTCGTTTATTCTCTTTAGAGAAGTTTATCTTTTTTCTCGTGCGGACCCCAGAATTTCTGTATAAAAATATATATTAACTTGTTTGGTTTCGAATTTGTCTTCTGTTTTATCGAGATCCTGTTAGCTACCGGGTCCCTTTTTATAGTTGTCTAAATAATATTTGCTTCCTAAATACAAAGATTTTGTTAAGTTTATTTTTCTCAACATGTTTCTCATAATTTCCCGCTTGGCCATTTCGATTGCGCATAATTTTGTCTTTTCTATCACCATCATTACATATTTATCAATTCCAGACGTCATTTTGCTATCTTTGACCAAATATCCTGGCTGTTTATGCTAATTCACAAATTGCCTTTTATTTTTGACAAAGTGTTTCAGGTCATCAATAAGTATGAGGAAGTTTCCATTTTTTATACTGTGAGTTATATTTTTTAAATATCGTTGGTTCGTATTATCGCTGTAAATAAACCCTAATCGTTTAAGCTGGTATACTGCCAGAGGTTATTCTGTTGTTGTTCCTATTAGTTTCATTATGAACATCAATATTTTTATTGCGAATTCTGCCATCTACTGGCATTCATATTTCCTAGGTTATAGGATCCTGACTTATCGACGTTTTAGGAATTTATATTGTAAATATATTTCTCTCGTTACTTTTTCTTTTATTATTATTATTATTATTATTATTATTATTATTATTATTATTATTATTATTATTATTATTATTATTATTTGTCTTAACAGAGTATTTGAGGTTATTAACTGGTTTTCACACTTAACGAATATCAAGATATATCATGCAGCCTTAAGAGTTCAGTACTGGTCTGATTATTATTTCTGTGTCAAGTAAACGGTCTTCTACAGACCTGAAAATCCTCACGTGTAAATCTAATACTATTAATCAATGGGCAAGTTTTTCTGACAGTGTTTCTAATGGTCCATTTATAATAAGTTGTGTCATTCTCCTTTGATTTAGCATTTAATATTCACTTCTTTATAAAATTCCTTTATGAATGCTTCCTGGCATTTGTTCCGAAAAATATTATTCATATGAAGGTCTCTATTTTGAAGGCACATGTTTACAACCTGACTCACGGTTTAAGTCAGTGTGAAACATCACTGGTAATCTTCTTTCATTATCGGTTTTAATGTCATGTACTTTGTGAAAAACCATTATAAAATGTAGAAAAAACAATAGATTTGAGTAAAATCTCAATTATATGCAAAAATATGCTTACACAGATATAACGTTATCTTTGTGCAAAAGTAAGCTCACATTAGCTCCAAATTCAAGTTTCTTCATTAGTACTTATTAACCAATGTGCGACGTTATTAAAACGCTATTTAAGTTTCCAATGAGCAGATGGCAATCCTGTGGTCTCTCCTACAAAAATTGATAGAACGCCTAGAAAATGATTCACACTATTTTCCTTCCTTAAAAAAAAAAATAAAAATTAGGAAATATATTCATTAACAAATAAAATCTACAGTTTAGTAAATCTAACAAAATTTCATGTGATCCGATTTTTCTTATAAATTTTTTAACGAAAAATAATAATTTTCTATTTCAGTTGAGACGATTGACTGGTGATGTAGTCAATAGTCAGATTTCATGTAATTTGTTGATGTATACGTACTTACTTGCAAATACTTTCTCTTTTTTTATAACATTTCATACAACACGAAAAACATACGAGCGTGATATATAAACAAAGCGAATTGTAGCAGTAGTAATAATATAACTCTCACAGGCTGAGATCTGTAAATTACACACTTCCATTAAATAAAGTAAGTACTAAATTTTCATATAAAGTAATCGCCAACATTATTTTACTCACACTAACGAAATTCAATTATTCTTGTTGTAAAAAGCAAAAAAAAAGCAAACGTGTTTTCGTTGGGCTTTGTTTTTGAGGAAATTTCTAACTTATTTCTTTCTGCTTAAAAGAAAACAAAGTTTATTTTTATACTCAGTAATAAATTTACTTAAATTTGTATCGCTGTGTCTCAAGATTATTACATGCCTTCACTTTTCGCACACTTTTTCCTCTACCACTTAAAGAACGGTAGTTTAAAATTCACTCAACATTACAGATCTAATCCTGTGACCATTTCCTCCAAACAAGGCAAAAATGTCATTAGAAAGCAATGGATTAAGAGACTGAAAGTGAATGAGAAGACATTAATGATGAGAAGTGAAAAAATAACAACAAAGAAACAGGGTTCTCAGAACCGAAAATGTTGATCGATGTCTTTATAGTTTTGAAGATTGTAAGTGACAAGAAAGCAAAAATTGGAAAGGAGTTCCAAACGTGAGATGTTCAAGAAAATAAAATATCTGTCTATATTTCCGAGATGAGATATTATGTACATTATTTACATTATTTAGGTGAATTAACTGGAGATAACTGATAATTTACATCCATTAGACATGTCACGTGGAACTAGAAGAGTCTACCCCAGAGATCGAAATGAAGTGCTCAGTTCGTCATTCCATCCACCTGAAGAAGGCCGGGGCATACAACGGCCGAAACGCTGTGATAAATATGGCAACGAAGATGGAAACAATTGTTCGAAAAGAAAGTACTGGAATATAAGTGGCGGTTGCATCTAACTAGTGCAACAGTAAGACGGTGAGACCTAGTTGCCAATATAGTAGAAGGCTTAAATGAAACGTTATCAGAACCGTTGCCATGAAAATATTTGTAGAAAAGACAGGGGGAAGCCACATCAGGATTCTTGGTCAGATTATATCACAGACTCTACTTTGTATTTTGCACAGAATCTCGAGAAATACAGCAGGAGTAACACACCCGATATGTCAGAAATGTTCGATTCACATGCAAATGATAGATTTATAAATGTGCAACATGCATGCTAAAGAGAAACACTTCCTTGTACAGCACAGTTAATCAACTGTCTTAAGAGTACACGTAGCAAGTGATTCGATATAGTCGCTCCACTATATTTTATCGTAAAACGTTAACCAAAAAAGCATAGAACGTTACTCTCCTGGACCTTAGAACCAGCCATACATATGGCTACCAGAAAAGGTTATCGATGATGAGTAAATGGAAAAATTTTCTTTTGGAGACTTTGAAATTAACGAGACATCTCATGTAGTTTGCTTTGTCAGGTGTATTGATACTAGGACATGAGAAAATTGTTGTGTTATCTGTATTTGGAAACTGATGACATCGTTGATGTAATTGATGAATGTCTGAAACGGCATAGACCATAGAATCGAGCCCTGGGTGACCCATGCGTTAGTATGAAATGATTTGGAAGAATGACTATCAAACACGACATTCATTAAACTTACTATTATATTTCATACATATCCAATACCAATTGTTCGCATAGTTCTAACAAAGTCATTTGCAATAATTCAGTGGATGATATTTCCAGGCCATACCAGTTTACTTGTGTATATTCCTTATTAGTTGATCACGGATTATATATATATATATATATATATATATATATATATATATATATATATATATATATATATATATAGTTAAGTTATAAGGAACTTGGTAAACCGAATTGGTAAATCCAAAGAGGATGAAATCCTGAGAGCTCAATGTGAGGACAAAGCTAATATGTAATGAAAAACAAACCATATGTATGTAGAAAATGTATACAAGTGAGTCTCACTTGTATACATTTTCTACTTTTCATTTCCGTTTTATTAACCATCTAAATAGGTCAAGGTTCTGTCACTCCTCCTACTCCAATATAAAACATACTTAAGAGAGATATAAAATTAACCCCTCCCTATACTTTATATTGTCTGTTTAACTACCACTCTCAACCCCCTCTATTAAATTACAAAAATTACACTACCCACCAATTTCTAATCCCATTTTTCCTCGCAATTCGTTGTTGGAAGTTTTACCTGATGATCCTGAATCCCTAAAGAAAGATTTAGGTGAAATAAATTATCGTAATGTTACCTTAAAGAGGTTTGTTTTTCAATTATATATATATATATATATATATATATATATATATATATATATATATATATATATATATATATATTTACCATTAAGTTTTCAATATGGCCCGTTGTACTGGGTAAATCTTTGTTCAATAAAACTCCCAAACATTTCCTACTTGACTTTGTGGGTGAAGGAATTATTAAGAAAAAATATACCAACCTGGCACTTTTAATTTCATATCCTTCGATCTAGTATTGTAAAAGTATCAGTTAACCCAGACGAGTAAATCATAAATTTGTTACAAAATATTATGAGATATTTCATAAGTATGGAAATTAGGTTGAGGAAAATGCACTCTCTGAAAGGAATAATGTATGTGATTAAATTTCCTAGCATACAATCGAATACTGCAACCAACACATGAATAAGGCCGGGGTAAACATTACTTCTGTATAACAAGAATAGTGCTCATCCTAGTCTGTATAATAACGTCTAAATTAACAACCATACGTACGTCATCCCATCTGAATAATTTTCTTTTTCTTTTCAAATATGCCTGTGCTTTACTATTTATTTCACTTTTAGATATCGTGGTTTTTAAATTTTCTTAGGCCACATTATTATCTTCTCATATGTCGCTGCAACGTTTGGTTGAATTTGTGTGTGCGTGTGTGTGTGTGTATGTGTTGTTTTTTTTTCAATTGTTCACTACTCTCCCGATGCAAACTTGAAGCGCATTGTTATCAAAGACAACTCAATCCTCAATGCCGACGACTCATCTTCCTTTTACTTATATTTTGATGGATTTCCTACTTACTTTTTATGCCTTTTATTTCAATACTTTATTCATTTCCAATAACTGCTTTGTTGCGTGATTTCGATTTCTCAATTCTTAACTTGTCTATTTCGGAAAAGGCTCCAAATATCTCACCATGCATATTGTCCCGGCTTTTATTCTTTCACCAGATTTCAGCTGCGAAGTTTATTTTCAAATATTTTCGCTTTTTTTTTACACACACACACACACACACACACACACACACACACACACATATATATATATATATATATATATATATATATATATATATATATATATATATATATATATATATTCCTTTCTGACACTTTTCCTTTATTTCATTGTACTTCCTTGAATCTATTTTCTGTATTCATAGAAAAATTTATTTCATTTTCTAGATTTTATTTTTCTCTTTCCTGAGTCTTGTGTCGGTTGTCCAATTCCTCTTTTCTCTCTGCCATCCCTTTGTGCCTCACCGTTGGTGCAAATCCTGGATTGTGAGCTACAGTACTATTAGAAGAATGCGGATTATGTGTATCAAAATATCGGATTCAGTACTTCTTTTTGTAGCAACTTTCTCCGTTGCGTCATATCTCTAATCTCCCTTGGTCTATCTGCAATTCTTCAGCCCATAACGCTGCATCAATGACCGAATCAACGATGGAGATTTTTTTCTACTCCCCTTATTCCGGGGTTGAACACCAAAACAGTAGAATTTACTGTTGGGAGAAGGGATAGAAATTCTTAGACTCCCTCCTATGGATAAATAGTGAATTCCCAAAGAAAAACAGAATAGTATAAAAGTATAAAAATACATTTATGCCTAAACACTTTATTTATACTAAAATGACCAACGATACCTATTTATAGCAAAATGACCTGGATTATATTTTATAATAGAATAAAGGAGCAACAATACACTATATCTGTAGGTGAAAGTACGCTACTGAGTTCAAAACATTTATGTTTCAGCATTGAATATCACACAGATGTCGATGCGCCGCTAAACAAAATCAACCAAACAAGCAAGATGAAATAACTTTTTCTTGCCATTAGTACATACATCTTACAATTTCTTAAAGAAATCAAACTTTATTCCAAGATATAACTTCATCTAAAACATAATAGACACATATCAAAGCCTCTAGAAATTATATCCACAGTAACATGTCCGTAGACAGAAGCCGAGTATAATCTACTATTCTATTCCATTGTAAATTTAGAATAACGTATCAGGTTTCTAATTCTTCAAAGCTCTCAAGAAAATAAAATTTTGACATTAATTGGTATATAAGGAGTTGATATGTGGTTAAACAAACAGATGTGGATTTCACATTCTATGATTAGCTCAGCTTTCTTGGAAGGTTAATATCAGGTTTATATTTTTAGATTTAATACGTGGACTCCTGGATCAGTAGTATTCTCTAACTTTCACATTATTTTGCTCTTGTTAGCGAGTATTTGATATGAGTTTCTTAACTTAATTTCGGTGTTCAGTTGGAAAGAAATTTTTGTTTCATTTTCTAGGACAGGCTTTTCATGTACATAGGATCTATCTATACATGCAACATATAGACGTTTACACATTTCACTGAGAATCACCTGCACAAAACTGTCCATATATGTTGTTTCCACTGATGTTCCACACAGTTTACATTTACTATGTTTTTTGCGTTCTGGCCAACATATTCATACAGCTGGCTCTTATTGCATCGTCTTCATTAGATATTTGGGATAACTGGGTATTTTAATTTAGGATTCTGCTACATAGCTATATGTAATATATCTGCTCTTCACTCTTTTTATGTGTTACCAAATATATTTAATTAGTTATTATTACTATTATTTGATTTGATATCCTCTCCGACATATAGATATGTTGACGGGTGATGAAGATATCTCAGCTGCAACTTAGACACACATCAGTTTCTTCCTGTCAACGCAGGTCTGCACCAAGCAGAGTGGCTACCTGGGGCTACCTGTACAGTATCATATCAAGTATCTCTAAGGCGCCATAACCGTTACTATATATAATCCCGATTACGCCAACCACAAGAAGGCAACTTCATCTGTTGATTAGTAGATTTTTTCGGATTTAACCGGACAGATCTATGTACCTTTGGCATTCTCTTGCTCCGCCTTGTCAATGTTCTTATTCCAAGGTAGCAGGACGTTCATCAAGATCCATTCATGTTTACTCTTCTGCACAAATGTAATATCATGACGAGAGTCGCATTCCCCATATTTCAAATCAACAGCTGATGACAAGTGTGAATGCTCGTACTAAGTTATTATTATTATTTTTTTATTTTCTTTGATTTCTGGCGTTTACACATTTCTTTCCGGGTCCCGCCCAGGGACCTAAGTTTAGAAATGGCATCATGACACTTTCCACTGACAAAAAAAAAAAAAATACATAGATAAAGGCCTTCGTAAAGTGTGGGCTGTACTTGTCAGAAAAAATATTTATATCTCCTTGAGGAATGGACTTCCAGGAATCCCTTCAATTAGTCTACTGCAATCTTTTACAACCAGTCCTCGGGCTCCAACTACAACAGGGATTGTTGATGTTCTCATATGCCAGATTTTCGAGATTTCAATTTCATGGTCCTTGTATTTTGACAGCTTTTTGAATATCTTCAAAGATACATTGCAGTCAGCAGTGACTGCCATATCAATAAGGAGACACCGTTTTTGTTTGTGGTCTTTAATAACAATATCTGGCCGGTTGGCCTTGATTGTTCTGTCAGTGTGTATTGTGTAATCCCATAGAATTGTAACAGGTCCTATCTCCGTAATCGGGTCTGGGTGATGTTCATACCAGTTTCTTTCAGCTTCTTTCCTGCAGAGGTTGCAGATTTTCCAGTGCAGATATTGGCCCACTCTGTCATGTCGGGTTTTATATTCAGTGGGTGCCAACATCGTGCAACCGGATACAGGAAGATCAATCGTTTCTGGATATTTATCACAGAATCTGCATTTTGGGCTGACACAATATTTTAGTATATGTGCTTGATAATTCCTAGTTAGCAAGCATTGGTCCTGCGCAGCAAGGATAAAACATTCACTTTCCGCTTTCAACCCTCAACTGCGTAGCCACTGATGGGTACGGGTTTTGTTTACATCAGCTTGTTTGATACGGGCAGAGTATTGGCCATGAAGTGGTTTATCTTGCCATCGCTTCTGTATTTGGTCGGTTGCATTTGTCTTTGCTGTCATTTTTAAGTATTTTGCAGTTTTAGCCGGTGTATTGTGCTGTAGTTGCATCTTTGAATTTGTTGGCTTCTTTCATTACGGAGTAAAGACGCTTACTACTTGCATGTTTCTTGACGCATACCATCATCCAGTCTTCTGTAGTTTCCAAGTATCTTTGGAGGCCAATTGTTGCAGTTTTGTAGGACAGTTCTAGTTGAACTGATCCTCTGCCTCCTTCGGATCTGGGCACATACAGGCGATCAACATCAGCTTTGGGATGATGCATGCGATAGCAAGGGAGAAGCTTTCTCGTTTTTGCGTCCATTCGCTTAATTTCAGCTATGGTCCACTTAAGGACATTAAAGCTGCATTGCACCACAGGGACAGCCAATGTTTTTATAGCTGATATTCTGTTTTTTGAGTTTAGTTCAGTATTTAGTACCATATGTACACGCCTGTAGTACTCTTTTCTTATTTTTTCCTTCATTTGCGAGTGTTGTATGCCATCTCCTTCGCAAATGCCTAGGTACTTATAAGCTTCATCATGTTCCAATTACATAATCTTTGTGACAAAATCTAAATCTTTTATTCTGTAATTCTACCTTTCTTGAATGTTACTTTTGCACATTTATTTAATCCGAAGTCAATACCTATGTCGTCACTGAAGTATTTTACAATATTGAGGAGGCCTTTCAACTCATTGTCGTCGTTGGCAAAGAGTTTGATATCATGTATGTAGAGTAGGTCATTGAATATTTTCTTATTTATTTTGTAACCATAGCTACTGTTTTTCAGTTCATGTGTAAGAGGGATTAAGGATAAATTATTATTATTATTATCAAGGATTATTATTATTATTATTATTATTATTATTATTATTAATAATATTTCGAAAACATGAAAATATATTTTTCAAGTTGTATACATAATATATATAGGCTGCAACCATATCTAAACATAAACAGATGCACACACACACACACACACTCAATTTACATGAGGACAATTGTTATTATCTTTATTGTTTTTATCACAACGTTTCGACCGTTGTGCACCAGACTTCATCGGATGTATCTCGATCCGGTTAAACTACACTTATTTTCGAACTGAATCTATTATTTAATCTACTGGAGTACGCTGTTCCTGTTCTACTGCTCATGTCTAAGTATATATCGTCTACTTCTAATTCTTGGTACTTCCAGTTATTTTTTTCCAGAGAAGGAACTCGCAATTACGATTCGGTAACAATTCGGTAACCAACGTTTTAATACAATGCTATAGAGTTTGGAAATCTATTATTAATAAGTGTCCGTTTTATATTCTTTAGTTCACTGTAAACATCTGCGTTGTGGATGAATATATATATATATATATATATATATATATATATATATATATATATATATATATATAGTTAATGAACAAATAAGATGCTTTCTTAGAAATCTCAATACTAAGAAAATTGAACATAATACTGATTCTACTGATCTCAAATATATTAATCTCCTATATCGTAATCAAATGCATACTAATTATAAACAAGATGAAAATATACTAAAATATTTAGTAAATTCTAATATATCAACTAGAGATCCTAGCAAAAAAATTAGATTAATCATATACTACACTAAATCTAGTATATCCAACTTAATTCTTCGCAATAATTCTTCTCCCCCGGTTAGCGATTTGCAAAAAACCAACATAGTTTATAAATTCAAGTGCCCTTTAGGAGAGTGTATCTCCAACGAATTAAATAATATTTATGTAGGTCACACCACAAACTCCTTTTCACGACGCTTCTCACTACATTTGAATGAAAACTCTAACATTTTTAGGCATTTAAAACAACATGCCTGTCCGCATACACAATTTCGTAAAGTACTTGTCGAAAACACAATTATACTTTGACATGAAAAGAATAGATAAAAACTAAAAATCCTTGAAGCATTATACATCAAACAGTTGAAACCCAACCTAAACAAAATCAATTATGGCATCTCTACAAATATTCTTAAATGTCTATAATTGGTAACAGAAGCCATTGGTTTATACCAACGGATTTCGATACTTCATACTTCTCCAATTCACTCTCGTGTGGTCATGTGTGACGTCATGAGATGCGGTGCAATTTTCGCTTCTAGCGTCTTATATGCACGTGTTTGTCGTTGCTTAGAAATCTTCTATGTAAACATTGACAGACTATCATCACTGTCTTGTCCGTATATTGTTTAATATGTTGTAATTGACATCTTTAATAATGGCTTAAGTAAGCCGAAAGCTTAGATTATATTAAAAAAGTATGGAGCAATATTGTGAATTTCTTTCTTCGTTCAACGATGATGTTATTAAACTTATCAGACGTTACGAAAAAAATTTACATAAAATAAATAGACAACACTTGTCTATATTATTTAATGAAACGTGTATGAATGAAAAGATGCTGCCTAAATACACACAATATATATATATATATATATATATATATGTGTGTGTGTGTGTGTGTGTGTGTGTGTGTGTGTGTGTGTTTGTGTCTCTGTGTGTGTGGGTGTGTGTGGGTTGCTGGGTGGCTGTGTTTTGAACAATAAAAATATTAAAAAATAAATAAAATTTTCAGACGCACTGGGTTGTATATTAATGTGTGTGTATGTATGTATGTTTCCGTACGCTGAGTGAGTGCTTGCCATTTCTAAATCAAAATTTCACTACTTTTCTGTTTTCGATTATTTATTTCTAAGAAATAATTTAGAGGCAACGAAATAACGTAGATTAATGTAGGACCTTGAACATTCGTGCTTAATAACACGGCCAGTTACTAATTTTCTCAATTGTTATAACCTGAAATGTTGTACCATAATATCCTACGCGTGTTCTCTCCCCTTTTTCCCTGAAGTACAGTGAATATGCCTGTCACAGTTTTATTGCAATTCAGTTTATAATATTACACCAACTTTCGCTCTCTAATCTGTGTTTCTTCAAGCAAAACGGAAATTGAATTCTGCCTTATAAAATCGAACGATTGCTGATCGCGTTCAGCACGCTTTGCACTATTGATAGTGAATAAAGAAGGTGATCCCGAATAGTATCTTTTAACCACTTCGTACCCGACTACCAAAAAGTAATGAACTTTTGCGTTTCTGTATTTCAAATATTTATTAGCCTTAGGTATATTGATTTACAAATTCACATAACAAGACCTGAGACAATACATATAAACTATGTTTTGAAACAAATATGAAACAATCATAAAAAGACACGTACAGCGTTATCACATATGGGTAGGTTTTTTTTAATTTTTTTTTATCTTAAACGACAATATAAAGTGTTATAATAAAAGTTGATTTCGTCTGAAAATCTTTACTAACGTTGAATGATTGTCTCAAAAAGTGACTTGAAAATTGAAGCTAAAAAGACAAACATGACTGAAAGGTACATTGAAAGATATGTTAAAGCAATGCATGCAATGAATGACAATAAAAAAAGAAGACAAAAACATTTCGTCCAGAGACGCGTCGATGACCAGCATAGCTGATTGTCGATGGAAATTCTTAGTTTCAGAGCATGATTTTTAATATGTTCAGTATTTTTATGCGTATTAATTACGGAGCTTCCAATTAAATATAGAATATGAAATGGCAAGCTGTTCTACTGTAAAATGTAGTCAGCCACATTGCCAGGAAGACAAGTTAATTCCTTAAATGTAACCAAGTCTAGAAAAAGAAATATCACTTTTTTTGTGGAGGAGATGCACATGAAATTGTTGTCCTCCGTGATGGCCAAAATGGTCGTACGGAAGAGAGTCTGTCACAGTGATTACTACAATGACTCAGGTCCAATTACACCGTCTAGATTATGTGAGGGTGGTATAATAGATTACGACTCGAATGACAAGTCAGAGAACCGTAGTCGAATTCGAGTGGGGTTCTTTACATTCGCTTTCGCGAAAATACCCTTGCGAAGGGTATGAATCTATCGCCTTGCCTTAGACTATGCGTTGAATAGTACGACATGTATCGGTAAAAAGTTGGTTTTATTCTTAAAAATATGTTAATATGATATTCACAAAAAATATCATTACTATCCAAAATATATTTCGACTTTAAAGCGTTCACAAAGTGTTTATAAGCAGTACAAAAAAAATAAATAAATAAATCAATCAAAAAACCGTTAAGTTCGGCGTGTTCTCATGGAGGTTCTCATGGGCTTTTCATGGGGGTTCTCATGGAGGTTCTCATGGGGTTTTCATGGAGCTTAAGTCGTACATCTTGAAACAGGAATCTACCATCTGCCACGCCAGTCAACTTTCATATCACCCTATGCATAGGGCCTATTCTCTCTCCTCCTTTGAATTTCCTGGTCTACGCCTTTTACGTGAGAAAGAGATGAAGTAGGGTTTTTTATATTATGAAAGACTTATGGAATGGTGTTGCCATGGATAACCCTGCGAATTTGGACGAGAACCAACTGATCCCGTGAATAATTTGTTTGTAAGGTGAAGAAATGCCGGTCAGGATGTAGATGGTTTTAATGATTAACCATATGTTTCAAGAACATGCATATAATTATAAAAATAAACTTGAACAATTAAATATATTTCCTTTTTTTAGTATTTATTCTAATTTATATTGTGGTTAAAATGCACACACATACACAAGCGCGCGCATACAAGCATATTTATATAATTATAAGATTATCGGGCGGCATTTAAGCTAGCTGCTGCGGAGGGCTCTTAATTACACCTTCATTACAGTTTATTGGGAGGAGTAGGCAACAATAAACAAGAGAACTCAAAATTGATTACTGCATTTAATTATTGCATTAATATTTCAGCTAACCTTTAAAAGTTCAATGATAATTCTTCTGCCGCCAGTTAATTTAAAGACATTTTGATGTACGTAGGTCCTTATTTCCGTACAAACTCTTATTCTTATTTCATGGGTGACTTTCGATGGATTGAGCAATTAATACAGATTATTCCCAAATTTATTTCCAAGTTATAAAAATTGTTATCATAGAAAAAATTCGTCGCAAAAATCAAGTCAAAAATTGCCAAAAACTATCGCAGTATTCAAAACGTGGGAATCCCAAATTTCAAGATTGCGAGTCCGGATCCGTCACGGAATATCTTTAATTTACTCACAGAGTCGGCCTATTTTGAAAATGGTATCATATATCGGTTTACGGCCTCTAGCAATAAAGTTGAAAAGCTGTGATACACTGACTTTCGTATTTATTATATAGAACAAAATGCATATATAAGTATAACGCATTATCTTTCTGTATGTAGTGAATAGATAAATGAGAAAACTCTGGCTAATTGGAGTTTCAGAGATATTTTGAGATTCTCTCGTTTGATTTAAGTTAAATGTATTTATCTTATTCCTGGCGAACGAATCTGTGTCTGCGAAATTCTAAGTCGAAATATTAATTGATGGACATTTAATAATAAAGCCACAGTTTTAAATAGTGAGTACTTTATAAACAAAAGTCCTGAGTTGTGAGTTATCTGGCCAATAATGTACTGACCGAGGCGTTTCGTTTGGCGTAAAACTTTTTTTTTTATTATTATTTATTAAATATGTGTGTATGAAAGGATAGACTGTGTGGACATGGAGATCAACACGTATGTAGATTGTCAGTTCCACGCTTCAATACGATCTTCAAATCAATATAACAAAACTTATACTATAACTTCCTGAAATCCGTTGGGTCACGGACGTTTCAGTTTATAAAACATTCAGGTTCATTTCAACATTAAAAAAAAATGTTTGCAGAAAGCTGAATTAAAATTACCTACAGTATAAAAAAACGCATTTTAAAATCTTATTCACTTAAAATATTTTAAAATCAGACTTAGAAATAGCCAAAAGCTAATTGTAAATCATATTCATTTGAAAATATTTCTACATATGGAAAAATATTTTTTAAATGTTTTAAATGTTGTCTGTTTAAAGAAAGCTGAAATATAAATGAGCATGCACGCAACCACGGGAAGGTGTAAAGAAAGAGACAGGTGGAAATTGTGGTTTCACCTTCAATTCACACCGTTTCTTACTCTCCCCGCTTCCTACACGGTAATAAATTTACATATTTCTTTCCCCCACTCTATATATATGACCTCGTATGTACGGTGAAAAGCACACAATCACGCGCGCACGCGTGGACGCACGCACGCAAACAAAATTCCCAGAGTTTTAGTATTATAAAGATGTAGATAAAGTAAATGGGGACACATTTTCCTCTATAGACAAGGTGTGTGTTGCTTGAGTGTGTGTGTTGGACGAAAAAGGGATGTTTATTGATTTGAACCTTTTAAAACCCTCTACATTCAACACTATCACTTTATAAGACACCAGAATTGTATTAATAAAACGGCTATTTTTTAGTGATTTTATAACATATTTATGTTATAGTTTTCGAATAAATAATTATATTTACTCTACTTTGTATATGGCACTTTTTTGAGAATAGTATTTGTTGGTTATTGGAATTTATTCCGTATACACCAATCCTATACTTGCATGTATATATATATATATATATATATATATATATATGTGTGTGTGTGTGTGTGTTTACATATGATTTACATACGAAAGCGACAGCTCTCGTTGTATATTCAGTTATCAGACCAATTGCCTCGTTTAATCTCAGATATTTAGAAATCATATTAATCTCAAATTTTATTTATCTTTTTAAGGCACTGAAATTTTTTCGATATTTTCAAGGAGCGAACATTGAACAAATGAAGAGATTGCAAAATAAATTATTTCACCTGTTTCTTGAATTGGAATGTGTGGTAAACAAAATGGGGAAATCACTTTTTAAAAGAATTAAGGCCAATAGTATAGTCAGTTAAAGAAACCTCTTTGAAATGCCCTAATAATTTCGATTGAAAAAAATAAGTAAAAAGAGCAAGTCGGGTAAGAAACGTCTGACCGAGTGAGCATATACAAAGTAAGTTTTCGGACGCCATTCTTTTAAATTGTCGTTGGCTTAGAGGATGATTAGTTTCCTTCGATTATGAGGTTTTTCACCCAAATACAATGAGCAAATCCGTCTTTTTGAACAATAGATATTCCTCGTTTACGTTTTTCGTCTTTCCTTCCCGACAATCTCAACCTCTTCTTTTTATTGGCTCACGCTCACAGATCAGGTTGACCTCTGGCTGGCTCGCTGCTTGTCGGCCCCAAAGTGACAGCAAGATTTACGAGGTACGAAAGACAAGAAATGGCCAATTCAAAGCTTTGGCATTATCAGCGAAAGATAATGTTTCTTTGGCGTGTGTCGAGTTTGAAATTGACCGACGCTCTCAAAGTTTTAGGATTGACTGCAAAGAGTCATTACAAATTTAAGACACATTATACCGGGATGTTACAATAAAGTAGCTAGAATGAACCATTACACAAACATTCACCGCGATACACAACCATTAGCTTCCATATAATATCTATGTTAGTACGTGTTAATATATATATATATATATATATATATATATATATATATATATATATATATATATATATATGTGTGTGTGTGTGTTTGTGTGTGTGAATCGCTGTGGCTGCGTAATGGTTCTTTGTTCTGATATATATATATATATATATATGTGTGTGTATGTGTGTTTGTGTTTGTGTGTGTGCGTGTGTGTGTGAATCGCTGTGGCTGTGTAATGGTTCTTTGTTCTGATATATATATATGTGTGTGTGTGTGTTTGTGTGTGTGTGTGTGTGAATCGCTGTGGCTGCGTAATGGTTCTTTGTTCTGATATATATATATATATATATATATATATATATGTGTGTGTGTGTATGTGTGTGTGTGTGTGTGTGTGTATATATTTCCAGATTTCGCCCTCTCACTAACGCTTCGCAAAATGAGATATATTCACTACTTGAAACCTTCGAAAGAATAACTTTCAATGAATATTTCATTCATAAATTGGCTTGTTATAGTTTTACAAATAGATGCTAACTTGTTTAGACAAAGTAAAATGCAAATTTGAAAACCTTTTCTGTACTACATAAAACGATATTCGTAAACAGAACTAGTTTTAATATAAAAATCAAAACAATCCTCGAAAAAAACTACAGTAGTTGAGAACAGTTAATTAATGAAATACTTTTTTAGGTCAATAAACAAATTATTCAAACCTGAAGAGTGATATTGCCTAGAAGTAGATAATATATAATACAGATATTGAACCATAGTGTGTAAAATAATCCAAAGTAGAGCTGATATTTTGAATCTCAGAATTCGTGGGTGAATTGAGCTCCAATTTCGAATTTATTCATATAGATTCTATAATCTTGGCTTTACTTAATTATCTATTTTGTTTCTGTGTTTCTCTAACTCTTCAAATATTGAACGTATAACTAATTCTAATTTATATTTTCCCATCTTTGCACTATATCATTTTTATCTTATAGATTTTCCCTTGTTCTGTCATCTATGAAATGAAAAAAATTATTTGTACGGAAAATAAGGATCTATTACTTCAAATCGCCTTTAAAATAAGTGGCAGCGGAAGAATTATCGTTGAACCATTAAAATGTAAGCTTAAACGTTAATTCAATACTTAAATCCAGCGATCAATTTTGAGTTCTTCTGAAGTTTATTGATGCCTATCGCATCTACTCCTCTTCGTTATTATGATGATTGCCAAACCAAGAGTCCTCCACAGGAGCTAAATTAAATGCCGCCAGATTGAGCGGCTTTTAAGCTAGCTGCACTTTCGGATACAAAAAGATAATAAAAGTTACTCACCTTGAAACTTGTATGCAACGATAATGGCTGATATAATATGTAGATATATATTTTTGACCTCACATAATCTGGAAACCATTAGTCTGAGCTCAACGAAAATCTCTCTCTCTCCATATATATATATATATATATATATATATATATATATATATATATATATATATATATATATAAGTGTAGAAACTATAATATAACAATGACCACTTCTTTATTTACATAAGCATTATCCTAAATATTAACCCATAAATATAGCATAACTTAAAAGTATATTTTGTCATTTTTATTATTCTAATATTTTTATTATAAGAGATTATAATAAAAATATTTTTTAATCCTACACAAAATCTTTCATGTTTTAATACTATGATTGTACTTACTCACGCGATGGTTGGTAACTGGTAATAAAATAGGTTTTTTAAGGAAATATTAAAACAAATCGTTTTCTGTTTCCCGAAAGTTAAAGAGGAAGTGCTTAAATTTAAAAAAATACAGTTGTGGGTATGTCTTGATTAACCAATGAAAAGTCAGATCTACGTTAAATGTTCAGGGGATGGAGTGAGAGAGTTATTTCTTCATTTAACGATAAACGGCTGCTTAGACATATCAATCTTTGAAGATTGTGGAAAATATAGCAGCGACAAATATATTAAGAATGTAGCGAAATATGACGTTGTATTTGTGGAACTGATGGTGCCGGTCAATCAGGCATAAAGTTATCAGAAAGAAATTTAAATAAACATTATATTCAGGAATCTTTTTAAAAGGGCCATGTAGATAAAATTAAAAATGTGGAACATCTATATACGTTGCTAATAATTCTGAATAGACGGCAAAACATAGCAATATTCAAGTTGAATAAACCAAATAAAGTAAATTACCCGTAGATGTTTGACCATCATATACTAATAAAATTATGTGTAAAAATTGTCATAGGTAATTGATTTTTTTTTATAAAAAAAAGTCTTAACTATATTTTAAGGTAAAACATAGACTGTGTCGGCATTTGTCAATTCACTTCTTTAGTACAGGTTTCTTTGTTAGCAAACATGATTATATGGAATTTTCCCTGTAAACACAGGAAACTAGTTTCTAGTTTATGTCTAATATTTTCCATGTTATCTTTGGGTGGTTGTTGACTTCTTTTCAGTACTACAAATATTTAGAAAGGGACGTCCTATATCTGTACGCGTTGTTGCTGAAAGATAGGTTGATACCACCTATCTTGAAAAGAATTCTTGGTACTGCCGATATAAAACTTTTAATTATTGGATTTTCTATAGTTGAAATAGTATTTAGGTAAACAAAGGAATCAGTTTGACACCTATTTTGCAATGTACACTTGTTCGGATTTCTGCAGTTATACATTTTGGTATCATTAGCGTTTTCTGCTTTGGACTGGCAATTTTAACTTAGGTTTCTGTATTGATTTAAAATTTTATTATTTTACTGATTTTTACAAGATTATCTGTACTGATAGAAGCTAAGCGTATTTCTATAAAAATATTACTAAGCGTATTATTTCTGAGGAAGTGTTCCTCAATTAAATATAGAAAATTCTACCCTAAGTTAGTACTAACCATTTGGTTAAATGGAGATGTGTACCAAATGATTTTTCAGTTTCTATATTTGTTCTTAATATCGGTGTTATGTTTAACATATTTGATATCGGGGCTCTTATAGCCACTATTTTTAAAGCAATGTTATAAAATTACTATGTTTGTAAGACATCTTCACTGGAAGAGTTATTGTTAATTGTATATTCAATGGAGGAGGGTATAGTTTTGATTATGGACGGAGAGTGAATAGACTTTGGGTGGATATACATTGGATTTGCGTTTTTTTTTTTTTTCATGTAGGTTTGGTATTAGCATTAATTAGGTCTAGTGTAATATCAAAAAATCTACTGTATAAGATTTGTGTTGATCTTTCTTTTAACGTTGAGACTTTTAAATTCCCTACGTATTAATTTCCTGACTTTGTCAACATTAATCTTTCTAGAAATTTTCACTGCCATAATGCTATCATCTCTATATGTGTGCTTTTTAGACACATATCAAAAAATAATTATTTATATACTTAATTGTATGTAGTTCTAATCATTATCAGGTTATCCTTGATATAATTGAATGCATTTTTAATAGCACAAAATCACAGAGAGTGTAATCATACATTTTAGATCTTGCCAAAATATGACAAGCATACGCGCAACTAAAAACTTTCGGTAAAAAAGACAACACGATATAATATACCTGTTCTTCGATAGAAACAATTATCAGACCCTTAAAATGACGTCATTTCTATTTTTCCAACCGTACTTGTACCTGCTTACATAATTATAACATTAGCCGTTCAAGAACGCATGCGCAATAAAAGATCGAAATTCGTTAGCAAATATAGATATGTGAGCAACTTTTTGGTTGAATGAATAGATTCTAACGATTTATTAAGCATCTACTTAAACCCACAAGTATTTTACTCAGAACCCATCCGAAGAGTTAACAGAGAGCTTTTAGTCATTATTATTATAGCAAATATGGAGTTGTGATATAAATGTTTTAACAGTGGAGGGAGTATGTGACGCTAATTTCTGAAGGTCCAAATGCAAAGTATTAAAAACCGGAGAATTTCGTTAGAACCAAGAAAAATGTGCCGAACTCTTATATAATATCCGTCCACCTATATGATAGTGGAAACTGGACAATGTCCTCACAGATGATGAAGAGATTTGAGGCAATGGAAATATGCTCATCTAGAACGAGACTGAGAATATCATGAGTTGAACATGTGAGCGATAAAGAAAATTTAAGAAAATTGTAAACAAAAAAGACACTTGACATAAGAAAGAAAAAAATAAATTTCTAGGGCACATAATGAGGAAGGAGAGCTTGGAGAATGTAAAAGACAGAGTAATATTTATTGAAAATATGTACTGATGAAAGCCACCTGTGTGAACAGGGAATATGAAGGATAGTAAAATGTTGGTTTCATTAAATTCACTTATGTGTAAATACCCTTGGTACGAATCTAACTCTGCTCCTCCAAGAAATAGGTTAAATATTAATACTTGTATCGAAATATCTTTATTGTCACCAAAAAATAATCTTCTGATCCAAAAATATCTTTCGGGGTCAAATAATCTAAAAAATGTTGATAATCCGTAAAAAATAAATCTGTTAATCAGGGAGCATACATTGAATTGCAAGTACATCAATTCTTTGCAATTTTCTTTAGAATAAAACTGAGTTTTCCATATCCATTTTCTACTCCTTAGCTCTTAACTGGAGAGCAGATGGATTCATACCATTCCTAAGTTAGGACAATGAATGTAATGAATGTTTCATAAAACAATGTGACTAGAATTCGAATTCGCCTCTTTGGTTTAACTTGTTCTTTGTTGGTAGACATTACACCACCCACACATCCACTCACTAAGACGATTACGTTCCATTCATTTCAAAACAACTGTACTTCCAACAGTGTGCATTTGATAGAAACAACATGTATCTTTATTGTTAAAGATTAATTACTGTTTATTTTGAAAAACCTAATACACATGCCTCAAAGTTGTCATACAGATAGTATTGCGCTAAGTGAATAATTTCTGTCTGCCTTAAATATCGACATTTAAAATATTGAATTCCACCTGGCATATAGAAAACTCAACAGCCACAGTTCATTTTTTTTAATTATCTGAAGTCAAAATAAGGCATTGAATTATGAAATATCCTTAGTTATTGCTTGCTTCAGGCGCGCTATGAAGCAAGTTTATTTCCTGTCGCCATGATGCTTTACAAACTTTTAAACAAATTTCAGTAGAATTATCTTAAATATAAAAAAGTATAGTAAACAATATCGTCATAGAGAATTTAATTCCATTTTTAGTGAAACGCTAAACAGCAGGCTATATTCCGCTCTCTTACGTTCGATTATAATCAATAAAGGTAAAGTCGTATTCCAAAATTGTTCAGAATACAAAAGGCAACAATCCAACTTCTTTTGGAGGCACGCGTGGCAATTCACCGAAAATAAAGAAAGCCTCTCCGCTGAAAGTCATGATCGTGATTTAATATAAAATTAGAAATATTTAATTAATACTTAATGAATCAACTTCATTGGTCATCATGGACAAATAAATGACATTACACTAGCATGTGTTATTGCCGTGCAAGAAATTATAACGTAGTGCCTACTATTACGACTGGCTATGTACCGAAACCTTAGCAAATACGTATATATCACTACAGCTCACGGAATATATTTTTTATTCATATCCTTATTTTTTAAAGAATTACCAGATTTTCCACTCGTTTAGAAAATACTCTTTATCGACATGATCCATTTTCTTAAAAATATAGATGTCATGATCTGTCTTATGTACAAATCAGTAAAATTGAGAGCTGTAATTTCAATATAATCTGACGTACGTATTGTATTTATTTCCACTTTAGCAGGCATTGAAATGAGCATTCTTTATACCCCGAGAATCTTTTCTTAATATCTCATTCAAGTATGGTTAGTGCATTGTTAGTAGAAACCTGCGGAAATTGTCTAGTGCAAGTAAAATATAATAAAGCACACGCACTATTGTTCTGTGCACTTTGTTCCCAAGGCCAGTGTCATTCTCTCAATTCATTCAAAGATTCCAACAAAGTTTTATCAAATACATGTTCATATTTCTTTTTTTTTTTTTAAATATTGAGTACTGCGAAATACGTTAGGGGAAGGGTAAGACGTGAACTAAACATGCCAATTGTTATCGGGTAATAAAATTGAAGGTCATATTTTTTTTTCAAATGAACGTCATGTCAATCGCGTTTGGCAGCGATAATCATAGGATGCCTTTGTGTAAAAGATATAATTACACACAGA
Organism: Acanthosepion lycidas; assembly: GCA_963932145.1. Lineage (NCBI taxonomy): Eukaryota > Metazoa > Mollusca > Cephalopoda > Sepiida > Sepiidae > Acanthosepion > Acanthosepion lycidas. The sequence continues at coordinate 118,357,563 of OZ010571.1, forward strand.
ATTAGATATTTTATGTTTTGATCTTAAATGAAATGATAATTTTGAGATTTTTCACTTGGATGAATTTTCCATCATCTATATCAATCAATGGAAAATTAGCTTTATCTACACATATGATGGTTATTAAAATAAGCGAGGATTCATCTCAGTATATATTAATCATATTCATTGGGTTGTTACATATGTGGTTTTCTGATGTTCTGTGAATAATCTCCAAGAATAATCTTTCGTAACATTTTGCTTCTCAGAAACTTTGGTTATCCTGTGAAAATTTTGTCTAAAGTTATTGAAATTTTCTTTGAAATTGTATACCACTTCGAGATGGAATGCCAAGTAGACAAGTATGGACATGATCGATATCTTCTCCTTGCTTTTAATCAAGGTAACAAAGCTGCCAAAACTGCCTGAGACATCTGTGCTGTGTACCGAGATTACCGATCTGAATGTCACATAAATTGTTTTCCCGTTTTAAGTAGGGGAATTACGAATTCATTCTTCTCTGATCGATCTCGATTTGATGAGAACCAATTGCCGGAGTACTAGGGATTTGGCACAGAAAATGGGAAGCTCTCATGTTACTCTAGCTCGTCATCTCTACTTAATGGGTTAAGTTTGAGAAATACGCCACACAGTGGCGTAGCTAAGGGGGGGAGGTCCGCCCCAGGTACCAGCACAAGAGGGGTGACACAATGTCACCCTCAACAAAATTTATCAACCAGGCTAAGGTGCCAAAAATAGTCTGAAAACAGTGGTGGAGACACAGGGTTTCGCAGGCGGACATATGACTCACCCCGAAATAATTTATGACCCCGCCAGTTTTGTACCCCCGTCAGAGATTTTCGGTAAATTTGTGAGTAGTAAAAATAGCAATGTTTTCAGCCTTCAAGTGGTTTCAGTTGCTACAATCTTGGTTACTAACAAGAGACATTGTTGTAACATTTTATCGGATGATATGGGGTTTTAAGTCTGCATCATTAATAACAACAAAGCGAAATACGAAGCCAAAAGTGCAACAATTTCAGTCTTGCCTGTGTATCACTTCGCTGAGATACAATTTTCCATTGAGTGAGCGATATACTTTTGAATATATCTACTAGTGTTGGGACGATTAATCGGAATCGGAATCGAGAATCGGAAAAATCGGAACTTTTGGAGGTATCGGAAACGGTATCGGAATCGGAAAAATTTGTGCCTATTTTCCGATTCCAAAAACGATTCTTTTTAATTTTAACTTAATTTTCCATTATTGGAACTAATGATAAATATGTATTGTTTTTAAATTATCACTAAAACTAAAATCATAATAACATCAAAATACGATGTAAATTTATTTTACTTGTATAAAGAAAAACAAAAAAATAAAATTTGCATAAATTTTCTAGGTAACCTTTAAAACAATGCAGTTGATTTACAATGTTCCGAAAAATGGTTAAAAATTAAATAGAATGTTTTTGTCAAGAAAAATACTTTCAAACATCATTGATAATTAAATGGTACCCAGAAAATGATGCAACGGAAAATTGGACACTGTAAAATTATCAACAGAAAATTGCGTCAACCATGAACCAGTCGAGACTGTCGGATCTGGCTGTGCTGTCTATTGAAAACGAGCTTACAAGACAAACAGATTTTGACGATGTCATTGACCAGTTTGCCACAATGAAAACACGAAAACATTCATTCTAAGACCATAGTATTGAATGTCATTCTTTTGTGTATTGCTGTGTTTTGTATTAGGTTGGTGCAAAAATAATGACGTAATAATGTCGTTTTTTGACGTTAAAAATACGTCAAAAAACGACATTAATACGTCATTATTTTTGCACCAACCTAATATTTAGTTGTTCTGAAAGTGAACAGTTGCATTTTAAAAATCTTTTGATTTGAACTGATTATTTTGTGGTATTGGATTTTGTCTTGGATCATACATGTAAACAGTAGCGTACCGGTCAGGAGAGTAAAGTAGGGCATGTATGAAAATTTAGCTACAGCTAACCATTCAGCATAGGGAGAATCGGGGTCATTGGGGTGACATTTGAGTGGTGATGTTTACTCTAGCTACGCCATTGACGCCACATAGGTATCACACGAGTTGACCGAGAGAAACAATCTTTAGCGATCGTCCATTGCTCCCAGATTACTCGCTCGACATCTGTATACTTGTGGATACAGAGAAAAGCCTCGGTTGAAAAATCCAGGCTCACCACCCATATTCTTCTAATTTAGCCCTTGAAGGCTACCTTATTTTCGATCGCTTTTTAACAGTTTCATTCAAACGAAAACGTGGCTTGATGATTTCTTTTCGTATTAAAACCCAGTGATTTCTGTCGTCGAGGCATTGGACTGTCAGTGAATCTTTGGCAGAAGGTCGTAAACAATAAAGCGGAATACATCGTTGAATGATTTATCAGAACCATTAATAAATAATAAGTATTAATTAAATTATTCAAAGAAAACGAACGAATTTATTTAGCAGCCTAACACTGTACAAGTTTCTCTACGGAAACGTGTCTGGTTTAAATTACGAAATGCATGGCATGGTTATTGGGATGTGCAATGTGATGCAATGAATATTCACTCGGAGTGAGAAATAGGAGAGCCGAGTTCGAATTCCACTCTAGTTTATTACATTCATATCCGGACAAATATCCCTGGGAATGTTACGAAACCATCTTGCATCTACGGTTTAAATAGAATGACAGACTATAGTCCTATAGACTTGAAGTGGCAACCAATTTACCGTAGAAAGAAATAACAAACAACGCGTGAAAATTTTCTGTCTAGTCATTCATAAATCGACACCGACCTGCTCGCCTAATCGTGTATCACGTATGGCACATAAGTGGCTTGAAATAATTGTCACTCTTGAAATTTAAACGCTTCTAAGGCAAAATATTTTGAAATGAATACTATCTTAGTTAGGATCCATATGTTAGAACATCCAATGTAAGTCCATATAACCACTAACGTCACTATGGTTACACGACCAATGTTTAACACACGCCACTGCGGATCTCCAAAATGATCATTTAGGATCTGAAAACCCTCAATCCGATTACAGTTAAATTAGTCGGTGCAAACAAGTAAACACGTGTGCGTCTCTGTGGAATGATATGTGCTTGCACTGGAATATTTCAACGCACTGAACATTATCGCACAAATCCGCCACATGGCAATACGTGTGTTGGAAAATGGGTGTCATATTATGGCCGAAGGATAATCATTCCTCAAAATATTTAAAACCGCTTTGCATGCATATAAGGACGCAACTTAATATCGGTATCATCATACAGTTTTCAATTTTTTTTTCTCTGAGGACATGTTTCATTAAAAATGGCTGAGACGATACTGAAGTTATTTTTTTTTTTTTTATTAATTCTTATTGTGACCGTGTAAAGTTCTTCTTTTTTTACATAAATTTCGTAGAAATTGTCCGAATGTTCTGTATATCTGGGCGATTTCGGCTATAATTTTTGCCTTTGACAAGGATGATTTTATTTTTTCATTTAAATGAATGTATGGATTGTTTAGATGCATGTATCTTAAGTTATATCAATGTTTTATATACCAATCACGGTAAGTACCTTGTGGCTATTTTCATAGTTGATGTTATTGAGTTTTTGCTGTTTCTTTTTTTATTAATAATACTTCCATTACTTTTATCATTTTTTTCATGTGGCTGAAGCTATTATATTTGTATTATCAACAAGTATGTTGCGAATAGAGTTTGCTAGGGCTGCATGTGTATTTAAATGAGACAGAGAGATGAGATATGGGCTTTCTAATTATCCCTCTTGTAGTATAGCAAATGTAATTATTTATGAATTTGGTATAATCTGTTTTCTGATCTACAGAATATTCAGAGAATTTCTTCATAATTTATGTTCAGAAAATAAAAATATTATAAGAACATAAAAAAAGATAACTCCAGAAAAGAAGTTTATTTTATTTTTTAGCAACAGATAATTTTAGGAATTCCATTATAGAAATAGTAAATGTATATGCTTTATTTTGAAGTAAGACTTGTTAAATGAAAGTAAACTTGTATTTAAAATGTAAATTCTATGGAACATAGACAATCTGGTCCAAAAGTCTTGTTACCTATACATAATATATTTTTCTGATTCAGATGGCTGAGACGATCTTTTACAGTTTGGAAGCGTGGTACGGAGTGACACAATTTTCGGTCCAGAATGTACAAATTATAACTCATAATGAACCATTTTATATTTTTACAATCAAAACAACAATTAGAGTAAAAGGGATGTTAACTTACATCGGGTGATTTCATTTTCTACTATTTTAAAGCTGATTTTATTTTTTTTAGTATTTTAATATGCCGTAGATAACTGTAAAAATTCCAATTCTCATTATTACTAGGGACCCCCACACAATTTGCTACATTTTGTAGATCCCCGCTGATATTACATGTAACCATGGGTGCATATGGACCTCGGTTGTGAATCACTGATCATGCAGATTTTCAGGCCTAAGTGTTTCAGATTTCTGGATTTGACACTTTCACCCCTCATGGTATTTTTTGTTAATGGGAGAAATATAGAAAACAATATCGATTAAGAACAACGAAGGTATAGTAGCATCTTTCTATCTTGCCAATGAAAATATATGTAGAGTAAACAAGGCAATTGATATAAAAAAGACGTAAAAAGAAAGGGGAGAGCTGGAATTTTTTCTCGGTAAAAGAATACGATACAAAAGAAGGAATTAGAAATGCAAAGAGAAAGAAAATATATACCAAATGAAACATCGAAATTTTCCAAATCGTGTAACAGCATAATTTTCCATCTCACAAAATATTTAATATCTAAAAAGACACTGCACTAATTGAGTTTCCTTTTGCTAGTTTTTCCCGATAAGACGTTGAGCCATCATGACACCTCTTTTCATAAGAATCACATAAAATATCTTTGAGTTATTCAGCTACAAAGGGAAAAGGTTAAAATCGTTTTGTGTCAGCGACACTGTCTTCAAATTGAGCAATGACCAAAGAAATAAAATCAGTAATGATACCAACATTCATACACTAAGAGAAGGGTCAATACGTTGTTTTGTTTTTCTTTTAAATCGAACAGTTGCGAGGAAAACTGGATCAGGTGGTCACAACAGGAAGAGGGATCATTATTTCAACTAAAAGCTAAAATGATCAATTAGAAAAGATCTAACCCAATCCATAAGATGTTTGACACGTGAGACAGTGGAGTTTCAGTTTTGACAGTCCAAATAGCAGTGAAAAATGAAAATGATATCGATGAAAACTAGGAGACATATTGTTACTCCACGACAGAAGGTTAGAAGCATAGAAGGCGAAGATATTCTTCGAACTTTGGAAAATGATCCTGGCATAATATATATATATATATATATATATATATATATATATATATATATATATATATATAAATTTGAACTTTATGATCTATCCTTCATGAACATCCGATACTTTTCTATGATTAATTATTGACGCTTGTAAAAAAATTAAAATAATTATACATTCTTATTACTCACAGTGGAGACCACTAGTGTTATAAATACCTCCGATAATTCCAGTAAGATATATTTAATCATTTCTAAGATACAAAGGTTCAGAGCCTAATCAAAGAAATGGACAATTTTGTTGTTACATGATATGGACAATTTTGTTGTTACATTATGTGGACAATTTTGCTGTTACACCCGGTATGATTCATATTGACACATATCTACTGGTGAAGTTTGAACAGTTGAGCACAGATATCTGAAAAAAAAAACTGAGTATATCTCACAAATAAATTGACAGAATAAAGACAAAATCTGATGAATATTTAACGATATACTATTATAAAACTCTCTTAAGGTTGCTACTATCACCTCTTTGGTCGTGAAGTGTAAAAACGTTTTATATAAAATATCTTTGGAGCTCTGAAACATTTATCCCTCATACAATATTGGTGGATTCATGTGCGTCCAAAATAAAAATAAGATACAAAACAATGTATATTAAACGACATGCTTGTAATTAACAAAACGAATTGTATGTGTACACAATTTTAAACAAAATAAAAACTTGTTATAAGAATGTGCTTCTTTGTGTATATGTGTGTGTGTATGTGTGTGTGTGTGTGTCAGTGTGTAACAAGCGTGTGTTGTAATCACATGTGTCTATGGGTGTGCATTGGAGTTCAGAAATCAACAGGTGATAAAGGGAGTGAACGCCTTGAAGTAAAAATTAAAAATACCTAAAAACAAAGAATATTATTATTATTATTATTATTATTATTATTATTATTATTATTATTATTATTATTATTATTATTATCTTTTTATAGGTTTAAAAAGCGGACCCTAGCAGGATTTTTGTCAAAAGCAAGTGGGATAAAGTACAAATTGGAACGAAAATAAAAAATAAGAGTGAAATGTAACAAACGTAAAAAAAAGGCGATTGCGGAAGGTAAAAATGTGAAAAAATTGAGGAAATTTTTAAAAAAATGTAATAACTGGATCTACTTGTATTTCGGAGTTTAAGCTCTCGAAGTATAAACACTAAACAAAATGTGAGGCTTATTTCCGCGAGCGAGAATCAGAAGAAGGATATTTATTATTCCATTTCTCTCGCTCGGTATATCAGAATGTAATAAGCATTTTACAGGAGATTAAAAAAAAAGAAATATATTTTCAATCTAAAAAATACGTTCCTCCTGCAAAACATCACACATTCACACACATACACTCCCATATATATATATATATATATATATATATATATATATATATATGTGTGTGTGTGTGTGTGTGTGTGTGTGTGTGTGTGTGTGTGTGTGTGTGTGTGTGTGTGTATGTATATGTATATATATATCGTTTGACGAATTGTAAAAATTGTGACGCGTTCCCTCCGAGGAAATCCTAACTGAGGAAACACATCACAAAAACTATATTCCAATTTGTCATACTATTTTTTTAAATCCCGTCTGTTGATATATGAAATTATATATCGTCATCTCTCTCTCTCTCTCTATCTCTCTCTCTCTCTCGATATATATATATATATATATATATATAGAGAGAGAGAGAGAGGTAGATATGTAGATAGAGAATAATGTCAAATCCGTAAGTGGTAAGTATAATCTAAGTAGATATTTTAATATATGATATTAAAAAGATGCATCTAAGAAGAGAGCTCGGTGTATTTATGCACAGTGCAATATGTTATACATCAAAGGAAAAAAAAAACATCAGAGAGAAATAACAAAATGCTTTTAATTTATCCCGAAAATATATTAAAAATTAAATTACGCGAGAAGAAGTAACCGTTTAAATTATTTGAACTATAAATGCAATCGTGGTGATTTACATAATTGAAGAGAGGAGAGGGGAAAAATGAGAAACAAGGTGTCAGCTCAATAAGCAGGGGTAGGTGGGGGATGTACAAGTGACAGCTAGTGAAATACATAAAAAAATGACTCAAAATTTACGTCGGTATATTAAAAATCCTCATCATACATATGAAAAATAAAATTGTTTTCAGGTAGATAGATTTATATGAAAAACACGGCGGTATTTTTTCTTATTTAATGAAGTCAATTGGAAACAATAACTCTGTCTGGATTGGTGAAACTAATCTTTACTACAGGAACTATAAGGTGCACTGTGGAATTGGAGTCAAAGAAACATCTCAGAGTAGATAAAGCAAATCGACAAACATCGATGAAGAAGATATTAAAAGCTGTAATTCGAGCATTGGTTACCCGGAAGTTTTCTATGGCTAAACGGTCATAACACGTCAGATTTAATTATGGAACTGTGTAGGATACACGTTCGATACCTGTCGGAGGACTCACGTTTTCTACAAACTCGAACAGGCAGTTAAATATAATTAATACTGTTTAATTAAAAAAAATAGACCACTTATTCGAATAAGTGTAACCATAAAAATCGTATGAACAATATATATATATATATGTGTGTGTGTGTAAGGAGAGAGAGATATCGCAGTATTCAATATATTAAAATAAATTATCTGGTTAGCCGAGGCAAGTTTTTTCTATTGAAACGCTCATCATGCATGAGACGTTCCATACATTTACAGCCTTTCCTGAAAGAAGGAACGATAATTCTAGCGTCATATTTATTTATTAACACGCAAGAATTTCACCAAATTTAAATTTAGAACCATTTATTTCAACTTACACACACACATATACATATATGTATATAATGAATAGGTTATAATTAGAATTTAGCAAAAATTATTACTTTATATAGTTGATATTATTGCAAATTTGTACCTTATAATTCGTAATATACAAACATCGATGTTTTTGTGTCTTATTTTTATTATAATTGAAGTGGATTCCGGGTTGAAATCCGGTACCAATAAATAACAAACGCCAAGAATGAATATAGGAAAATAATGTATTAACGTAATAATACACACTGATAATGCAGGTTAGTAGTTCCAGGAATACGGGTTAGTAGCAAAATATATATATACAGTCTTTTGTATTGAAGTATCGCTGTATGACTTCTTACTGAGTCTACGTGCTCGCTCACTGTGACTCTTGCTGGCTACGTTCGTTCAGTCTGTCTGTTACCTTACTCCCACTCTTCCGATTACCTACAACCTTACACTCCCTCCTCTTGCCCTGTCTTCACGTAGCTGTAGTATATGTATATACTGGATGATTCCATTTGTGTTAAAAGGGAAGGACCCCTCAACACCCCCTCCTTTGATCCCTTTGGGAGGAGTTAATATATTTTCCTTTTTATGATTGATAATCAGAGGCTTTGTAAATTTTCTTTTCCTGCTAGTCCTAATTTCTGTTTCTTCTTGTGGTCTTTGAATCTCAAAAGCTTCAAAGATCGCCTCCATCGAATCATAATTTTGGCTCTTCACCCCGTCTTTTTTGTATTTGGCCAATATGTCTTCTGTGAGTAATTTTTTTCTCCTTGTATTGTGTATATCAGGTTTCCTAGTCTGTTAATTATTTTTTTTCAAAGCTCTCTTTAATTCTTTGTCGACTTTCTCTATGGTAGCAAACGACACGTTCCGCTTCTTTTTAAATACTGGTTGGACGTTTTCTTTTAATTCAGTTCCGGCAGCAAACTTGTTGCATCGCCCGAACCTGCTCGAAACTACCTCGGGAAATTGATTATGTAATTCTTCCTGTAACTTTGTCGCTTCTGATGATTCGCACTTTATCTTTTTACAAAAGGAGCTGATAGGTAAATCCCATACGTCGAACTTTTGCATCCAATCTGTGCCCTCCAGATTTTCTGTATCCTCCATTACGAATATTTTGGGGTTTTCTTGTGGTCCCGTTAAATTTTACATTTAGGATTTACTTCTCCTTCGAATTTTATACGCTTTCCTGTAACAAACTTAGCAATTGTCTGTGTATGTAACATTGCTGGTCTATTAAGCTTTCTCCATGCTTGTAGGTTAATTATCGTCGGATCTGACCCTGAATCTGGTTGAAATTTTATCTTTTTATTTAAGATTTCAAGTTCCACATATTTCCTTATCTTAGTATTGTCTTCGTCATGCATTCTAGTAGCTCTTATCCTACTAGTAAATTTTCTCTTCCTACATTGAGATGCCTTGTGGCCCATTTTTCCACAAGCAAGTCAGTTTTTATATTTAATACGACAACCCTTATTCCAGTGTAGACCTCCACATCGATAACATGCAGACTGGAGTGTGCTTATATCTGCTTTGATTTTCGTCATTATTTGTCCTATACGTTGTATTTTTTTTCATTATTATAGAATTTTTTTTTTTTCGAGGAGGGTGAAAAACGTAAACTTTTGTTTAACTTACGTTTATGTGATACTCCTGACCCCTCAATATCCTTCGAGTGTTTCTTTATGCTCAGGCATTTTTGGCAGTCTTCCGATAGATTTGTAGTGTTAATCCAGGTTTATTTTACAGTTTTGAAAGCATTGTTTTGCGCATTTCGCTATCCTTTGCTGAGACTAACCCTTGTAAAAATAAGACACTTGATATTGTCTGGAGTTAATCATGCCAACTTGAATCGTCGCAATGTTTATTCACGATTGCGGCGAACGTGGAATAGTCCCCATTTTCATCCTTTACAAGATTAAGACATTTCCACCTTTTGGGAAAAAGTGACGTTTTCGGCCTGAAAAACTCCGTCTGGCATTAAACTGCTTCATCAAACGTTAAATCATTTGTCATCATTGGCAAAATGTAATCCACAAATTTTATGTATTCATCCGTTCCTAATTTACTGAGTAATAGTCGTAGTTTCTTTGCTTCCGTCCAAATTTGACAATCTATGTTGAAGATGTTTTCATGACGTCTGAAAAAGTCTCACAAATATTTATCCTCTTCTAGGGAGTATTGGAATGTTTCTATCGTGTTCCATACTGTGTCTTGCGAAAAAGTCGCCTCTTTTTCAATATTTTGTTGTTGTGTATTACTCGCTACTTTTACAATTAACTCCTGGAGTTGTAATTGTCTTTCTTCATTTTGCATTTGTCTTTCATGATTTTCCTTCTGTGTTCGTAATAATATTTTTCCATTCTTTCTTGGAATTGTAATTGCTGTTCATTTTGGTATTTTACAAGTTCTACTAAAATACTTTTAAAATCCCCTATTATAACGAAAAACTCGATTTTCCGTATTTTAATCCTCGTAACTCTTTGTTACCCAGTTGTTGTGGGTACTAGCAAAAACGGCAATTTTCTCTTTTGAATCTCGGAGAAGTGCACAATCTTGTCGCCCAAGCTGTTATGGAGAGAAGAGAGAATTTTTTTCTCTCCGTGTAGGTCCCAATTCCTCGTCACCAAGTTGTGCTCGGCAAGGGAGAATTTTTCTTTGTTTTCTTCCTGTGTGAGTTCGAATTCCCTCGTCGCCAAGTTGACGAGGGAGAATTTTCTCTTTTTTGTTCTTCCCGTGTGAGTTTGATATCCTCGTCGCCAAGTTGCTGTGGTCGACGAGAGAGATTTTTTTTTTCTTCCGTGTGGGTTCGAAGTCCTCGTCGCCAAGTTGTTGTGGTCGATGAGAAAATTTTTTTTTTCTTTTTCTTCTGTGTGAGTTTGAAATCCTCGTCGCCAATTTGACGAGTGCGAAATTTTGTCGTTTTTTGTTCTTCCCGTGTAAGTTCGATATCCTCGTCGCCAAGTTCTTGTGGATTCCGGGATGAAATCCGGTACCAATACATAACAAACGCCAAGAATGAATATAGGAAAATAATGTATTAACGTAGTAATACAAACGGGTAATGCAGGTTAGTAGTTCCAGGAATACGGGTTAGTAGCAATATATATATACAGTCTTTGGTATTGAATTATCGCTGTATGACTTCTTACTGAGGCTACATGCTCGATCACTGTGATCGCTACGTTTTTTTCTGTCTGTTTGTTAACTTCACCCTCTGTTGCTCTCGTCTCTCGGAACTTCACGTACCAATAGTAATACATCTGATATCTCAAACACACACGAGTATACACACATATGTATATATATATATATATATATATATATATATATATATCAGTTAATCAATTATTTCACCACAAGAAAAGCACTAAAACCACTTTGACGCAAAGGTTTACAGAGTGTGAAAGAGCATGAGAAATTAATACAATTAAAGAGAGAGGTCAAGAAAATAATATGAATTAAGAAAAAAGGTAAGCATTGATATTATATTTCAATTTTGGAATGTCAAATGTGCCTGAAAATCAAGAATATGGATGAGATTTCCACAGGACAGAAATGCAATAAAACTGAATCAGTTTAAAGATAAATTCAGAAATAATATCTCTTTTCAACTTAAGCAGACCAAACCTTGTCAGATGCCTTTGAGATATCCGGAGCACCAGTCCGAAATTCACCATTCTTAAACATTGATAGAGTCTTTCAGCAATAATCATTAATACATCAGCAGTTATCCTTGCGAAATGCATGTAATATTAGTTATGTGAAAGATGACCCAGGGAGGAGAGATATGTAACCAAATGCTGAGAAGCTCTATAATTTGCCAAAGTTGGATTGAAAACTAACAAGCTGATATTTCGAAGGATCAGATGTTTCGCCAGAGTTCAAAAAAACTGAAACTAAAAAATAGGATTCCCAATAAGCATGAAGCAATATACAGAATAGTAGATATTTTACAGTATAGAGTATTTTTTATAAATACAAATTATTTTAGTAAATGCTCAGTTTTTTTTTCAGGTCGGTAAATGCAATCAATACTGTTTAATTAAAAAAAGAGAATTTACTTAAATAATTTGTATGTATAAAAAATAATCTATAAAGAGAAAATATATTAAAATAATTGTCTAACTGAACCCATTATATATATATATATATATATATATATATATATATATATATATATATATATATATATATATATATATCATAACAACAGAAAAGGTGCCTATGTGGTGATGTGGGTATATGGTGGAATCTCTCATCGGCATATCTGTCATCGCCACAACTAAGGCCAAACCTAATGATTTTATTACCACTTAGGTAGAAATTCACTTTTCCCAACGTTTCAAAAATGAGATCAAGGCTCTCCACAAATACAGAAAAAGAACAATGAAACATTAAATAACATAAGGTAATTTCGTTCTTTTAAATTTATTATTTTTATTGCCTGAAGAAGGTCAGGCAACCGGAAACACTTGGGTTAAAAATATGAAAAATAAAATATAATATATGCACTAAAACATATCCACGTCATAACCAAAAATGTTTGCGGTTTCTCTTTTCCTAAGATATATTTTTCACTCATTCTTCAGGTAGCCAGCAACTTTCCTTAATAAAATGACCTCATATACCACCGGATTAATACAATTTGGCAAGCAAAACAAACTCGCACAGTGAGGAGGGTAGATCACACAGCCAAGATCTAAAATTGCAAAAAAAAAAAAAAAAAAGAAAAAAGAAAGAAAAAGAAATCAAGTCTTAAAGGCTTGCATGTTATAGCAAAAGGCGCTCAATAACGAGAGAAACCGGTTTTATGGTACAGGAGCTGAAGCATTAAGCCAAAAATGTCCTCAACAGGACCAGACAACCAAATTCCCACTAGAGAAAATAAAATTCTATGGTTTGAAAAAGCAGTTCTAAACAGAGTCTGCCCAAAATTAGCCTTCTGGCATAAAAGGGCTGTATGCCAGAAGGCTACATCTGGGCACTCTATTTAGAGCAGCTTTTTCACACCTTGGAATCATATATATATATATATATATATATATATATATATGTGTGTGTGTGTGTGTGTGTGAAAAGATTGGTAAGGATGATTTTATGATCCAACAATGATGGAGGTCAAATCCTTGTGACAGTCACCTCCATAGATTTCCGGAAAACTAATAATAATATACTGCAGTATATGGCATGGATTTCAGATTTAAACGTCGAGTGGAGAAATTTAAATAACGGAATTGATTAATCGTTCAAATGGCTAAAATATTTAGTCATTAATGTGGGCAGACATTAACACACATACAAACACCATGATCCGTACTTGCGTTGGTCATTGATTATTATCTAGACTTATTTTTGCTAAAGTTGCAGTCGAACATGTTCTTTTTTCCCAGCCAATGATTCATATTGTTTGCCACATGTCCCACATACATAGCTTCTGCATCAGAATCATCAAGTAATTGATAAGAAATAAATCGAATGTCTATCACTTTCAAATCACTATATGTATAACATAATATAGAGGTGTTTGCCACTTTAGAATACGACCAGTTTATGCCTTACTATATAATATCGTTTTCCTATATGTGCTGTATCTGCTCAGAACGTAGGAGATATGGCTTTCCACAGCTTCCTTCCCCTTGATGTTCCAAGGTGCCATAGAAACTTCGATGTCGGCTTTCACCTAGAGTAAAAACATCAGTGACATTCTTTTAGAAAAGAAGATAAAATAGTTCACTAAAACGGATATCGCGAAGAAAATCTCGAAATGAAGACCTACTGTGGCGCTTGCAACTTCTGGGACAGATGCAGTAATTATGTATAAAAATGCTATTGAACCAATGGAATGGAATTATCTTAAAGGGTAGACACAGGAACATATTCAAAATTCACTAATATCATTAATTTTGGAGAATTTATACTTGAAACATTGGTTAATTTTATGGGTTCACGTTTTTATATATGATATTTTTTTTGATTTTCTTGTCTCCATAAGTTACAATCTTAAATTATTAATTAATGTTGTCATTATCTATGTTATTATTAGTAGTAGGTGTATTATTGTTATTGGTATATATGTATATGTGTATATATGTATGTATATATGATTATGTATGGATAAATATATATATATATATATATATATATATATATATATAGCTTTTTGAAACGGGGTTGGAACTGTGTAGCGAAAAAAAACATGTTTTAAATCAATTAATTTATAATATATATATATATATATATATATATATATATATATATATATATATATATATATATATATATATATATTGACATTACTTGCAAATAGGTTTCGTCATAAGGAGCAGTTTTGCATTCTCACTTGAATCCAAACATCAATGTTAACTGGAAAGTTAATAATTCTGTTACTTTCAGGATATTCCGACATGTATATGAGAATCTCTATTTTATATAAATATTACCGAGAGGTAGTATAAATTCATCTGCCTGGTCCACGCCTCAATTGGATACCAAACATAAGATTATATTAAAACTTTGTCATATTCGGTCCAAGAATTTTTTTATCACCCACTTATAGTCGCTTTTTTTTTAATTTAACCAAATAAAACTTTCATCCTGCTTTGCAAAAAAAAAATATGTTAATTCTACAATATAAAATATAGGCAGAAAATATTGCGTTAAAACATTTTTGATAAATTCCAACTTTTAATTCATATATAAACAAGATAAACAGTCCCAAGTAAATTATATATGAAACTTTTCTCCATAGGGGAATTCATAAGGCAGATACAAAATGTCGCAGATGAATCGTCATGGACAGGATTACTCAAAGGACATTTGTAAAGACAAACCTTATCCTTTATCATTGCAGGCCAGAACACAAGCCTCAGGACAAATTATGTAAATGGCATAATATACAAAATTCAGAAAAATAGTAAATACCGTCTTTATGATGGAATTGTTCGGTGAATGCAGCAAGGATGATCAATAGAAAAACAAAAACCGATACGACAGTTGTCGGGACAGTCCTAACCTGGGAATTGTGTGGACGACTTCATCTCAATCATATAAGAAAACTGCATCACAAAAATAAGCAATGCTTTCGATAAAATAAAGAATAATAAAATAATCTGAACCTTTAGTCGCTAGACGGGATCCAGGGAGATCAAATTTGAGAGTCGAGACAAGAAAACAAACAGTATCCAGATACTAGGCGTAGCTGTTACGAAAATGAACCTCAAAATAAAGAAGATAAAAGAAGGACGTTTAAAGAAAGACCTGGGCAGCTTTAACGACTCAGAAAAACTATAAAAAGTAAATTAAATGTCCTATTATAATTAGTGTATTAGATATGGTAGGGGGTGATTGAATGAATAACAAAATCGAATTTTGTGTTTACATTTCTAGTGTTTTAAAGTACAATTTAAGAATGCTCGCAATTTGAGGAGTATTGTTGCCAATCAAACTACCTAAATCTGATGTGAACATGCTTGTACACAGAATATTTCTAGAATTGTTACAACTTCTATTAATATTGGTAACAGTAACAACTACAATACACACGACGACGTGATAACGTAGACGTGAGTATACACTGGCAACTATGCCGGAAATATGAACACTAGTGTGATAGAACGAACATTCGTCAGCGTCATCTTCTGAGAATGCCGAAGAGAAACACATATACGATATGACCATATTGACTGGCAGATGCTTGCCAAACAATCACGCTGATATCATACATGTGCACGAGGGTATCCTTGAAAGGATACTTATAGAATTTTTCGGTTCCTTGTGATAAAAATGTAGTGAAAGCGGAACAGACAAATATACCAAGAAAATAGTATAAATAACGATTCATTGGCTCAGTTTTTTCATTTTTTTTTTTTTTTTTTTTTTGATTGGCGCACTTGGGACGATTTTCCAGAATATTTCTGTCTTGTAAGATATCTTGAGAATATCTGGCATCATTAGAAGAGTGAAGGTGGTATAGATGCTTGGAAACGTTTATGTGCTAAAGAAAGTGCTCTATCTCGAGGACCTCAGATATTATTATATTTACCTGGCCAAAACGTATAATACTCGCAAATGACTAGAATTCAAATAATCTAATGCTAATACTACTAATACTACTGATAATACAATTCTTACTGCTAACACTATCACTGCTACTAATATTAATACTACTGCTGCTACTTCTACTACTACTACTAATACTACTACTACTACTAAAATTAATAATAATAATAATAATAATAATAATAATCAGTCTCTATTCTTGCAAATCAAATTTTCAATATCGGAAAGTCGGATAATAAAAAATTCCCCCCTGTCGGTAGTGTAGAAACTATGTGTAAATTTCAAGACAATAATTGCAAACATGTTAAAATGAGTTAAACTGAATATTCACTGATGATTTCTGAAAGTCTACATTAAAGTAAAATTGTTTATGAGAAGAAGATGGATATTTAGAGTGATTTACTCTCTGTGGGGTAACAGTGGCGCGAGAATTGAAATTCTCTAGATTAATATATATTCTAGATGAATGGATTACATTCACTTCATACTCGCGTCCTTCGACAGGGCCTGACCCAATTTTTTTTCCACATAACTATGTTTTAAATAACAAAAGTGAGAGGGCTCTCTAATCTTGGATGGCAACCACTCTAAGAGAAGGAAAATTGTATTTAGAATACCGATTACGAATTGTAGAATTTTCGACATGGTGGATATGTATCCATGATATTTATTTAATTATTTACACAGAAAAGGAGAAATAGCCTAGGAAAATTATACTTAGATAAAATGACTTAGAGATGCTTAGTTTTTCTAAAGCTATGAAGAAACTATATTATTGCTAAAGAATTTCCATTGGCGGTTGGATGAAAGAAAGAAGTTGACTGAAAACTAACGTAGATATTATCAGGTTGGTGCAAAAATACTGATTTAATAATGTCGTTTTTGACATTACAAAATACGTCAAAAAACGATATTATTACGTCATTATTTTTGCACCAACCTAATATTTCAATTTTAATACCTCATATGCATATATATATATATATATATATATATATATATGTATGTATGTATGAAAAATATCACACATGGAATGCTGGTCCTAATAAAACAGAACTCGATCTAATATAACAACGGTTCAGTATATATCAATATATATACATATTATACTTCAATTTAGCATGACTCGTAGATTCATGCTGAATGTACATACACACACCTACACACGTGTGTATGCGCGTATGCGTATGTGAGTTACGTCCGCTTTATCACATTTATATAATATTTACACTTAATCATGACAGAACATCATCATTCTCTAATATTTCCTTAAGTCTTCCGGGGAGGAAATATGGTTCGTAAAATATAATGAAAACATATCATTACATTAAAAGTTGATGAATATTGAAATATAACTATTTTTTGGGATAAAGAACCACGTTTAATGTCGTCTAATATGCACAGAAATATTGAGAACCTACGACGGTGGACTGTAAACTTTATAAACTTATTATGACAAAGTGATCTAATCTTACACGCATTAATTCCAACTGTTCTTATTAAAAACTGCAGGGAAGGTGATGCCCTCACATTTTCGATTGAAAGTCAGTGTTTTTATAGGATTTAAAAGGGCCGCATTATCAGTGGAGAATACTATCCCAAATTGCCGAGGCAGTTACGGAAGGCTATCAAGACCATAAACTCAGAAAAACTAACAAAAAGGGACTTGTTTGTTCAAGAAAATTTTCCCGCGCAAAAACCCTTGGTTTCAGTAACAGTTTTTCGTGGATCAGGCTTTGAAATGGTTTTATCTTTCTTTTTATGTGCCAAATCTTTTCAGATATGGGCGATCGTGGCTCTCCACATAAATCCTATCACTTG
>OZ010571.1:118380620-118520620 GCA_963932145.1 Acanthosepion lycidas
TAGGGGCAAAAGTGTCCCTACTGACATACAGCCCAATAAAAGTCTGCTCCCTATAAATGCTGTAGAGGTAAGAAGTGGGAGTTCTTTCATCCAGGAATGTAACATATCGGTATTCACGTTGGTTGGTGACCATTTAGATTTAAAAAAACATCTCTCTACTTCATTCTGTGAGGAAAAATATGTAAAAGTTTCATCAACAACTGAAACCTTATCAAAAAATTGTCTTGCATTAAGCCTTTCAAAGGTATTGGTCATGAGATATCCCAAAGTTCGATCTAACACTACACCATCATTCTGTTGGCTCATGTCGATATCAAAGCTGAAAGAGACAGCCATCCCCATCAGCTCGACAAAGACACTAGGGACATTTGTTTACAGACTACAAATACCAATAAACACGAGAAACTCAGTGCCAACAGTGCATTGCAGTTTATGCATATCAGACATGAACTGGAATGAGTCTGGAATACAATAATCAAAATAATATTGTAAAGCATGACCAATAACTTCAATCAACCACTTGGCCAACTCATGATTGGCAGAGCTCTCCATAGAAAACATAGGCCAAATTGGAGCATTCATTGTTTGTACTTTCGGCAAACCGTACATCCTTAGACGATGGAAGCCAACGGATCGAATTCTATCATATCTCTACTTTGAGATGAACATACTTTTTTGAAATTCAAGCAAACTCTTCTGAAATGTAACTTTCGGGGTGACATCAAATGACGTATCACCTAATTCCAGCGATTTAGTAGCACTGTCCAATATAGATGACATTTTATTTACCTAATCGAAATAATTCAGGATCACAACATCAGATCTTTTATCATGTCTAGTTATATCAATGCCAGTTCCAGATTTTAAACATTTACCGTCTTTTAGTGATTTTGCTAAAACAAAGTAAGTCTTAGAATCGATAGACAAATTTACGAAGTCATAGGAAATTTCATTTACACTTGATTTAAGATGCCTTACATTCTCAGCGGAGTTCGATTCATGTTTTACTAATTGGGAAAACAATAATTCAATCTCGCTAAAGACTTTGGTCTTATTTATCATCGTAGGGGAGATACAAAAGTCCACCTTATCGGCAGACAGGACCAACCTATCGGTATCTGGCAAAGTATTATCAGATAAACTAATATATTTATTTGTTGTAACAGAAACACCAAGCATTCGTTTAATTAGAAACTTAAGATACGCTAAATTCTTAGCAATAATTTTGTTACTATAGAAAGTATCACCTTTGGACAGATATCTCGAAAAACCGAATTTATCATGAAAAGATAGATTAGACCACACAGTCACCGACAGCGATTGATACTGGATTCTTACAGATTTCATACTCGGAGTAATACAAGACTTAATTTATAAGAAATACTCTTTCAATATTAATCGCATTACGGAACTTAATCCTAGAGATGTACCGAGAAATATACCCAGGGATAACGTAATTCTGAGAAAGGGATTTAAAAAATTTAACTCTGAAATGAAAGGAAGGTAATTAACCTTTCAAATTAATAGGATTAGTGACGGTATTCATTATGTTGTGGTTATATTAACCCCGAAAACATGTGAAAACATTTTAAGTGTGATACCAAGTAAATAGTACTCTTAAAACAGGGAAGATTGAATATATATATATATATATATATATATATATATATATATATATATATATATATATATATATATATATATATATGAAGAAATATAGTCTTAAGGTGTGCTATATTTATGGGATTAGGTGCTCAATATCAGAGAGAGAGAGAGAGAGAGAGAGAGCGTATGTAAATATAGAAGTGAATCAACACTTAGAGGCAACAGTATTGCGTCTAGCATGAAACATATTGTCGCCTTTAAGTGTTCACTTCAATGTTCACTCATATATATATATATATATATATATATATATATATATATATATATATATAGATAGATAGATAGATAGATAGATTAACTGCAGTTATGAAGATAAAATATCATATCCTTTTATAGAAAAACAATTTGCCGTCCCATGAAGAACGATGTCGTTCCTCGCTTTTGTATAGAAATGCTAACTTTGGTATGGTAAATACCCGGATAGAATTTACATTGCCTTTATCGATATTGTGAATTAGTAAATCTTGTAACTCTGTAACGACTCCTTCTGAGCTTTATATTGTAATGATTTCTGTAATACAGTGCTAGTTAGCAAAAGAGTCAAGTGATTGTTGGTCATATCACGAAAATTCACGCCAGATAATTTTATTGAATTAGTACCGTGAACGGACATAGAGATGGATCCGTCTCAAGGCAATTGATCATTACCGAGAACTGTTGAACATTTTAGATTTGGTGCATCAATGGTACTTCAAAGATGCTCACATTAATTGAAGTACATATTAAAACACTTCCCAAGAGGGGAGCGTTATAAAGGTATTAGTGACAAGCCTCATACTGTCCACTGCAAGCACCGATTCGTGGACATTTGACATTTTAGAACATTTCCTAAGTGTTATATCCAGTTTGAAAGCATGCTGATACAGGTTTCGAAACTGTTTGATCTTTGTTATACCTCCATTTGTCAAGTTGTGAATGTTTATACTAAATCAAAACGTGCGTTTATTTTTAGATTAACAATTTGCATTTACTATCTACTTTGATGTAACAGGCTGGTTTAACTCGACACTGTGTCTTTCAAAAATGTCTTATATCGAGTAGATCTTCCGATCCTACAAACAATGCAGTAAAATTAGCTAAATATTTTGCAAGGTTTTCTTCCTTCGTTTTTTTTTCTTTGAAACCCCATTTTCAAATAACCATCTCAGTCTTTCAAATAGTGATAGGATCTTACGACCGCCACATATTGAAATATCGTTTGGTATATAGGTAATGTTCCGGAGGTGCAAAAGATAAAGGCTTAGAATTGTTAATCGAAAAACCGAGTTTCAATTCCTGATGAGCTTGTTATATCTACTTACCCTGGAAAACGTAGAGACACACCTCTTCTCCCTTGCAGTAGAAATTGCCGTAGGGGTCAGTAAACATAAACGCTCGCTTAGCAGTATTGTGCCATCGGGTTCAGTTCTAGCATATCTTTGATATTTAAAGAATGGACCTTGAACAGCGCCTTGTATGTTCTTTGCATCCTTCTATACATTATATTGGCATGCCTGCATCCGGATTTCGAGGCTTACTTTTCAGACGATATCGTGATTGTATGGCTTTAATATGTTTTGCTAGAGACTCATCCGCTTCTCTTACACGTACCTTTGACAGACTTGGATATTTTAATACATGTTTATGTTTATATATTCTTTTTATATAGATACAAATATGTAAGTAAATGCTCTGTTTATAATAAAAAAAGTATTAACAATATTTACCGGTCTGAATGTCTTAGAAATTGTCATAGAAAATATGCGTCCTCCGACAGGAATCGAACCTGTATCCTTTACGAAACCGTCATATAAACTGACGTGCTTTTACCGATTTCGCCACAGAGGGGCATTTCGGTTAGCACGATAGGCTATATGACGGTTCCGTATAGGATACAGGTTCGATTCCTGTCGGAGGACGCATATTTTCTATAACAATTTCTCGGACATTCAGGCCGTAAATGTTGTTAATACTGTTTATTATAAACAGAGCATTTACTTAAATATTTCTATCTGTAAAAAAGAATGTATAAACATAAACCTTTTTAAAATAATTGACGATCTTTGTCCAATTTATAATGTGAGACGTGGATATGTTTGAGACATGATTGCATAACATATGTCTTTTATTCAGTTGCTCCACATATGTCTATTTCTAATTCCTCAGAATCTTGGGATAAAAAGTTAAACTAGCTTAAAACTAGTAACAAAATGAGAGTAAGAGTGAAATAAAAAGCAACAGTAAAAAAATAGTTATATAGATAAATTTGTATACAATATATATTAATAATATATGTATTAATAAGTGATTTTCTGAAAAGTAACAGAACTGGTGTCACAAAGAATTTATTTCAATTCCAAACAATAAGCGACATGGTTTCCTCTTCAAATTTATCCATCACCTGTCTAATGCCCTTTTCCATTCTTCTCTGCCTTACTTCTATGCACTGCTGGAAAGAATCTTCTTTAATACCACTCAGCTCCATCGTTACGTCTCCCTTGATGACCTCCACGCCTTCAAAACGGGTCCTCTTGATTACCCATCGAGCTTTGGGAAAATAAAATGTCACGCATAGGAAGATCGTGTGAATAGGGATGTTGTTACTCTATCTCGAGCTCCTACTCAGCCAGAAACTATCGGATGTTCAGGGTGTTGTGAGCAGGTGCATTGTCATGGAGAAGCAAACTTGATTTTTCCCGCCAAAATAGCATGCAAAAAATGTAATGTTTGCTGAAAGTTAAGATTACAGTTATATAATCCCAGGAAATCATATTAGATGATAACACAATCTTATTATCTCTCTCTTGTCTATAGCTCACACAGCATACTCAGTCCTGGTAACTTTCATAGAGACATTGTATAATAATAAGAAGAAATAAGGAAGACTATACATGTCATTTAATAACTGGATTAATACTGATTAACAATTTTGAAAGGAATATACATCAATGTTGGATTTAATACATCGGAGAACTATTCCTCTAAGAAAGAGAACCACTTGTAATATACAGAAATATCGAAAAACTAGAAAATTACAATAGGAAGTAAAGCCAGCACTGGGCAAATTGAACAGGAACAATACAGCATGATCAAATGGCACTGCAATAAAAATGCTGGAAGTTATATATCATTTTGGCATAGATAAAATAAATTACATTTACGGCAATGGTGATATATCGTTAGATGTAAGTAGTATGATTTTTATAGGCCTGTATAAGAATGCAGGTGAAAACTTCATAGGACAATAAGCCTAATGAGTCACAAACTTATCAGATGACTTCTCAATTAAAGCAGAAATCGTACAAGAATATTGAGGTTTCTTTAAAACACTGGAACAAGGAGACAATATATATATATATATATATATATATATATATATATATATATATATATATATATATATATATATATACTGCGAATGAAAAATGGGTGTATCCCTATTTTTGAAGATCATGCAATAGCTTTTGACGTGGAACATCACAAGTGACTGTTAGAACTGTAACATTGACTTATTCGTGAAGGATTTTAGAATAATTCAAAACTCATGATGTATACAAACCGCGCTAATTAGGATGGAAAATTATTTCAGTAAATATATAAAAATAGAAATGGGCGTAAGTCAAAGATAGGTATTCTCACCGGACTTATTCAACCTTTACATAGAAGCCATCATGAGATAAATAAAAGCCATACAAAGATTAATTATATATGGCCACGATCTTAATATTACCTATTCAGATGACACCGAGGGAAGACTATAGGAACCTCTATAGAAACTTCTTAAGGAAATCGAGAAGAAGGAACTACACATAAATTTTAAGAATCCCAAAAGGAATGCAGCATTCCAATTATAAATTGGTGACATCAAAATTATACTAGTGCAAAAGTTTAAATATCTAGTAAATGTGACACCGAAATCCAAAGCCTTATTGGAATGGTGAAAGTTGAATTCGAAAATTAAAGCAGATTTATAAGAGGACAATTTCATAAGAAACAAAGAGATTACTGAAGTCTTATGTAATATCGGTCCTTCTATATGGCAATAAATGCGGGACCATCTCATCAAAGATGCTAAAGTAGCAGAAATATGGTTATCCAGAAAGATGCTGAGTTTACTATGGTCTTTACATGTGAGCAAAGACGAAGCTTTAGATAAAATCAAACACAACGTACAGTAATACAGGTACTTGGGGTATATTGAAAGCAAAATGCAGGGAGGAAAGGAACAGATAACCTCCCTAACGAGCTTGTAAAAACGATTAACAGAACAGGAAATTGGGGATATAGAAAAACAGGTGAGCTATACTAATGACTATACTAAGGACAGGAAGTTGTCGAGAGCTATCATCGCCCACATTCTGAAGATACAGAGTATGTAGAAGAATTAAAGTTAAGCTCAACAAGTGCTAGATACATCAAATAATATATCTCAATACGATACTATATTTGTTCGCGTTCATTGCGCGTGTAGCGAGCAGTGTTAATCCTCAAAAGCATATATACAGTTTATTATTATGGTGTCTGTGTTCAGTTGATCGCCAAATTATTTTTTAATTTTTTAAACCTGTGCTTATATTCATCTGTATTGTTTACAGTCATCCAATTAAATTGATTGTATTATTAATCATGAATAAAATGAAACAGTTATTCAAAGTTTTACAATTTAGTTTTTCTGTATTCTATTTAAATATCTCGCAGTTCAAGTTCTATATAATTTTGAAGTTTATTTCTCTTATTATAGACACCGCTGTTAAAAGATTGTTATGGTCGGGTGTAAACAATCATTTTGCCATATTTTGTATTTCTTTTTCATTTTTCATCTGGTTTTGCAGTTTTACAATTTACGTACATTTATCGCCCGGCCATAGTGCAACTGCAAAAAGGTTTCGCATAAATTAATATGTTATGAATTAAAGTAAATATGGGCAAGTAAAATATTAAGATTTCTCTCTTCTCCATGCTGATTAGATTTAGCAAAACAAATACGAGCATGTGAAAATCTGATAAAAAAAATACGCTCTCATAAAGTACACGCTGCGCCGGAATAATCCATCATAGAAAACTTAATTTGATGAAATCAACACTGATAATAGCTAGCCACTTCATGCAATCGGCGCGTGGATGCTTCCGGCGCCTGGCACATTTGCTCTTTCGTTAAATGAAATGATTATATGTTAAAGGCGTAATGTTTCCCCGATGTATTCATGTCAGTAAGTAGTTCTCATGCTTCAATGACATTTAAAGGTCATTTTTTTATATGAATATCGATTTAATATAAGAATCTGTTTATGGTATATAACTAAAAGTTCGATAAATTAACAATATATTCATTTATATCTATATTAGATGCGTTTTAAATTTAACTTGTGAACAATTATACAATATCCTGCATTTATATCGATAAGTCAGTAAGAGTGAAAAGTAACAACGTCAGAATATGTTTTAAGTATATATGTTTTGGAGAGGTTTATTCATGTACGTTCAAAACAGGCGAGATGATGACTCTCCTCAGATTCATATCCGTCAATGAATTGCCATGATTCTTGAAAAAGATATTAGATTCACCACGGTTTGGAATTTACAGTTTTCATTCTCTAAAACTGCTTGTCTCCAACAGCTAATCAACACACTTTCCCTTGCAATGCATTAAAAACATCCTTCTTGAACGAGCGGATAGGCAACAGTTAGGCCTAACGATAACGTTTAAGCATGAAACAGACTGTCGCTTCTGGTTGTTGACTTCAATGCCCATTTTAATATTTAAATACGCTCTATCCATAATATGGAGTATACGTTAAAATTATTTTTATCCTGTGTGTTTCTGTCTTTGTATCTATGTATGACATATTCCCCTGTCTGCAAACACTTTTGAACCGTTTCAAGCCGGTCGCTTTCCTGTCTCTATGTCAATGGCGTATGATCTTATGTTCTTTTTTCAGTTCCTAATTGAGACCTTTACACGTAAGACACGCCATGCCATTTTCACCGAGTTGAATAACCTTTATTTCCGCCAATGTGACAAAAATAATGTCGTTTTCTCACATGTGTTACTATGTGAGAAAACGACATTATTTTTGCACCAACCTAATAACAACTCAGACATCTTTCTTACAATAACCGTTAATGTGGGTGATTCCCTAGCCTCTTCAATGAAATCATCTATCGGCATCTTTCCTAATTATATTCAAATTTTTTTAACTTTCACCAACTACACTTTTATGCATTTAACACAAATCATTTATCATTAGAAGGTCAGTTATAATCCTCGAACTTGAGGAGCTCTCAAGCCTTGTATTGGGCATAGTTTAGTAAAAACTCTGGTTACAAAAAGATGGTATTAATACACCATATTTAGCGATAAAAACTAATGCCTCTCTGAATAGAATCGTATTCAAGAAAACTCATTTGAGGAAATGATAGTGTTCGTGTCATCAGTCTAATAAGGCAAAAGTTGGGTGATCAACTAGAATTTAAAAAAAAGAGTTTAGCCAATCGTAATATAGTATTGGTCATAACTTCAAAAGCAATAAAACACCTGATAAAATTATAAAATAAAATGAGCTATAATTCCTAACATTATTTGAAAAAAATGTCCCAGGAAATAAACTGGTGACGTATCAAGAAATTATCTCTGTTGTTTCAGGTATGCTGCAACTATGTAGAACTTAGTTACTGCTTTTGAAAGTGGGGGAAGAATTTGGAGGTTGTTAATTTTTTTTGTTTTAAGTCGGCCAATACGTCCAAACCTTCGATGATTTATGTACGAACATGCCTATAATTGGCCACTGAACAGTCAGATGTACCCAATTTTAATCACAAACTTGGGTCAAAGCGTGGTATTATTTACAGGCATATTCCAAAGTTTGGTTTCTTCAGTACAGAAATAACTCAATTTTACTGTACTTTTATTGAATCTCGAGATTAATAAAAAAAAATGAGTTGAATTTGTTGAATGAAACACTTTCCCCATTTATAAAAACGTAACACGAATTTAAAATACGTAAATATTGCATCTAACCACCCGTCAAGTGTTATTAAGTATATACCACTTGGCGTGCACTGAAGACTATCGCCAAACTCTTCACATGAAGAAATATTTAATGAAAAAAGAAGAAATATGCTTCACACGAGGAGGAGCATAGTACTAGTCTATATTTCAAGAAACGAAAATCAGATAACGATAGCATTAATAGAGGAAAAACAAAGAGAAAAGTTATCTAGTTCAATGCACCATTTAACTTGCTTGTTAAAACTAATAAAGCGAAGATCTTGTTTAATATTTTAAGCACTTCTCCAAAAAATCACCGATGCATAAATTATTCAGTAAATGTACAGTAAAGTTGATTTATTGCTGTTGTAGGAATTATTTAGGCAGAATAATTAAAGTAATTCAAACATTGAAGTTTATCGGAGCTGTGAAGATACGGACTTGTGTAATTGTAGGATTAAGAATAAATGACCTTTGAACAGGAAGTATTCCAAGTGTATTCCAAGTGTATTGTTCAGAAGTAGAGAGTAGTGATGGCATTAATAGAATAAATTTATTCAATAAAATCGACATTGGCTTCAACCACGGCCTCCATAAAACTTTGGAATCTCCTGAAACTCTTTTGGACGGTCTCGTTGTTTAGATTGGTGAATGCTGCCAAAATTCTTGTCTTCTGTTCATCTTTGATGTTACAATCAGTTTTTCTGGTCTCCAGCTAAACTGCATCCTACACATGACAATCTAGGGTTTTTTACACCCTAGGCAGCACTACCTCCTAATGTTATTTGATGTAAGCCAACGTGTGGAGTCCAAGACTCTGTGGGACAATTAATAAAACCATAATGTCGTCATCGCTATAAATCTCTCCAAAAAAATCCGAAATCCCTATTACACTAATCCATCAATTTTTGAATTATCTGGACTCTCGTCAGATTGACATCCAGTTGCATTAAAATGTTCGTAGCGGAACTTTCGGCGCGAATGCCAGGCAGTAAATCTGGCTGGAGTGAATTGCCTTATGGTGATCTGTTTTTCACAGACGGTGCTCAAATGACACAACTATACTGTGCAGTCGACAAAATCGAAAACAAGCAACGCGCATGCGCAAAATAAAAATATATAATTTGGCCAATTTACCCATTGCATCCTGCATCTGTTTTGTATATATATATATATATATATATATATATATATATATATATATATATAGTGTGTGTGTGTGTGTATGTGTGTGTGTGTGTGGGTGTGGGTGTGGGTGTGTGTGTTTATATATATATATATATATATATATATATATATATATATATGTAGCGCTGACTAATACACCATGTATTGAAAAAACTGTAGAACGATAACCATCCTAATTAGATACGTTTGCCAGAAAAAGCTTTGTCAATATCTGATCTGCTTTTATAGTCATAGCAGTGAGGCATTTTTTTTAGTTTGTTAATATTGATTAATGTTCTTTTGGTTATTCTCATGTAATTGCGTCTGGTCCGAACAAGAAAAATCTGGCCACATACCTATCGTCATACGGCTACTAGAAAACACTTTTTTATTATTACTCTTAAAATCGATCCTAAAAGAGCATTCTAGTCATTCAGACCTCCTAGAAGTTGATTAGCTAGCAAGTCCCGGACAGTTGGCTTACTTTGTTCTTGATTGCTGTTGTGATCGATTTTCTTTGGGCCAATTACTAACAAAGCAGTCCTGCCGAAGAGTTAGCTAATTTAACTGACAATTTAAGAAATAAACGGCAGTTAAGAATTTGGCCTTCTCTCAGTATCCCACTTTAAGGTCTGGGAAAAATAAAGCATACATTTTTTACACTATTCATTTAATCCATACGCTAACGTTATCTCATCACTCGTTCGCCATGATTTATCTGTATAGCAGACGAAAGAAGCTGTAAATCATAAAATCTTCTATGACCAGTGTTCTTTCGGGACATGGGCGAACTTGTCTCTCTACAACATCCAGGTCGTAGCCAAGAGCAATGTTTTTTGTTTTTTTGTTTTTTTTTTTTTACAATACTTTACACTACCACAAATATATTATGTAGGCTAATCGCTGTTTCTTTTACCATCCTTACCTTCAATATCTCATGTAAATCCTATATTCTCAAAAGCCTTTCTATGTCTTTCATGTGGACAACAATTTCGCGAGTAGCAAAGAAAACAATGTCAACTCATGTGATTTATTTATATATGTCCCTGCATCTGTTTAACCTCAGACACACTTATATGAATAACTCTCTCCCTATATCAGTTATTCAAGTATCAAACAAATTGATTCATCATGTTTAAGCCATCAGTCAACATTAATACAAAAAGCAAGTAGCCGCCAACCGGATCAAGTTCAGCACAAGCAGAAAAATATGTATCAGTTTAAACTCAGCTTCTCTCATTTGTTCGTTGGTCAAAAAATGCAAATGAAGAATAATCACCTTCACTGTGGGCCATTCAAATTATCGTTTCGAATAACGCTAAAATCAACAGACAAAAACGAACAACCAATGAGGCGTAATGTACACGAAAAAATAGGAATGATTATACGTAAATTACCTGAACCTTACTTTAAAAACATATGACACTAAACACATTCATGAAGAATGTACCTCTCAGGTACATCATCGTGTCTAGTAATATTTGAAATCAGTTTCAACGTTACACACTTTTTAAAAGAATTTTGTAAACATATAAGATTTAATGTGATTTTACTTAACATTTTTACTTTATGAAATTTATTGTACTTATGCTGCGTATTAATAATAATATTGATAATAATCATAACTAGTAAATATTTCCCAGTTGTATTTTTGAATTTTCTAATGAATTATACTTCTTGAATTAATGTTTAAATATGTTCTTTGCGATTTCATTAAATTGCCGAAGTACTGCAATAATAATTATAAATATGAATTAATGATATTATTTAAAGAATTAAGAATGTAGAAATGGAAGTTTGAACATTGGCAATTTCTTTTTCTATTTCCAGATTTTGAAAGAATGAATGGTTTATGACCTCTGCTATCTTCTCTTTCATTCTTTCTTTTATTCTTATTTTCTTTATTTTTCATTATTGTTATGTATACTTTCAAACTGGAAATAAACATATTTTATATATTTTTTCTCCCTACTCTCTTCGTAATAGAAAATGATCCATTTTTCATCGGAGGTATTCGCAGTGCGTATTAGATACAACTTCCTAGCGAAGCATCAACAACAACGACAATAATAATAATAATAATAATAATAATAATAATAATAATAATAATAATAATAATAATAATTATTATTATTATTATTATTATTATTATTATTATTATTATTATTATTATTATTATTATTATTTTCTTTGATTTCTGGCGTTTACACATTTCTTTCCGGGTCCCGCCCAGGGACCTAAGTTTAGAAATGGCATCATGACACTTTCCACTGACAAAAAAAAAAAAAAAATTACATAGATAAAGCCCTTCGTAAAATGTGGACTGTACTTGTCAGAACAATTTTTGTGTCTCCTTGACATGGACTTCCAGGAAACCTTCAATTAGTCTACTGCAATCTTTTCCAACCAGGCCTAGGGCTCCAACTACAACAGGTATTGTTGATGTTCCCATATCCCAGATTTTCGAGATTTCTATTTCAAGGTCCTTGTATTTTGATAACTTTTTGAATAACTTCAAACATACATTACAGTCAGCAAGGACTGCCATATCAATAAGGAGGCACTGTTTTGTTTGTGGTCTTTACTAACAATATCTGGGCGGTTGGCTTTGATTGTTCTGTCAGTGTGTTGTTGTGTAGTCCCATAGAATTGTAACAGGTCCTATTATTATTGTTATCATTATTATTATTGTTATTATTATTATTATTATTATTAAGATTTCGCAAAAATCTTATCAACATTGTATTTATGTCAGTGGTGAAGATAAATCATTGATTGAATATTATACAGTGATAATTTCACCCATGTATTTAGACTTGTTAATGCACCGTTGATTTTTGGGAAGGCTTTCAAATGTCTGGAATCAAGATATATAACTGAGAGAAAGGACAAAATAACAATCAGGAGAATGGCATGAAATAATATCATGCAGATAATTAGCCGAGTCTTTACCGCTGTCTGTTCTAATCAATAACGGTAGGTGTTCTTTTTTTAAATACATAACTGACTCATATCACGCTTGATTCTTGATGGGCTATTAAATGTTATTTCGTGGTGGTTTGATCGCTTTTATGAGGAAGTTTAACAGTTATTATTTCATAAAGAAGCACAATCACTAGAAAACACACCAATATTCATTACTCGCATTTTCTTATCTCAATGAGTACAGATTCATTGTGTGCAGTACAACTGCATATACTTTTTGTCTTTAATTATAATCACTAATGAGAAACACAGAAAAAAACACCCATAATTCTTACACAATTCTTTAATGAAAGAAAGCATGATGGACTAACTATTAAATGTAGCCAACAAAAAGAAGCAGCTCAGGATGTGAATAAAGTATTACAGATATCAAAAATGAAGTAGGTTCAGAAATTTAACTACATCGGTATTTTATGAACAGACGATGAAAAACGTAACACAGAAATTTGAATGCGAACATGAATAGCGAATAATGGCTTACAAAAATCTCTTCTATGGCACTAAATGTGTGACATTTTCTTCACGTAAAGAGGCGACTTAAACGGAAAAAAATATTCTGAAAATTCTATAGACTGCAACTGTAAGCATATCGAGAGTCTGAATGACAATAGTAACTAAAAAAAATATCATTACATTTAGAAAGACGCAGCTATCATCACTGCTGCGCATAAAGAGGAAAGAGGGTATAGTGAATTTAACCCACATAGCACGTAATGAATCCAAGTGTAGAAGGATGAAATATCAAGTAACCGAACTAACGAATTGCCATAGATGTATGATAGAACGAGGGCAAACAGGATAAGGGCAACAATTACTTAGATCAACAAAAGACATAAAATTTCAAGAGCAAATAATTGCCACAGAATTCTTATAGGAAATTAGCGCATGAAAATAGAATACATGCATAGGAAATTGATGCGCGTCAGTATAATAGGTACTAAAGTATGCAGGCACACAGACACACACACACACACACATATATATATATATATATATATATATATATATATATATATATATATATATATATATATATATATCACCCCAAGCAAGGGGGTTTCGACTAGCACATAAGGGGTTACAGAGAGTAGAGAACAAGAATAATGAGGCCTGTTTGGGAGAGGATAAAGAGAAGGACGGGGAAAAAATCAAGTTATCAGCAGATATCGAATGAAATTACACTTGAATATTTGAAGATTATAGTTATCAGGTAAGCAGGCAAGAGATTTCCACAGATGGGAAGTGCGAGAGAAGAAGGTGTTTGATTAGAAGAGACGGATATATTTAACCGTTTCGACAGTGAAAGGGTGGGACGAGATGCCAATCTAGTAGCACGCTTAAATTCATGCAGCCTGGTAACCAGCAAAAGCAACTCGTAGTAAAAGTTGCCGTGAAAATACTTATAGAAGATACAGACGGAAACCACGGGACGTCTATGAGAAAGCGACTGTAGACTAGATGCCAGATCAGGACCTAACACATTACATATTTGTCTCTGGATTTTGACGAGGACCTCGAGACTTACAGCAGAGGCACCAGACCATATATATTATAAGCCAATCCGAAATTCATTGATATGTACAAATAGATATGAGACATTAATGATTGTTTTGCAACAGATGCTACACTGTAACACAAGAACCAATATATATCATGGTCATAATGATAGCACTACCAAAAACGATTTCATTGCTAGTTTGACAATTAGAAACATGCCTGACTCTTGATTGCAGAGTAGATATGAAGGACAGATATCAACATTTGGTGATGCGTGAGTTTGTTCAGCGCATGTTTAATAATAGTTACTGAGGGAAGAATTTCCATTTTAATATAAAAGTTACAATAAGTAATTATTGTTAACTGACACATATCAATTATGTGAAATGCGCTATATTAAAAAAATGTCAGGCTGACCATGATGTTTACCACCAAATGTGAAGAAAGAGTAAACATGGCGACGTGTTAATTGTCATAAGTTTAACCTCTGAACTTATTCCTTAATCGTATAAAGCCAGGAAACAATTTGAATTAAACATTTGATGACCGAAATGATGCTCTGACTCTACCCGAGGTAACCAAGTATTTAAAGATAAAAATGTAAAATGTAAAAACAAAATAAAATTAATTAACGTAGTAAATACGTTATTTCTAAGAAACAACTGATACAGGAATAATAAGAAAAAAAAAGTAAGGTAAGCTATACAAGCTTTTAGAATCTGAAAGTACGAAATATATAATTTCCTAACAGCTGACGAAAAAAATTATATTCGTAAAAAGTCAATAATTAAAGATTATAAGTAAATTCAAATTATTATAATGATGTATGTTTTCTTTGTGAGAAGGAATATTCAGCAACATGCTGATATACCCCTATCTATAAAATGCAGTATGTGTGTGTGTGTGTGTGTGTGTGTGTGTGTGTGTGTGTGTGTGTGTGTGTGTAACGAATGCACGGCCGGAATTTTCGACGGATTTGCACCAAAATTTACATGCACATGCTCCAAGTTAGCGGGAAGGCGAATTTGCATTTCTCAACTCCCATCGATAGTGATATTAATCGATTTTTCCATGCTTCTACGGCAGTTTTCATGTAGTTTGCGGCCATTTTCTATTGGTCAGA
The DNA here is from genome assembly GCA_963932145.1 of Acanthosepion lycidas. Classification (NCBI taxonomy): domain Eukaryota; kingdom Metazoa; phylum Mollusca; class Cephalopoda; order Sepiida; family Sepiidae; genus Acanthosepion; species Acanthosepion lycidas. The sequence continues at coordinate 118,396,025 of OZ010571.1, forward strand.
GTGAGAGCCACTAATAGGCAGCCTGCCACTAATAGGCAGGAAGATTCTATTGGCCAGCGTGAGAGCCAACAGATGACTGACACGAATGTTAACTAGCATGCTAGCATGCAAAAAAAATCGATAGCTGCTTTCGTCACAAGTGGGAAAAATTTAAATCTGCACGGCACTTTACTCCAATTGGCTCATTCGCTTGCTTAAACTCAACGTTGATTCTGATTCCGCGGAACTGGGGTGGGTGTGAAAAAGTTTTTGTTGTTAACATTCTTTTTTCATTCTTTTTTCAGTTACGAGTCCTTTTTTAAAGCTGATCGTTTTGTGTTCATTTTGTTTAGTTCTTTTTTCGTAACAGATTTAATGTTTAGTATAGAGCTTAGAAAAAATTCGCAGTGTGAGATAGGCAAGAAGTAAGGCATGTAGCAACATCATTACGGTAAGGGCACTCCTTTAAAGGCAAGGAACGGCAAAAATATTTTAAGTCAAGTGATAACGATTGCTGTATGAGTCGTACGATTTTTGAATCAAGCACGGGCAACGCCGGGCCATGCTGCTAGTGTGTATATTTATGTAGGTGAAAAGGGATGCAACCATAGTAAGAATTTGAAGATACTGTTTATTGATTGAGATCGATATCTGACCAATAAGCCTGGGACGGATATCGAAATTATTGCTCACAATATTTTGTTGATTAAAAGATGTAACGCAATATTTGGCGTTGTATCCAAGTCTGTAAGTATGTCACGATTCAAATACAATCGACAATTGTAAAACAAAGGAATTGATATAATTATTATCATTTCGCAGTTCGCCTGGCTGGCCGACTGGTGAAGTGGTGCACATCAAAGAAATTATATTTTTCTCGTTTAGTATTCGACCATGTCTATCTCGCAAAGCCTATGCAACTGGGCTATATATTCTAAACTAATTATAGTTTAATTTATGTTTGAATTTCTGGAATGAGAATCTATGATTATTTACGTTATTTATATTCGGGCTATTGTCCCTAACTTTTTGTGGTTTTCACAACGTTTCGGTCGTTGGGCCCTTCAGACTACCTACCGAACTGTGGCCTAGTTTATTAAAGCCTTGTTATTGTGTTCAATCCCTGCGTTGGGCAGTGTCTAAATGAACTCGGTGAAAAATGGCGAGCAATAACTGATAAATACTAAATAAAAATAATCAATAGACGATATTCCTACACATGAGTAGTCTGCTTGTAGGTTAGCTAGCTAGATATACACAAAGGTAAGTGTAAGAAAGTGAGGATATATATATATATATATATGTGTGTGTTATCTTACTTCTCGTAATTTCGTACTTCTGTAGGCATGAATAATGTTTGCTTGTGTTTTATAGGTTCCCCAACATTGAGATTTTATGAGCTGAAACTTGCCCTGTGGCCTCCTGTGGTACATGGGAACGTTTTAATTACCTGCCGAGACCAACCCGCCAGTCAGGGGCAAAATTTAATCATTCTCTAACAAAAATTACGCGGAAAGCTTGAAGTCGAGTTTCTATAGACAAAGGATGATATTGGGACACATATCGGCGCGAGGACCACGACCAGTCTGTGGGTCATGTGCGATTTTGTTTATCTTCTACTGAAACTTATATGGAAAGCATGAATTTGAATTTTTATATCTCCGGTAGGAATGTCAATTACTCGCGATTTTAATTTTTCTATGAGGAAAAAAACATTATGTTTGGTTCAAAATTGCAAGACACCAGTTTTTTTTTTGGAATTGTTGAAAAAATCTAAAAACTCAGCTTCGAAAAAAAAACAACTAAAAAGTGAGGGACCAGGGTCTTTTTAGCATTTTATGCGCACTGTAAAAACGGTCATTTTCCCATAATTAGAAATTCAGCCTATTGCCCCATTGAAATGGTGATATTTACTTGAAATTACATTATGGCATTTACTATGGTAACATATGGTGCAATAATTTCTTGAACAAGTATAAACAGGTTTATTTTGGTCTGAACAATCTGAACTGGCTCGATACATTACAAGTATAAAAGTATAAAACGTTCTTCATACATGGCCTCAGATTCATTTTGTATCAAGTTTTCAAAGGATAAACATCTTTAGCTTCAAGTGAGTGACATATATATACATACATACATACATACATACATACATACATATATATATATATATATATATATATATATATATATATATATATATATATATATATATATATATATCAATGAAATAACAGTGCATTTTAAAAATAAGTTGTTTTAGAGTCAACTTCGGGACTACTAAGTAAAGTAACAAAAACCTACACCCAAAGGCAGCATACATTTGTAAAACTCTATTCAAGATAAAAATGCCTCCGCGAGAGAAATCATCTATAGGAAGGGAATTGCCTCATGCTTTGCAATGCTGCGCTAGAGACCAGCTGAGACTGAGAAGCAAAGATCACTACGACTTAAAGAGCAGAGGGGCAGATATGAACACTTGTAGCAGAAAGAATCTCGATACAAATCCAAAATGTCTTCAAGAACAGAGAGTTTGATCTGAACAACTGAGGCAGCAAGAGTCTGTTAGGTGATAGCTATAGACATGAACAGCATATACATCAAAGAAGTAACGACAAAAGAGCCTTCAAAGACTGAGGATCAAATCTGAGCCGGTTAGCCAGCAAGAATCTGAAGAGGAAAGTACGTTGAGTTCAAGATCACAGAATAAGAACTGAACTAAGGCAAAAGTAATCTATGGACTAAAGGTTGAAAAGTCAACGCCAAGTGAGGATATAACATTCTCAAGTTCATGTAGTAAGAAGAATGCAGTGGAATTCAATGTCATTTATTTATGACCCTTCGTATAACTATGCTTCGGAACACTCAGTTAAATTTGTTTGCATGTACACACTTTGTCCTCATTGTAATACGTGGAGGTGGAAACATATTGGACTGTGTTGTTCCAATGGTTAGATTGTAACCCTATCCTTATACACCAAATTGTTTTAATAATATTCTTTTAAATATAGACCATAGGAACTGCATTGAAATAAAATGATAATATAACAATACCTTCTGTATTACGTCCTTCGGCGTTAAGTTCATCTGTGGTGGATTAATCCTGCTTAGTTTCAAAGTGCAGGGAAAGGTTTGGCACAGCATTGCAGCATTTCAAACACTACTATAATGAATAACTTCTGTGCTTGCAGATGTACTTTCTTACAGATATGAGGCAACAGGCCGGGAAAAGAGTTCAAGCGATCAAATATACAGACATTGATATTATCTGGAAAATCCATGAAATGCTAAATGAAAAATATACTTATGCGAGAAGTTTCAAATTTTCTCTTGAGGCAAATCCATCTCCAAAGTTGACAGTCAAGATCAATTCAGAAAAGATACTTTCTGCAGAACATTTTCGCCGATATAATACACTTGCGTTTAATGAAGGTGCTATAATAAAGAGATGTGAAGAGTCTGGATGTCATCGTGACATTATACTTCATAGGATAGACAATCAGATAAAAAGGATAAATGAACTCCCTCGCTTATATGATACCTTGAAATCTCCATTGTTATTTGTGAATAAAGTGGATGGATGGCATCTAAATATGCCCAAGGCTAAAACAGAAGCTGCGGATTATATCTCTATAATGGATTTCTATACCTACCATTTGATGATTCCTCCGAATATATTCAATCATCTACACAGATGTCAACAATTACTCCACCAGTGGTCAGTTTACATGAATGCCAAAATTGAAACAGAATGATTGGCATATTTTAGGAGGAACCTAAAGTAACTCAGATCTAAATATTATGCTCATCTGAAAGAAGTAATCAATAAAGATGTTGCTGGAACAATTTGGCCAAATGTTTATCTTGCCATCCAGATTTGGGAAGCCCACGATATAAGCATGAAAGATGGCAAGACATGTTACACAATATGCCTATCCAGCAATTTAAAATAAACATAAATTCAAAATGAACTACTTCGAGAACAGTTGCATGTTCATAGACCTGATCCTATACCCACAGTAATTGACTTACTCACAAAAATATGGTATTTAGTTCAATTAGATATCATATCTACGTTATAAAGTGACAAAAACGAAGGTCACTTCATGCTTACATTTTAATTTGGTTGATGAAAAACTTCATTCCAATCAAATTGATAACATCATTTCTGGTTAAATACCAGAATCAGCTGAAGACAGATCACTGTACGAAATGGTCAAATTAGACATTGTCATTTGTTCATATCTTGCAATGTATAGTAATTTTGCCTGTATGAAAGACAACGTAAGTACGAAGATATACCTCAAGCTTGAATTGTTCGACAACGATTGCCTTCGCTGCATTCTACGATGCTGCTGAATCGATCGTGTGCCCACAGCCACTCTACGTCGTCGCCTGAGTCTCCGTCCTCTTCCACCCGTCCTGCTCTAGCGTCGTCTCCGATGGTTCGGGCACGCAGCTCGACGCCCGAAGGTAGAGCTCATCCACGATGTACTTCTCTCTCCTTCTCTTCCTGGCTGGCGAAAACGTGTCGGTGGGCAGCTGAGGACGTGGGCTAGCACAATCAAGGATGACCTAGCAGTATTATCGGGTCCACAAGTAGTTGGTCTTCTACGATGGAATCCCGATTGGTTCACCATTTCGTGTGACCTGGCTCAGGATCGGCGAGCGTCGGCAGCGAAGGTCCGTGATACTCTACTTGCTCGGGAGGAAGCCGTTTCAACCCGACCAGGGTGAAAACCGATACAAGTTAAAAAGTCTGTTTGCTAGAGACACAGATTAGTGAATATTGATATCCGTCATACTGAAGAAGAAAATAGAGATGGTGGATTTAAAGCAATGGTTTCCAACTAGAATGAAATTGATAATAGGTAGATTTTCCTTTACTGTCCTTTCCTTCTGAAAATATTAGATGCTCACATCAGCGTTGAATTTTGAAATTCTCTGAAATCCATCAAGTATTTATACAAATGTGTAAACAAAGGCTAAGAGGCTGCCATGTTTGTTCACCAACACCAAACCAATCCAGATGAAATCAGTATTTACCAGGAATGCAGTAATGATGATTTCTGGTGGATATTCAGTTCCCCCATTCATAAAGGTTAGGGTCCATCAATTAGATGTACATCGAGAAATGGTCAAAGAGTTTATATTACATATGAATAAAATGCAACGCATTCAATGAATCCAAGAGACACAGCTTTGAAAACTTCCTTCACACTCTATACAAATGATCCATTTTCCAGAACATTATCACTAGATACCATCATATTATGAGTGGATTAGACTAAGAATTGGACCAGAAATAAAGAGGATCTCCAGCTGACGTCAATTCAAATATCAGATGTTATAGCAGAATCCTTCGTGTATATATAGTGCTTCCAAATTAACATGAATATTTTTACTTAAGAATATGTGAGGTTCAAGGACCAATGTCTTTTGAGGGTCTTAGGGGTGTTGATGCAATTGTTTACACGACTTACAGAGAAGCATGGGATAAACAAGGACTGCTTGAGGATTATAGTGCGATGTAAGCCCTATAGTCTTCAGTTTCCCATACTGCAAAAGTATTAGATCTTTTTTTGATATCCTTATTGACTTGCGGAGTCTGTAAACATCAAGTGCTGTGGAATAAATTTAAGGATGAGCTCTCTGAGGACATTCACAGCTGAGATGCCATGATATTCTTGTTAATTACTGTCATGAAATATATAATTCTGCAATGCCTTATATTGACAGTCGAATACTGTCTATGCGGGAGGATGAGTTACCCAAATAACAGGTTTACAGATGTTCAGGTAAACGATTAGCAATAGAATATTGGAGAGAAATCTCATATAATCCAAGACAGAGCGATATGTTCAAAATCATATTGCAATATTTAATGTTAACCAAAAAATGACATATTATGCCATCACCGAAAAAGCCAGGTAACAGAAAGGAGGTTATTTTTTTCCCTAGATACTCCTAGGAAATCTTTTGTAAGAACTTTGATACTGGCCAAACTCAAAAAAAATTCAGAATTTCCCTTGTTGTAGATATCAACTGGGTTTGTTTTTACAAGGGATAAACTATACATGCTGCATTCAAACTTCTACTTGGCCGTTATAAGAATGAAAACCCAGTCTGCAAAATTAGCAAAACTTCAGGAAAGACATAAGATATAAAACAATGTCATTTGATTCTGTTTGATGATTCTACTATGATGAGAAGAATAAGAGATATCTGGAGGCCATTGATCGAAAGTTAAGAGATATAAGAAAAAGTCAGTCTCTGAATAGAGGAGCTACCGTAGTTTTAACCAAAAAGAACCAGTTATACCAAAAAGAAAAACGCTGATGAAATTCTAGCGTACTTGAAATTTACCAGACTTTGGCAACATGTTAAAACCATAAAATAAAAAACAAAAATGAGAGGTTTTTCGTTTAATGATTGAATATCTAAAAATTTCCAAAACGATTCTTATACCTTGGAGAAAGAGGGTCTTCTGTGGACAATGAAGGCTGTTTAAACCTGTCATCAATAAGCATACTGGTGCAGTCTGGCAACAAAGTAATTGCCAAAGTCTTCCCAAACATCAATGGCCATTAGCAGAATCACATGTGGTTTAATGAAAGAGTAAAATAATTAATGTGAACGCCATCACTTTGAACGTTTGAAATTCCTCCCAAGATAGTTTCACTCTTATTAGCCCATTGATGCAATTATAGATACTTCAGAGGCAGTGAACTATCCAGTTAAGTTTTTGAACTGATTAAATCCATCTGGACAACCACCAAATAAATTATATCTTAAAGTTGGTTCCCAGTAATGTTAAGAAAGCTATACCCTCTAAGGATCTTTAATGGAACCATACCTGTAGTTAAGAAAATGATCCCACACCTAATTAAAGCAACAATTCTATCAGAATTTGGTAAAGGAAAGATATTTTCATCCCAAAGAATACCTTTGATAACAACTGATGTAACAATCCCTTTCATTGCCTTTTCTAATGAAACGAAACTTTGTAACGTCAATAAATAGATTTCAAGGAGCGACACTCTTAGTTGCTGATATACACCTTGAAAAAGCATGCTTTCCCCATGGATAAATTTATGTTGCATGGTTCAAGTTGGAAACAAATATGATCTGTTTGTTTACACTCCACCAGGAAAAAAAAACCTTGTTTATAAAGAAGGTATATCAAGAAAAAAACTTCCATGATCATTCTCTGTTTTGCTGACCATTTTCTCTATTCTCCTATTGGAATCATTCTTAGAAAATTTAATTCCTGTGTTTCTATAATTACTAAGAATAATGTTAGACGATAATTAGAAAATTTTAATTGAATAGATATGTTTCATTTTTTTAAACTTTTTGTTTTACCTAGATTTTTCTCCCGCTTTCAGTATATTGAATTTGAATTTTTATATAATGGGATTAGTATAATTTTTAAGGTAATTAAAATATTGTATTTGAACATTTATGTTTTTATGTGTGCTATGTCTTTGTGTTATTAATGTAGTTTACAAATTGCTTACACATTCATGCAATAAGTTCTTTCTTCCCGAGTAACGCCCAGTAATTCTGCTAGCACTGTAAATATTTATAGTTTAATTCTCAAGATTTTCCCCATCACTTTGTGAAAATTGATGAAGACTCATAACATCGATGTTTATTGTGCGATTTTATTTCTATTTGTATATTGATTTTGTTTCTGCTAAGAATCAAACAAAGATAGAATATTGTATCTAATGCCCATGAATCTTATGTCTAACCACTGGACTAAAACCGCCATTTGTAAACTTAGAGAACTTCCTAACTGTTATGTTTCTTTTGATCTTTTTGTAATGGAATTCAGAAGCAAAGCCGTAAAATAAATAAGGCACAAAGTGTTACGGAGTGTGAAAGAATCTGAAAACAAAAAACATTATGAAGTAACAGGAGCAATATAAGAGAAATCAGGAATACAGTAGATAACAATTTATATTGCATTTAGATTTTGGAAGATCAAAGTTGTCTGAAAATTACCACGGATGTAAGTTATCTAATTTATTTGATATTTTAAGTTATCTTTGGTTTGTAGAACAGTGTTAATTACAACTCGAAGATTTATTTGAACTGCTCGGAATACCCTATCTATTTGTGAACGATATATGAATGAACAGAGGAATTTACTGAAAACAAACTGTTTGCCTACTGAGGAAAATGAAACTTACAAGTGCATAAAGTTAAAAAGGTGCTAAATTATGGACGTGCCATATCAGTAGAATTATTTAAAATCTTAACAATATAAGATACGCAGATGACATTATACAGATGATAAAGACAGAAATTTACCTACAGGAGTTCTACATCAAATAATAAAGGAAGTCGGAGTCAAATGTCTAACCATCACTCGGAAGAAGATAGACTATATGCCTAATGGACAGACCTAGATGTGAACTATTAATTGTTGACGCCAACGTAAAGTAAGTACAGAAATGTATCTATCGAGGATGTTTTATAATTACCAAAGGAGTTGGGACACAGCAATTCGTAGGCGCATTTGAATAGCAAAAGATAAATTCCAGTAGCTATTCAAAGTGATATTTTTAAAAGCAATTATAGGTTTATTGATCTGCTATCTAATCGCAATCGGTACTGAATGTTGGAGAATTTCCTCACAGATGAGAGAACTTGAGGCAACAGAGATGTGTTTCTAGAAAACGGATGCTAAATATACCATCTATGAGGCAGGTTAACTACGAGGCAGGTTAAGTTGGCCTCGGCTTTATGTCGTGTAAAAGTTTTTTATTTATTTATTTGCTGATCACTTCTTTTACGATGACAGCGTCGAATTACTAAAGTCAGCACCAATGTGCAGGTTCAGGACTAGAAGCTTCCATTTTCACCAAATCCTGTCCCCATCATCCATTCTTTATCGCCGTTTGGCTTTAGAAAATTTGGCCGGAGGTGAAACAAGAGTAAAATAATGGCGTGAATTTGTTTGAGGTGAATCGGGACTTACTGGGAGGTGATCCGCATAATTCATATCATTACCTTCCTCTGTGAGACATATGGAATATGGCATGCAGTATCCATTGATGAAACTTCAATGGACTAGCGTTTATAATTCTGTCGTACGCACGTCATGCGTAGCTCTCTTCATTCTCTGAAGCAACGGCTGAGATTTGTTGTTATTGGCACCTCCTTATTCCAAAGTTGTGGTCTTTGTGGTTGGTCACGATCAGTCATGGTACGCGACTTAAATCTTACCGCCAAAAAAATTAAAATTCCTGACAGCATTTCTCTCTGAGTCACTGAACCACGTAAGCCTCTCCATCACGACAAGTAGCCGACATCAGAGGTAGTTTATTTAAAAATAAAATAAAAAGAGATAGAATCAGAAAAAAATGAAAACCTCAAACGAATACTTTTGATGCTTCTTTCACTCAGAGCACATATTGTAACGTGTGGTAGGAAACATCGATTAGCTTACCCAATGAACTTGTGTAAATGGCTAGTAGAATACGAACTGATAGGGACTGGAACGATTGAAACATTACTTAGAGCCACAAAAAGGGAGATTTGGGGAGAATCATGGTCTTCCACACCTTAAAGTGATACGCCAAATCTAACATATGGCCCAGACCGCTATATTATCTGGCATACACCATCCTTTGCTTGTGTCCTGTTAACAAGTATGCCGCACAGCCTATGTTTATAAATAACTAAACTGTTTGTTATCGGTGTTCTTAAGAAGATAAATTTTCAAATATAACATAGCGAGAGATAAATTTAAAAAAAAAAAAGTTCACGTGATAGAATGTTTTCTAACAAACATTATGGTGGATTAACTCGTTATCTGTGTAAAGAAAGCTTTCTTATATTTCCAGTGAGATATAGGAGCGAGGAACAAGAAAGAATGTATCGGAAAGATATACAAAGAGAAACAAAACGCTGTTGGCGACAATTCAAACACTGCGTCGGCTTTTATGAGTGATAATGACAATACGCGGCGGCATCCCTCTTGGCAACGATTTTGTAACTTTGGATGTTGACCAAGAGACTTACCAACGACAAATCATCAAAACTAAAAGCGTGTTCGAACACACACACACACACAGAGAGAGTGAGAGAGAGAGAGAGGAGGGAAGAGACACAGCCATAATAAGACACATGCATATATACATACTTAGAACTCGTTCTATCTTTTAGGTCTTCTTATTCCGCAACATACTGAAGACAAATATCAAATGTGGTTGTCCAATCGACCAAACTATCTCTCCCAGCTGTGTTGTCTCCAAATCATTCGCGCGCGCACCCTTCCCAGCCTGTGGGGCATTTAAAGGTGGCGTCACACTAGAACTGTTCGATTACCGTCAAATGGCAATTAATCGACCGGTCAATTCTAAACTGTTTGCATTAACAATGAAAGGAAGAAACGCAGAAACAAATATAAGGAGGAAGAGACGGCAAAGAAAGAAAAGAAGAAAGAAAGTAAACAGAAAACCCGGAAGTTGAACGATAAAGAAATATTCCAGTGATTGAGAGAGAGAGAGAGAGATAAAATAAGAATGAATAGCAATAGAGAACGAAGATTACATTAACAAAGGAGAAATCAGAAAAGACAAAATAAGTTATGAACATGTTTAAGAGAACAAGAAGTCAGAAAGCAGGGTAAAAGAATAAATTTAAAGGTACCGTAAGAAAGCAAAAAAGAAAAGAAAATAATAGGAAAATAGAAAATGGAATTTCAAAAATAAAATAAGTGTTAAGGCTGTAAAGAAAAAAAGAATAATGTACATTGTATATTAAAGCGTATCTCTGCCTATAGTCGAGAAATGATAAGTCCAAATATCTTACCTCGTGGCTGAATAGATTAATGATTATTTCAACCCGTGCAAGAATTAGTAGTCCAGCTTTAGTAAACCTAGTTTTTCAAGTGCCGATTTTCTAAGCAGGTAGATAGAATAGACCTACTAGGAAGATATGTCTAAGAAATTGCTCCTAGAGCAATCGGCCTTCTATCGACGTTAATCAAGTCAGAAATACAACCATCGTTCTCTAGAAAAGGAAAGAAAGAAACTCGGAAAGGGAAGTTGTAACCGACGAGAAGTTTACTTTTAAAGGAGAGGAAGTCAATGAAAGAATCGGGTAAAATAGGCAAAAGAAAGTTATGGAAAGACGTGTTCGAAACGTCGAAGAAAATTATCAAAGTAACAGGAAAAGCATCAAGGATCTGAACAGGGGAAGCTGAAGATGAAAGGAGAAGACATCAATAAAGAAATCGAAGACAACATTGAATAAGATCAACACGGAGGCGAAAATCAATGAGGCGTCGAAGAATTCGATAATGGGGCGAAGAATTCCATTGGAACATCCGGGAAGAGAATGAGGGTTGCTTCGTGGGTGGAGTGGGCGAAAGGCACCTGAGGTAATTAGTAGGCACTGGGCCGATTCGTTGTTTCGGTGTTCGGAACTACATAGTGAATGGGGCATAATTTGCAATGATCAGTGGACTTTCAACATTCTAGAATCATCTTCTAAGCGCCCAGTCTTAATGGCTTCTGTTGAAATGATGGCTAATGAAGTCTCTTGTCTACGTATCTGTGTCAGGATGTTTCTTACTGATTCTATCTATCTATCTATCTATCTATCTATCTATCTATCTATATATATATGAGTGTGTGTGTGTGTGTGGGCCCGCGTAGATAGATAGATAGATAGATATATCGAGATAGGTACATATATATATATATATATATATATATATATATATATATATATATATATATATATCGTAACAGAAAGACAGTTAGACCTATACAACACACGTACACACATACATACACACACACACACACACACACACACACACACATATATATATATATATATATATATCGAGATAGATAGATAGATAGATAGATAGATAGATAGATAGATAGATAGATAGATAGATAGAAATATATTGATCATATTTGTGAGATTCACGCTAACGGTCAGTTACGTTCGAGAGACGAGCAAATAGACATGAATCAACGTTTGATCAAATGCATTGATAATTTCGCAGTGATGCTGAAAACCGAACTATCCAATTACATGTAACATTTTTGAAATGTCTGATTAAAATTATTCCACGAATTTTTCATAATTAGTGTCGTTCTTTTCCCCCTTATTACAATGGTATATTCCCTTCATGCTATATTCAATAAATCTTGACATTCGATATTTTCTTGTATTAAACAATCAGAAGACAAGCGTTACAGCGATTAATGAAATTAATAACGAAAATTGTATCTCCGAATTGAAAAAAATACTTGAAGATTAAACATGAGTTTATTAATTGGTTTAATTTCACATAATATTTTTGATAATCTGTTAATTTCCAGACTATTATTCTAAAGAGCTACAGCAAAAAGGGCAGTTTTATCCACCAGTGAGATTCAAATTATTCTCATATAGTGCATATTAGACACAGAGCTACCTTCCTATCGTGACCGTACAATCAACTGACTTTAGTATATCATCTTAAATGCTATCGGTTTCCATGTCTGTTTTTCATTATTATAGACTGGGAAATGGGCTCATCTTTATAATATGATAATGAATATTAATACTTTATATTTCTGTGTTCATAATTTAGAACCATAAAGCACATCTTGCAAGAGGGGTTTGCAGACAGTGGGGATATGTAATGCAATTATGTTTTAATCCGGATTTTTTATACTATTTTTTTTTAAATTCTGATTTACATGTCATAAGCAATCAACCAAAAACGAAAGGCTTGGATTATTTAGTGAATAATACCGTATTTGTATATGAAATGAGGTTAAGTATTGAGAATATTCAAGATTAGACGAAAATAAAGATTTGCAAACTATAAAAAAAAGCTATAATAAGTTTGAGAAAGATAAGGATATGACTGGACATTTGAAAAACTATGGAACATGACTGTTGATATAGTTGCTTCTTAATAGATGCGCTTGTAACACTACCTGGAAAATTGAAAAGATGCTAATTTGAAACTAGAATTGATAACAGATTCTAGATCTCTAGAAAACAGAAAGGATTCGAAAATTTCTTCAGTTGTGAAAAGTCATATTCACACAATACCTGAACTATTGAATTCTTATTGACTATGTCAATGTTCCACGCCAAGATATAATAATAATAATAATAATAATAATAATAATAATAATAATAATAATAACTCGGTATGATAGAGTGGATCAATAGTTGCACTGAAAATATTACATTTTACAGGAATAAACTTGAAGAAACTGGTATGAACACCACCCAGAGCTTGTTAGAGATATAGGACCTATAACACTTTTATGGAACTTTACAATACACACTGACAGAACAATCAAATATAACCGCTCAGACATCGAGATCAAAAACCACAAGAATATAATATGCTTTCTTGTTGACATTACAGTCCGTACAGATTGTAATGTTTCTTTAAAGATCTTCAAAAATCTATAAAAAATAAAAGGATCCTGAGGTGGAAATAAATCAAAAGAATGTGACATATGATTAAATCAATAATTCCAGTTGTAGTTGGAGCCCTCTAATTGATTTGAAAAGCTTACGATATAATTATTGAAGAGATATTTAGGATCTCTTGTTTATATTCCATGTCATCTGTGGTTACAATTAATAGAAAATATATTATTAAGCCACCCTGACTCCACATGACAGATATATCAGAACATTTTTGTCCAGAATATTTTGAATATATTACCTGCATTGTTTAAACGTCTACAGTTTGTCTACATCTTCTCAAAGACTTTTAAAAACTTTTATATGTTTATAAAATCTAACGCTGTCATAATTTTTCTATATGTCGTAACTTTTCAGAAATTGGGTGAACTAAAATATCGCCATCTTTCTAATCTTTGTGATAACCCTGCTTAGCTCTGTTCTGCTAAACATTGACGTAAGCTCTTCAATTTGGCAGTTTTCCTCTAGCCCCTTTTCATTCAATATCACTTGTGAATAGCAGACACTTCAAGAGAGTTTAACTCATTACTTTACCTAAGAATTTAAATTCTCTCTTTCTAATTGTCTTTCTTAAGACATCATCTTTGCTCACATATTGAGTACAAGGTATTCTCAATATACTTTTTGTAGAATCTTATTTCTTTTTCCTCAGTTGCCTCCTTCATATCTGATGATATTGTCTAAATCAACTTCTATATTATTTTCTTGCATTTAACGACATTTCCTAGTTTCTTAATATTTTACTTCACTTTTGGAAGGCAACTTTCGATATTCCAATGCGCTTTTGGATTTCAGAAACAGGTTTTCTGTCTACAGCTTTTAAAGTTATTTAAATTTTGGTACTTCGATTTGATTCGATTCTGATGGCAGAGTTAGCATCTGAGTCTGTTCATTTTCTGACAATGGTACATTCCGACATCATACAATTGGTGTTTTTTACTTACTTCTCACATTCTTTTACAATTTTCTGTAGGAATCCCTGTAGCTTCCTTTCTATGCCTGTTATCAACTCTGTCAATTGCATATCTTAAAATTAAAAACTAAACGTGAGTGAATACATAAGTGGTGACTTTAGAAATATTACTGCCATTCCATTGAATTTAATTATCAAATGTTTGTCATTTCCTACATTCGTGAACGAGAAAATTTTTTCTTTCTTTTCTTTAGTTTATTCGATGCATAGACATACGAACTAAAATTGTTTAAACCTCTGCCAGACTAAGATCAGTAGTGTACATATTTAAATATTTACATTCTCCTCAGATACGAACCTATTTTCAGCTAACAACGCGCGAACGAGCGAACGCACGTGCGCGCACACACACAACTATGTATGTGTTTGTGTGTGATCTGATGTGTACGTCTGATTCGCGCCAGTTTTCTGTGTTTCTTTGTATGCAAACTTCTTCAAACTAATTTGACATTAACGTTGACAAGAATACCTGTCACCAAAAGATGCAGTGGCGTCGTCACTACAAAATCCTTTCAAAGCATAATTCAATTTCGTTAGTTTCCTACGTGTATTCTCTAAACAACACAGTCTTCGACACGAGACCAGATTTGGGGCGTATTCGGCAATGACAAAATAATAATAATATTTTATTTTCAAAAGAATATACTCAAGACTTCACTGGTGGAATTATTCAGCCTGTAAAAGTAATCTAATATTGTATTGTTTTTTTGTATAAAACGTTTTTTGTTTCATTAAACATGATTAAATGAGCACATTAATTAAGTTTACATATACACATTATCAGCATCTTCTAAATTTCACAAATATTTATGAAAACATCGAAAATATTTTAATAGTACAAATAAAAATAAAAATATTTAAATAAATAATATATTAAAGCAATCGAAGGTCGAAATTAATTCATTATAGGAAGGTGGTTTTGTCGGTACGAATTAATCTGTAGTGATAACTTAAAAATTAATTAATTAATTAAGGAAGTATAAGGAAGACGAAATCCGTATCAGACACCTGATCTCTATTACAAGTGAGCTTTATCAGTCTCTGATTAACGCGCTATGCTAATTCTAGCGAGATATGCATAGATAGAGTGCTGACGAATGATTAAAACACACAAATAGCAATGAATGTATGCTGTTTGTTTTTATATTAAAAAAAAAACAGAAAGGTAGAAGTTGCCGCACCTTGAAATGCAACACCGTGAAATTGTGATCAACATTCCAAATTTCTCAACTGGCACTAGATATTCGCCAAAATTCAAAGAACTGTACCAAATAACAAAAACCACGTTCGTTTAGGTTTTTTTTTAACAATTAAAATGGATATTTCACGAAAATCGATGAGAAAATAATACCATAATTAAGATATTGACGATCCACACTACTTCAAATACAAGGAAGGTAACGCCCATCGTTACTAGAAACAGCAGCATTCTACACCTGAGAAAACTGTTTTTGTGACTAATTGGATTAAGGGGAAGTGTTTATAAATTTCAACCGAAAGATGTACTTACTGCCGGTTAATGATTATCGAATGTTTCCTAATGATGAAATGGCTAATGTTACCATATTCATTACCAATTATTTTAATATATATATTTTTTTATACTTCATTTTTATAGATACAAATATTTAAGCAACATCTCTGCTTATAATAAACAGTATAACCAACATTTACCGGCCTCAAGGAAAATGTGTCTTCCAACAGTAATCGAAGCTGTATCCTACACGGAACTATATACCTAACGTGCTATACCTTTTAGCTACAGAGGAGGCGTCTTGTTAGCAAGGTTAAATTACTGTTTATGAACTACAAACTTACCATTCTATTAAATATTTGCATCTATATAAATATCGTATAAACAACACACACACACACACACACATATATATATATATATATATATATATATATATATATATATTAGATTTGAATAAATTGTGAGTACGCTCAACTTGTATTAAATGTAATTCTTAATACCTCAATATATTGCTTGTTGCATTAGATCAGCTGAATCAAACATTGACGCCACTTTTGTAAAAGATTTTCTCGTACGCATTTCACAGACGACAACTATGGATAGATAACAATGTTTTAATTATACGTCTACCAATAATTAACCCATAGCTTGTGGTCGAAATTGTGGATTCTTATCGTTTCCAATGGTATTTGCGTATAATTGAACATCCCGAATCCGACTAGATTTTGAACACTGCTCTCAGATTTCTAATTCGGAGATGTTATATATGACACCACTTTCATATCCAAGATTATAGTACTTGTTATCCCCAATGTGTTCCTGATCTAAGTACTGACATGACTCGACGTTGCTTAACTTCTGTGATCGTGCGAAAACCGGTGTTTTAACATTTTGTGGCCGTAAGCATTCTTTTATCAGAAGATATTGATTACTGTTTAACCAGCTAGGGATAGTGATAATGTTCTGTGTTGACTTTTGTACGTAGTCTTTCATGTATTGTATATTATGAAAACTCATATTTTGTGTTTTTTTTTTATAACATTTATGCATTACTTCTGTTGAATAATAATGCGAAACACATATACATTTAGAAAACGCATTTCCGGTAGGCACGTGTTTTGTATTTCAAGTTAAGGATATTGATAAAGTTTCATTCAAAATAGAATCTATAACATAAAATACATCATTTGACGTGATTTAGAAACAAATATATTTGTAAAAAATATTATTAAACTTAGTACTTCCAATATATTGACTCATTTAAGTAGTTCATTGGTTTCCTTTTATTCGTAAATGTCTTGAATATGTTTTCCATTCTGTCTTCACTTGTTTCAGCAAATAACTCAATTTAATGGCGTTTCATTCCTTATAACTAATTTTCTTTTAATGGATTTTTTTTTCATCAGCAAATGGCCCATCATTTCAGTCATTGTGTTCCTGGACACACGTTGCATAATCCATGCGTGTACTCTTTGCACCCTCCCCGTAAAAAAAAGAAAGAAAGAAAGAAATGCGTGCGCATATCTCCTCAAGATAAACTCGTTGCTATCCGAATTACGAACAACGGATTACAAAAATAAATCATAATGAAAAAACGACAAAACGACTTGGAAGAATAGTCTCCCCGGGCGCATTGTTTACTTGGAATCCCCTGTTGCGGAAACGAGATTGCAGCTGTGAAAAGACTGGTTTGATAACAACAAAATAAGGAGAAAAAAAAATTGAACCAACGCAAATATCACAATATTCAATGGCTCACTCAACAGAAGATTAATGCACGCAACTTCTCATGAAAATGCCTCAACGGCTTTCGCACGTGAAATAACAGTTCAATATTCACAATAGAATGATCAGTCAACATGAGATACACTCTTTCAGCGAAGAGCGATGCGATTTTTAAAATGTAAGTCTAAACACCAGCTACTTGTAATATTTGCACCCTATCTATTTTGTAGGAGCAAATATAATCGGGAATTTTTATTATTTTAGAATACGATATTTTACTCTGAATAAACTTTTCTTTAACTTTTGACATCCGATATATCATTTTAATTCGAAATTCTCATCGTATTGATTTAAGTTAATGTTTTTCTTTTCTCTGTCTATTATTGTTTATATGTGTCTGCAAAAATAAACGATTAATAATTCGTTCAAACTAGGAGGCCACGAAAAAGTAACCGATGGCATATATTTTACCAGATGACCATAAATAGGCATATTCTTTTTGTACGAAATACAAAAAATAAACATAAAACGTCTGGAATGGATTTTTAAATGTCTTGGATATTTATTACACTCTCAGATTCTCATGTAACTTTACACAACGACATTATTATGAGGTATTTTAGATCATTTTAATTAATTATAGTTCTATTTTTCTCGATCTTCTATTAAAAGACGGATGTTACGTTAAGGCATATTTTTTTCGCCTAACAATTTGTTATTTCGTTTTATTTTTTCATGGGAATTATAATTCAATGTTAAAGATAGCATTATTGCTCATATCTCAGTTTGTAGTCGGCTTTTATTTCCCAAGCATAGTGTATTTAAAAAAATAATACCTAATCGTCTGTAAAAAATGAAATTGCTGTTTGTCATAGTCAAAGACAGGAATTTTTTCAACTTATGAAACAAGCGAAAATGTTTTGAGTTCGTAACTAAATAATCAAAATAAATAGAAAATTAGTTTAAAACTAATTAACGTGACTTACTGAATCGGCTTCGTTTTAGTTAGGGATTAACTCAAAGAAGCCAATTTTATATTTCTGTGTATTTGTATTTGGCAGATGATATTTTATAGCTAATTTATTCGGGTGAACACTTATACACGCGACAATGCACAAGCACAAAGTACATATTCTGTGGAAGCAATCTTGCAAAGGAGATATATAAAGATTTAAATAAATTCCTTTTAAAATTAAGAAATATTTAAAATCATTTACTATTATAATTCTAAACGTAAAACATTATCACGGTATTGTAAAATCATTTTAGAAAACAATGAATAATGTTTCGAAAATATCCCTAAATGAAGTGAGAAGATCGATGATGAGAAATGTGGAAGATATCCTCCCGGATTTGACAACAAAAGATTGCGGACCAATAGCGAAGTAAAACTTCAAAAAGCAATTGCAAATTTTGCAAAGCAATTAAACGTTTAGCATTCCAAAATTGTTTAATATTTTCCCGAAATTGGAAAATAAATATATTCTGATGAATATGCCCAGTGGAAGCTGAAAAAAAAAAACAAATAAAAATTACCTTACCGAAATGGTAATACCACTGAGCTGCGTTTACCCATCAAAAAGTTGAGAATATGTAATTATCGATTTTGACGCTCCCTTTGGATTTATTTACATCATTGTTTTGAAGAAATATAACCAATGGAAAACCGTATCGTTGAACCTAGATTTGATTACGTGTTTCGCCTTTCTAGGCTTCATCAGATTTAAAAAATAAAGAATGTGTGTGTGTATTTGTGCATAAGCGTAAATAATAAATCATTAATTTATCAACGTATTCTGTGTAATGGAAATCATTTTCGACTACATCAGTATATATATATATATATATATATATATATATATATATATATATATATATATATATATATATATATATATATATATATATATATATATATATATATATATATATATATATATATATATATTATTAGCCATATTTTGCTTCTATTAGTGTATCCCTTTTTAAATGATGTTAAACTGTATCAGTAGATCTCTTTCATTTTGAGAGATGTTGTTTTCCTTTTATCAGTGTATCTGTTTGACTGTCAGGTAAGTGGAAATCTTTTTATCATTTATACGATTTACAATTTAACGCTATCCTATTCACTGTAATGAATATTTGACTGCTCCCCCACAATGACCCTCTCTACTCCTAGCCTTTTTCGAGAATGTACATTTATGTAGCAATTTTTTTTTATACGGGATGTTGGGCACAATTTAAATTGTTTACTAGATGGGAAGCTGGAATACGGATATCACATAACGTGTTTACTGTAAAGATTGTTGCATTCTTTAAAACACTTTTCCCATGAGAATTCCATTAGATATGGGGAGAAAGATACGTGTTTTATATTTATTTTTTACGAAGATCAATTGTATATCTCCTATTTTTGACTATAATCAAGCTTTTCCCCTTTTCTGGAAAAACATGGCACCATGGCGGTCTCAACAGAATCAGCATTTCTTTATTCAGCCATTCATCATTTTAGTGCAAACTGCGGGATTCCAATGAGTAATGTACTGTGGGCACGATCATAATCACCGCTTTTGCAATTCCCTGACGAGTTCCTGGTATTATTATTATTATTATTATTATTATTATTATTATTATTATTATTATTATTGTTGTTGTTGTTGCTGTTGTTGTCGTCGTCGTCGTTGTTGTTGTTGTTGTTGTTGTTGTTTTTTTCTTTGATTTCTGGCGTGTGCTCATTTCTTTCCGGTCCCGCCCAGAGACCTAATTTTCGAAATGGCATCGTGACACTTTCCATTGACAAAAAAAATGTATATATTTTACATAGATAAAGCCCTTCGTAAAATGTGGGCTGTACTTTTGAGAATATTTTTTTATATTTCTTTGAGGCATTGGCTTCCGGGAATCCCTTCAATTAGTCTATTGGAATTTCTTCTAACCAAACCTATGGATCCAACTATAAAAGGGATTGTTGATGTTCCCATGTGCCACATTTTTGAGATTTTGTTTTCAAGGTCCTTTCTATTTTGGCAGCTTTTTGGATATCTTCAAAGATATATTACAGTCGGCAGGTACTGCCATATCCATAAGGAGGCACTTTTTTCTGGTCTTTAATAACAATGTCTTGGCGGTTGGCTTTAATTGTTCTGTCAGTATGCATTGTTTAGTCCCATAGAATTGTAACAGTCCCTATCTCCGTAACCGGTTCTGGGTGGTGTTCATACCAGTTTCTTTTTTCAGTTTTCTTCCCGTAGAAGTTGCAATTTTCCAGTGCAGTTATTGACCGACTCTGTCATGCCGGGTTTTATGCACAGTGGGTGCCAATATCGTGCAACCTGATACAAGATGATCAATCGTTTCGGGATATATATATCACGGAATCTGCATTTTGGGCTAACACATTATTTTAGAATATGTGCTTGATAATTCCTAGTTAGCAAGCATTGGTCCTGTGCAGCAAGGTTAAAACTTTCATTTTCAGCTTTCAACCCTGCACTACGTAACCGCTGATGGGTACGGGTTTTGTCTACATCAGCTTGTTTGGTACTGGCACAATATTGGCCATGAAGCGGTTTATCTTGCCATTGTTTCTGTATCTGGTCGCTTGCATTTCTCTGTTCTCTCTTTTTTAAGTAGTTTGCAGCTACAGCCACTATATTGTGCTTTTCTTGTATTTCTACGCCATTTGAAACTGCATTTTAAACTTGTTTTTACTATTATTATTATTATTATTATTATTATTATTATTATTGGCTTGTTTATACAATCGTATGACAATTCTTTCAGAGAACGAAGTTTAATTAATGTATGTTTGCTACGTCATTGAGAATATTGTTTTGAAATATATTTTTCTAAATATGGGAGTGGTAGTGAGTAAAACCCTGTTTCATATATCAGAGAAATGTTGATTTTAATTTATTGTCTATCAGTAAACATCTCTCTTGCCACTCATACTTGTAGTGGTATAATTATTGTGATCTATGTGTATATGCCCTTAGATTTGTATTAGGTTGGTGCCAAAATAATGACGTAATAATGTCGTTTTTGACGTATTTTTAACGTCAAAAAACGACATTATTACGTCATTATTTTTGCACCAACCTAATAATATACAGGATTATCTCTTACTGAAATAACATTTATGGATTTCAATGCTTTTCATGTAAATATCTGATCTAGTGCCGTTTATACAGTTGTCGGTATCTACACTGAATTAGCAGAGTCAAGTCCTTTGGTTGCCAGATGTTTGATCAATAGCTATTGTTCAGAGGAATCACTACTTCCATCTTTGCCATAAATACATGTCTGACTGCAACAGACGTCTCTTAGTCACTGCAAGCCTGTCCTCAATGAAACAAAGTTACTCTTTCCCTAAAGAATGAAACAACGTGTTGCGTCTCGCTAGTTTGTTTCTAAGGATTATCGGCGGCGCAACAAGAGCGTGCTGAAGAATAGCAATCACGAACTATATCTTTTATTCAATCAATGTGAGGTCCTGACCTCCTCAGTTGATAAGTGTGAATGCTTTGCTCTTAAATTCTCATCCACTTCAACGCAAGACTCAACTGGTGTACCCAAACCTGATTTTACTCCTAGAACTGAGGCTCTACTAAGTGATAGTCACATAACCCCAACGCTGGTATTGAACATGATCTCTAAATTAGACTCCCGTATGGTTAGTAGTGGGGATGGGATAACGGCCCTTGTCCTGAAGAAATGCGCTCCTTAATTGGCTCCTGCATTCTCTAAACTTTACAACTACAGCCTCACCGATTCTTGCATTCCAGCCTGTTGGAAGTACTCATCTGTTGCGCCTGTCTTTACGAATAGCGTCCCTTCTGACCAGTCTAACTACCGTCCAGTCAGTCTCCTATCACTCTTCGGTAAAGACTTCGAAGCTTTAATCAACGCCATAGTGGTTAAGCACCTCATTTCACATTATCTGCTCTCTGAAAAAGCAATATGATCTATTCTTTGCTCGACCTACCACTAACGTGCTCACGTCCATAATTGAATTTGTATACAAAACGCTTGGCAATAATGGAGAAGATCGAGTCGACTCTCTAGTATCTCTAAAACGTTTGATAGGGTGTTTGAGGCAGGCCTTATTCGTAAGCTTCATGGATACGGTATTACTGGACGATTATTTGACTATTATTACTGTTAAATGAAACGTCGTCCTCCAGCTACTTTATCACGAACGCTGGTGCTCCCCAACGCTCTATTTTAGGCTATATATTCTTCCCGATCCTCATCAATCACCTTCCCGATGTCATCATTTCCCATGTAGGCATCTATTTAAGGATAATTATATTTAATCTTGCCTGGATAGTAAATCTAGTATCGTTGACAAAACTAACCTGGCTGCTGATCTCGAAAAAGAACCTCCAAGGATGATTGGGGCATGAAATGGCTTGTAAACTGTAATGCCTCCAAAACAAAACGTCTCTCTTTTATCCACCACAGAGGACCCTCCCTTCCAAACTTCTCGTGAGCGCCTGTTAGTCCTGCTTCTTCTCACGGTGTCCGCTGATACAATGTGGGAGAAATATATTGAATCAATAGCTTC
The DNA here is from genome assembly GCA_963932145.1 of Acanthosepion lycidas. NCBI lineage: Eukaryota > Metazoa > Mollusca > Cephalopoda > Sepiida > Sepiidae > Acanthosepion > Acanthosepion lycidas. The sequence goes on from OZ010571.1 coordinate 118,419,218, forward strand.
AACTACTGCAAGGAAATTTGGTTCTCTATGTCTTGCCAGAATGTTTTTCTCGTCTGATTCCATCTTTCAAATCTATAAATCAACCATCCGTCCTTGCATGGAATATTGCTGAAATATATGGTCTTCTTCCCCTACTGTACTCTTCTTATTTGCTGTTGTTGCCAGATTCAACTTGACCCGAGGTGGTAGCACATGTTAGCGGCCCACCTATGGACAAAATTGATATACGAAAAAAATATGCTTTAAACGTAACATCCATTTTTCAAATAAAAGATCAAGAAAAATAGAATTATAATTAATTAAAAAGAACTAAATATACTTTATAATAACGTTGATGTGTAAATTTAAAAACTGGAGTCAAACGCTATGAAAGTAGAAATATTTTAGAATAAAAATAAAGGCCATTAATTTTCATAGTAAAAATTGTCAGCAACAATATTTGCAAGAAAATTACTAGTGCTCGCAAGAAAATTAAATTTCAGTATTAAATGGCCCATAAGTTGTTGATGTGCCTCTAAACAAACAAAGAAATTAATGAATAGTTGATATTAACTTTATTGCTGATATTTTATTACGTGACATTTTAATAAGAATGTTGCAGCTTACCTATTGTTAAATGGAAATTATTACCATTATCTTTTTTCATTATTTATATGAATAGTTATCATACCCATGTTGTTCTTTCAACCTGTCTCAAGTGAATCAATAAAACATGTCGAAACTTTTACATATCTAGGAAAAAAATTTAATTCTACTGAATGTATCTGGAAATTCGCATAACTAAAGCCTGGGCGACCGAGGATAAAATGGATGTGATCTGGAAAAGTGATCTACCAGACGGCATCAATGAAACATTCTTTCACCTCACTGTAGAGTTGGTTTTAAAGTATAGCGGCAATGCTTGGACATTACCTAAAACCCTTTAGTCTAATCTTGATGGAATCTAGACTCGGATGCTGAGAGCCATACTTAAAATCTCCTGTTGACAACATCCAACTAATTCATAAATCTATTGACCCATCCCTGATATTTCTACAATCTTACGCTTTGCAGGACACTGCTGACGAGCAAAAACAAGAAATTGCGAGTGATCTATAGCTTTGGATTATTAGCAATGGTGCAAAACGGGTTGGTCGCATAGCAACTGCGTACATTAAGTTATGACACATTATTCCACCCTTAGTTCTATCCTTGATTCAGGATGGTGATGGTTGGCGTAGTATACTTATGAATGTCCCAGTCTGGTCGAAAGGATGAAATAAAAAAAAATACATTTTATATGAATTTTCGTGCAAATAGTATGAGGTGATATTACTTAAATGACACATTGGGGTTTATATCAAAGAAACATGTTGATTTCGCTAGAGACCAAATCAAAACAAATCTCTGAAATGCTCCAGCAATGTCCTTGAAATTATATTTTAATCTAATAGCAATATCGACTTTATTATTATATTTCCTTTCATTTCTTTTGTATCCGCATTTCTTTTCGGTTGTTAACCAGATTCTTAAGATCAGAAGAGGTATCAGGAGATTTTCCGTTGAGAAATTTAAAAAAAAAAATCACAAATATTTTACATTGATAAAGGCCTTCGTAAGACGTGGGTTTTAATCATGAGAATTTTGTATTTATTTATTTATTTATTTAAGACATGATCTATGTCATGGTTCTTTACCTATAACTACAGAATGAACTCTTCCTAACACTATGTATACTACGCCTCTCAGGTAGATAGTAGTTCACTCCAACCCAGACTGACAGTCATACTAACACCTTCCACATCTTGTATTATTATTTCGTGTAATATACCTTCGTTATTCCTAATCCTGTGTTCGTGTTGTTCTTCCTTGGTCCTAATCTGGACCATAACAGGCCCTTCAATGAGTCTACTGAAATTTTTCCAATCAATCAGACGGCTCCAGCTACCACTGGAATTATTGATATTTTCGATTTCAAGGACCTTCTTTTGATAGCATTTTCAAGATCTTCAACGATATATTGCAGTCTGCAGGGACTGACATATAAATAAGGAGGCACGTTTTTGTCTTTGTAGTCTTGGTGATTAGTTTTCAGTCTTCTATCTGTGTGCATTGTGAAGTCCAATAAAATTCTTACAAGTTCTATCACTGTAACCGGGTATTGTTATTATTATTAGTATTATTATTATTATTATTATTATTATTATTATTATTATTATTATTTTTAATGTATCTTTGTACTATTGTTAGGCAGATGTTTTTAGTAATAGTCAGAACAGTGACCTCAGATTTTATGTTTATTTGGTAATTTCCAGTCAGTTGTACTATTAATATAATTAGAAATATAAATATCATTATTATTATTGGGGGTAGCGGTAGCTATAACAGTTGTAGTTTTCTCAGTCATCACTGTATTTCGAAATGAAAATTAAATGTTGTGTCCTTGTTATGAAATATTTAAATCCCATTTCAATTCACCTGCCACAGAAATGACGTTAATTTTCCATTAACTGTACTTGGACCGAGGCAAGACCGCACGATGGGATTGAAGGATGTCAATAGCGGTGGTTCTGATCGCCTCAGCAGGGAAGAAGACATGATATAAAAAACAAGAAAGCGACAGCCGTGTGAGCAAAAGAAGTTTTTTTTTTCTTTTGAAATAATAAGATAAAGGTTGATTGATGGAGTCAAGTGTAGTTGGCAAAAATCTATCCGAAAATAAATGTAAATCAACGATAAATTCGTTTTGTTTTTGATATTTATTTCAAAGTAATTGCATATTTGCTTGCTTGAATTTACCGTTGCGTACACAAAACAGGAGTAAACAGCTGAACAGGCATCTGAGTCTTTATTGGCGAAATCTATATTTAGTTATTTCATTGTAATTCATCAAAAGTGTGATCATTTGCATTATAAAGAATTATTATGAAATCGAGTTAAAATAATTTCCGAAAAATATGTTAATATTTAAATGTACATTTATTTTATATATTCCTAATGACATTCTAACTCAGAAAAAAACATCTCACAACGATAATGGACTGAGTTTTAAACAGAGAGTTACCTCGTTACTAATTTCCATCGACGACCTTCCCGATGTAATCAGTTCTCAGCTGATTATCTATGGTGATGACACAACTATTTACTCCTGCCTCTATGCTAGTTTTGGTTCGATATAGTCAGATTGGTAGCTGATTTAAAAAAAACAAAAACACTTACAAAATTGCCAACTGGGGCAAGAAATGACTTGTTTATTTTAAAGGCGTGAAAAGGAACTGTTCTTTTTTTTAGCGAACAATATTTGCCTTCCATTACCATGATGATGTTAGCCAACAGGAGAGAATCTTGTTGAGTCTTCTCCAGCTAATGTTTACTGCTGACATGAAATGTATATATATATATATATATATATATATATATATATATATATATATATATATATATATATATATATATATATATATATATACACTTGTATTTTGATATATATATATATATATATATATATATATATATATATATATATATATATATATATATACATATATATATATATATATATATATATATATATATATATATATATACTTGTACTTTGATTGGTCATTCCAGCTCATGTGACAGCCTTTCCCCTTACGAGGGGTGGTTAATTAATTTGAATCTTTTAAAACCTTTATTCTACAATCTACATTCAACATCATCACTTGATAAGAAACCAGATGTGTTGAAGCAAAATGGCTATTTTTGTAGTGATTTTATAACATATATATGTTATAATTTTTAAATAAATAATTACATATATATATATATATATATATATATATATATATGCATGTTACTAGAACAATTGGTTCACTGAATTGAAAAAAATATTCTCACCCACATCTATCATAGTCTGCACTTCATCCATGTATGGTCTAGAGTTTTATATTCATATTCATCCTTGATATAACACAAATTGGAAACTGCAATTAGCTGGCTTGGCGTCTCGTTTCCAGACATTTACCCACCGCTATAACATAGGTTCCCCATGGGTTTTCTAAAAATAATTTCTCGGATTTTGTTCTAATTAGCATTACTAATTAGTACCTCGATTTTATGATTTTAAGCACTGTACTAGATGGGCAGTTAGAACTCAACATTTTACAGATGAAATTGCTAGATGTAAGCGTATGTCTTAAGCTAACTATCGTTTATTTTCTCATTTCTCGGCCTCTTTATTTTCAGTCAACGAAGTTAATTTAATCCAATGTCAATGTCTATAATAGGATGTCTATGTTAGATGATCTATATGCGAAATATTTTCTGCTTCCACACCTCTTGCTATCTATATATTTGAAATTTTTTATGGTTAAAGCTATTATCGAAATAAAACGGTAGAATCAATTAAATTTTTGAAATGATCACTTTTTTATTTTAACGCATCAGTCAATGTACCGACTCCGGGAGTTACCACTTTTAAGTTGTATGCTCACTCAGAGAAACATAATTGAAATTATAGAAAACCAAAGCATCATATAAGGTTTAATATGATAATCTCCGAAATAACCCAATTAGCTTTGAGATACATATAGACATTATAAGAAATAAATATATCTTGAGGGAGACATTATATATATATATATATATATATATATATATATATATATATATATATATATATATATATAATATATATATATATGTGTGTGTGTGTGTGTGTGTGTGTGTGTGTGTACTATTTACATTATTCGGACTATTGTCCTCATTTTTGCCGCCATATTTATCACAGCTTTAAATATGGTGGTTGGAATGTCGAACTGAACCCTTTATTTCGCTCACTGGGGTAGAGTGTTCTAGTTCCACATCACTAATTCCATGTATAACGGCTGTCAGTTATCAGTTAATACCTGTTAATTCCCTTATCCAAGTTCTCAACTCACACATTTTGAGTCATGTCACTGGATCTAACAAAGGTTTTTATCCACGTGTCCTTAGCGACATCTGTGTATGAATTTCTGAGTATTGTAAATCTAATGTTTTCAGCTACCTTTTTTTACCAGTGCTCATATTGCAATTTTTGCTGTTATCATTACATGTTTTACCAGAGTTCGTATAACATTTTTTTTGTTATTATCGCTTTACTCTGGCACTCCTCATTACTCGTTCCCATGTTGTATACATTTCTATGCTTGGTCGGCTCAGGAGATTTTTCTGGCCTTGCAAATGTGCTGATTCCTTCAGTTTACGAATTTTCCAATGATTTTCTTTGTCTATGATCTCAACCTGATCGCACAGAGGATGGTGATCTCCCTTTCTCTCCATATGTGATCAGCCACGTCTGATTTTTCCACTTCCCCTCGTGCTTCAGCTGACTTGTGTTCTTGAAGTCTTACAGTAAGGAGGTGGCCCGTCTCCCCGTTATCTTTCTTTCCGCAGCTGCACGGGATAGCGTACACGCAGTCTTTAGTTATGTTCTTCTTTATGAGGTGGGGGGTTACTCGGGAGAGATATCTGCAATGTTTTTGCACAGCTAGAAGAGTACTATCAACCTTAGAAAATATCGGCAAGGCCAAGATCAGCAAAGCAGTCAATTAAGCACTGCTGACATTAATGCATCCATCTTCGTGTCGCTGCCAAAAAATAGAAAACAGGTATAATTGACAAACAAATCATCTGAATATGGATTTACAGAACACGAATAAGAATATTGTTGTTTTGTCAAGGACACTAGAAAAAGTAATGCTATGTTTATGACCAGAAAAGTATCAGAGAAAACAGAAATGCTTTAGAATATACACTTGTTTTTTTTTTGTTTTTGTTTTTTTTTTTTTGTTGTTTTTTTACTAATTCCAATCAACTGAAGAATGCCGGACCGTACAACGGCTGAAACGTTCTAATAAATATGGCGACAAAAATGAGGACAATAGTACGAATAATGTAGATAATGTATATACAAACATATGTGTACACACATTAAATCTATTTTAGTCTAACCCCAGTCTGATTAAAGGAAAAAACAGGTATAGTAAATTAAGCTAAGTTAACTAGATCAATCTCGGAAGATTAGAATAATCAACGAATTTAATTGGCATCACATGGATAGAAAAGGAATCGAGTTAGTATGCAAACAGAGAATGAAGCTTAAGAAAAGGATGCATCTAGTCACCTGATTTATTCAAACTCAACAGTGAGTCTATCCTAAGGGAGTAGGAGACCCGAACCAAGATTATTTTTATCGGTGGTTACTATCTTAAGAATATAAGAAAAAATATATTAATATGGTTATGACTCAGAATAAATACGACAGGACCTCCTGGAAAATGATGTAAAGAAAAACGGGAAAGAAAGTGAATCATCACCGGTAAGAAGACAAAAAATATGGTTATCATGTATAGACAAATTCCATAATGCAACTACTAATTGAATATGTCAACATCAAACAAATATAAAAGTTTAAATATCTTAGAAAATTTACAATATAGAATTGAAATTCCGATAACGAAATCCCAAGAGGAATATGAAGAGGGTAATATATCTTTAAAATCTAAACACAATGATAAGATATTTGGAAATTTCGTTAGAAACAAAAGATTGTAGAGCTGCACTTCAAATTAATATCAATAATCTTATTGGGAAGTGAATGCTGAACAATCTAGAAAATTGGAGGCAATATGAATTTAATCAACCATAAGGATCCTGAGAATAATATTGACGGAGATTTTAAGCAAAGATTAGGACATAAGCAACATTGAAACAAAATGCACACTTATACTTAAAAACATAAAGAGAGAGTTGTCATTTCTTTGATTGATAGTGATGAAGGAGGGCAAGTCCAGGGGATGGTAAGCAAACACCGACCTGACGAATGAATGACAGAACGGAATTGAAAGTGATGGTATTGGGGCACAAATGATTGAAGGTCGTGAAGAACCATTATCACCCAAAGCCTTAAAGTACAAGTCTGTAACTTCTATTTTAATAAATCCATGAATAAACGAAAGTTTGTAACTTGTATTTTATAAAACTATGAATAACCGAAATATCCACATTACAATTATTTTAGCTTTATATATATATATATATATATATATATATATATATATATATATATATATATATATATATATATACAAGTATATGATTGGTGTATATGGAATTAATTCCAATAACCAACAATTACTATTCTTAAAAGAGCGCTCAATACAAAGTAGAGCAGATATAATTATTTATTTAAAAAAAAATTTATAACATAAATATGTTATAAAATCACTACAAAAAAAGCCATTTTGTTTCAACACCCTCGGTGTCATATAAGACACCGACGGTGTTGAAACAAAATGGCTATTTCTGTAGTGATTTTATAACATATTTATGTTATAATTTTTTTTTTTAAATAAATAATTATATATATATATATATATATATATATATATATATATATATATATATATATATATATATATATATATATCTGTGTGTGTAATTGCATATATATATATATATATATATATATATATATTTATATATATATGTGTGTGTGTGTATCAATTGTGATTTGGAGCTTGACTTGATAAAAAAACTTTTCATTAACAGTGTATATCATTTAGTGTTACCAATATACATTCAAAGTGTCATGTGATGCCATTCCTGTCACTCAAATCATTCAAGAATATCTCAGCTCTATGGTATATATAACAGCTTTTCCAGACTAATGGTTAAAAATGACTTCAGCGTGTGAAGCCAGTGCGTAATTCCTTAGACAATACTTCTTTGAATCCTGTGGACTAGCACTGAAGAATTACAAGCAAATAACTGTAACATATAAGAGAAACCACATGACATAAATCCATCCGCCAACAACAAGTAAGATGGATACCACATATTACTAACTAGCTTAAAAGTTATCCTATCGAGCGGCAAATTAGCTAGTTATATCTGAGAGATCTTGATTGGGCCTTTGGCTTGTTCAGAAATTTGACAGTTCATAAGTCTGCATATCCTCGGCATTGGAAGCTCTCCTGGCTGCCGTTTGATCTGGGTTTTCATTTGCACAGAACGTTCATTTCCTTGATTCCGCCTAGGCTCTTTTGATTGCAATATGCTTCCATTTTGAGAGGCATACTGCTGCCATATAGGATAAGCAAGAATTAACCAAATAAGAACTTAAAATTGATCGCTGCATTTATCTATTGCCTTAATATTTAAGCTTTTAAAAGTTCACCGATATTTCTTCTGACCCCACTCTATTTAAAGACCATTTTATGTACGTAGTTCCTTGCTTTTCGTACAAAAAACATTTTTATTTCCTGGGTGACTTTCTCTGAATTTCCCAATTAATCTCAATTATTCCCAAATTCATTTACAAATTATAAATATTTTATCGTATAAACATTTCATTGCAAAAAATCTTGTAAAAAAGTAATAAAAATTGGTTGATCTAAAATTTCCGGATTGCGGTAAATGAAGGCTGAATGTTTCATAATGAGGAAACGTCTAACATTGCCATAGTCATTACGATGAATACACGGTGAGTTTCCATTACGTTATACAATTCTCTATAAATATATAAATGCATACACAAACGCGCGTAAATATATACAGACGGATTCCTTTGTTTCACCACTTCTAGCTACCCCCTCCCTCATTCACTCTGTATTCCATTTTCGAAATATAAGTTCACGGCAGTTATCATCTACACATATCCGCCTAAATTCTCCGTCTTCCTCCGTAACCGACAACGTCGATTGTCTCCCGGGCGCACATTTTCATACATACAGACACATATATAGGTCGGTCAAGGACTAATACTCGTTCAGATGTTTAAAATATCTTCGTCAGAATTCATATTTATTTATTTTATTTGTTTGTTATTGTAAATCATAAGATTACTATATTCTCTGGAGGATCTTGTACACGAAGAATCTCTTTCTATACCCATAATTCTCATTCAGAACAGCTGTCAAATAGACACAGAATGATAACAAAAACCCTGTCTTATTATTCTTAATTTGGAGATGGATATGTGCAGCAAATATTCATATGAAGGAGGTGAACATTTATTGCCAACTATCATTTGATCTAAAAGAAATAAGAGTCAAGCACGAAGAGATAATTGCATTCTTAGATAGAAACGGACTTACCGAGAAAGAGGATAATTCCAGGCATACTGGTGTTCTTATTACAACTGAGAGACAATTCCTACTGCAAATCTTTAGAGAATCAGTTAGTATGCGTTGGTAAAGCTTCCAGTTTAGGGTAATCTGTATTATAATCAAATGTATGTGTCAAGTGCGTTTGCAGAATGCTAACAGACTCCATGTATTACCTAAAGGTGATCGATACCCACAATCTTCTGAACCTGCATCAAGAGTATAGCATCTTACAAGAGGTTTTTTATAGGCAAGAAGACTAACAAAGAAAGGAAAATCTCTAGGATGCTCTAATTCAAATGTGCATTAACAAGACTGAGAAATTCAGTGTTAATGCTGAATTTTAGATTTGGAGTCCTAAGCGAATTTTGTTTTACAATTTTACTACTATATGAAGTATGACAATGAATAAATTTTCGATCGAGCCATGTGAACATATATATATATATATATATATATATATATATATATATATATATATATATATATATACACACACACACATATATATATATATATATATGCGTGTTTGTGTGTATGTATATCTGTGTGTATGTGTATTATATATATATATATATATATATATATATATATATATATATGTGTGTGTGTGTCTGTGTGTGTGTGACTTTCTTTTATGTGCCGTGTCATTTCATAACGTAGGCGATCATGGCTCCCCACCAACTCCTTCCCCTTCTAGCTCTGAGTAAGTTTTGTCTTTTTTTTAATTTCTGCCAGACCATGTTCTGTCATCCACTTGCTTAAGCCCATTAAGTATGTCATACCTTGCTTTCCTATGTCCATTTTTCCCTCTATGCGCCCTATGTGTATCAGATTTTTTAAGCCCTCATTTCTCATTATTGGTCCTATAAATTTCAGCTGACTCTTACTGGGCATAAATGTTTATATATCATAAGATGGAGCCAATAAATTACTTTTCTTTAAAATTTCCCATTATTTTAAAATTCTCGTTTAATCCTAGAGAATTATATTTTTAATAACAGTTGGTAGTTCTTTTCTGCATCCATTATTTGAAAAATATTCGTGTTTGTTCTAAAGAATAATAGGAGAATTTTTCTTATGAATATTCTCATAACATTTGCAAATTTCTATAACTCACTGACAGAAATCATTCACAGGTAGAATTACAGGATCTACGCTATCCTATATTTTAAAGACGAAATTCCAACCGTAAAAAAAGCATTTACATTTACGTTCTATTGTTAAAAATGAAACAGAAAATTGAGAAAATTGAATTTCAACATATGAAATACACGTGCATTCACTGGAAAACCAATTCTTCCATAAACTTCATGATGTGGGAATAAAGGCACAAAACTAATTAGACTAAAGCAGTTTGGAATTGGTGTCGATTTAAAGGTTTTTTCTTAGAGATTGCGAATGAAAATATGGCATATTTCCAGATGTCTCTTTTTATATTTCAGTTTATATTCTGCTTTTTCAATGTAGTTTATGTTACATTTTATACCCTCTTTTTGTAAGTTAATGTTTAGTTTGTTTTTTTTCCTAGAAAATAACTAATTTCATTTGATTGATCAGCTAACATGAGGATATGACGTATAGTAGTAATTTAATAAACAAGAATGTGATTTTGCCAAGAAAAGAAAATATATAAATAAAATAGGAAATATAATCGCTTTGAATTCCAATTGGAGCATTTCGTTTTCTGAGATTACAGAAATAAAAATCCTATTTGGCTTAGTCAAATGTATTTCACGAATTCTTTCAAACAAACCACTCGTTACAGACTATCACTTAGAAAGAAGCATCGTATACATCGAAAATATAAGGAGAAAAATGTGTATTATACAATAAATCAGAAATTATTTGTTTTAATCTTTTCGCAGGTCAATTTAAAAAAATATATATATTACTGAAAGATAAATTAAATCACATTAAATGAACAGACTGTTGCTAATTCCGTATTGATTATGGCTGACAATGTGTCTCAGAGTAAATGAGCTTGCTGTTCTCATTTGCGGATGTCTGCTCAGGCACATTTGTAGTTTTTCAACAAAAATAGGACCAAAGATAAGCGAACCTTAGTTAAAATTTCGGCTAGAGGTATAAACAGCTAGCATTGAGCGAACCCTTTACGCTTAAACCCACTGTCGCAATAATCTGTGATTTTGCGTTAGCACTACCAAAGATGGCCTATGCCGGTTTCCCAATTTCTCCCACTACCATTTCAAAAGTCACCCCAGTCTTCACCCTGAAACATTGACCCTGGGGATAATTGATGCAAGTGGTGGAACTCATGGTCTGAAAACGTTCTAACAATAATTTTCATGTCTATGTTATAAGTCATTTCCAGATACATTAATACGACATGCTATCCATGAATTTCTACATAATAATAATAATAACAACATAAAGAATCATATCATTTAAAATAACCTTAGGATGATAGTTTTGTACCAGTCATCACGTCTTACCAGTGAAAAAAAAAACTAAACATTTAATTTAGTTTTCAATATGTTAGGTTCAACTTTTTCTTTATGATCTAAGTGTTACCACAATTTAAAAAATGCGGGTGTATATCATGCAACAATCATGTTAGTTTCTCGGTAACAGCTGTAATTGGGTTAACCACGCAAAGGAATTAGTTTATGATACTAGTATAAATACCTATTTGATGCAGTTAGTACCTAAGCTGTTCGGGTGTTCAATATAAAAATAAAACCTTAACGAATGCAGGGTTTTTATTTAATCTGAATACGAAAATCCCTATTAAATTTAAATATTGTATACACTACCAATCAAAATATTAACAATAACATAATCTTACTAACATTACTTAATTGTGACATTATTTTTTTTTTAATCTATTTGATAATTTAGGGGAAAGCTTTATTCATCGCATTTACGGAAACAGCATTCATTTTTATGAAATACCTGAATTTCAAAGAACGTAATCGACCAATTATAAATTTTAAGTTTTAAAACCTTTACTACGGCTGAATTGTTAAATACTGAGAAAACTTACATAGATACAGAGCAGTAGCGTTTGAAATGGAAAAAAATGTAATATCAGAAAATGTCCTTTAAAATACTGGTCGACTTCGATGAATTCCTAATAAATTAATTATGAAATATCATTTATTCTACCGTAGTAAAAATGTGAGAAAAAGTCAGATGGTGGATGGGGAAAGCTGGTTTTCATTAGTACTATCTTAATATATCTTTTTTTACTCATTAGCCCATCCGTACAAATAATTTTCCCTTTACTATAGCATACTAGTCACCAAAATACCCCATTTGCTCATTGGCATTCCTAACTTTCAAATTATATGTAGAGTCATTTCGGTGAGTCAAAGGTACTAATCCCCAATGCTTTTGAAACAATGAAAAAATATATCGACAGACAGCTTCAAAATGTCTCATCTAAAAGAAATACGGATGGAGATTAAAAACAAAGGCGACAAAAATTATTCGCTTGCAAACCCTAGCTGAGTTACACAGAACAAAAGACCCGAAAAGCCAAGCCAAAATGACAAACTGTCTTAATCTAGCCTAACACGGACTGTGATGACAGATAATTTAAGCTAAATGCACACATTTTTCTTTCTTAAGTACTATCCAACCACGCCAGCTCAGCACCTCTCACTCGCACAAGCGAGAAACTCTCAGTCACATTTCACCGTATTTTAATTTTAAAAAAAAGATGAGTTGAGAAGAGAACTTCTCACCTTCATAAAAATCCTTTTATGTCGTCGCCAACACGATTCGAATAACACCGAGCAAGCACAATAGTATCTCTGATACATTTGCTGGTGAGGCTACTGCATTGGGTACCACAGTATTAATGAACGATGCCTCTTACAATCCAGCCGACTATCGAAATACCAACAGGGTGATTGATGAACTGTCTTTGTTGAGGCATTTCAACTCGTGGCCAAATGGAGTGATACTCCAGTTTCTTTAGGCCGAGCTTGTCAATGAGGTCATCACGATCAGCACCCACTAGCAGTTGCTACTCTACTTCTTAGACAATACTTAGGTTTCAGCATGGAGATCCTTCATCCATAATAGGTATCTCAGGGAGTTACAATATTCTCAATAAAACGGGCATTCGACTCGGTGTAATCTATGGTTTCCCTCCTCATCTGCATGCACACACACTTTTCAAGGAGGAAAATGTAAGTCGGGCGTCTTCCTTCCAGAAAACATTGGCCATATTCGTTCCAGGAATTTGATGAATCTCTACTCTCATCATTCTCAGATCACCTTCAGTACGATCGAATCAATAGACCTCGTGTCGTACCAAATGAGATTTGACTCTCCATAAGAATTATCGAAATGAAGTCCCGAACTAAATCCATTAGTTCGGTAGATGGGAGTGGAATAACAGGTTCAGCAAAGGAGAATCGGGCAGATGTGCGAAGCACATATTTCCGCACTCCCCTTCAAGGAAATATTTCTTCGAATCCACAGACGAGCGCAACCTCGAAATTCTTCTAAACATGCGACGAGTTCATCTCTATCTGAAGACTGATACCAAACTAAATACAAAGTATGCAAACAGGCCAGCCAGTCTCACCGAAGTCCTCGGAAAGTGAAACTCTCCTCCAATCTAAACTTATCGTGGTTGATATTGGCACCCACTAGCCTCTCCAACCTCAAAATGTATTTGCTGACTTCATCTATTTAGGCGATGTTCATTACCAACAGATCGGCAGCATAGGCAGAAGTCCTAACTGAGGTGGTAGCACTAGGTAACGAGAATGCGCTAAAGAACAGATTCATCTTGCGAAAAAAGAGACCCCAACGCAATAACGTTCAGCGTAAGTGAAAGCGGTTAACTTTGACGAACATATCGAGACGAATTTAATGTTTATGGCGTTATTCTATTTACTTCCATCAAAGCCCCCGCGGACTCAACAAGAGACGGATCCAGGAGGGAAAATATTTTCCCTTCAGCTTTTGACAGAATGGGAAAGACTTAAGCTCTCTCGATGCGATTAGCAGACGCGTCTAGACGGACAACTTTGAATTCAAAAGCATATATAGCCTTGGCGTAGCATACAGTAGCGTAAGAAAAGTATTTTTTTTTAGACAGGAAAAATAAACTACATACAATTTCCAAATTTATTTACGTAATCCCAAATCAACATACATAAAGTAGGACCTCCATTTGCTAGTTTCGATGATTGTGTTCGATTTTTCATTGATTTGATCAAGTTATCAACAATCGTCTGATCCATATTTTGCCTCTCTTTTAAGACTTGCCACTGACTCGATTTTCGTTGTACACTCTTGAACTATTCGGCCAAGGTCCTTCCAAACGTGCTGTATTGGATTCATGTCAGGAGGTTGGGGTACCCCCGGCAATGACTTGATGCCTTGCGATTTTTTCCAAGCCTTTCCTACTTTGTTAATATGACATAGCGCTCCATCTTCTTGAAAAAGTTAGACATTCTTGTTAATCTGTTTGGTTCCAAACAGTGGGAGTAGTGGGAATATTTGACAGTATTTTCGACCATTCAATTGCACGTCAACAAGGATCATCTCAGATTTCACTGGAAACCAGACACAATTAATCCATCCCTCCTTGTTTCATGGTCGCCTGCAGACATTCAGTGTTCCAAGTCTCATTCTGATTTCTCAAAACATAAACCTGTCTTGAATTCGAATATTGGCAGAAATTACTTTCATCTGGCCAACTTACAGACTGCCAAATTTTATAATCTTTGCTCTCGAATTCTCTCACCCAGTCCATGAGCCTGTTTCTGTTAACCTCTGAAATCAAAAGCTACTTTCTTAAAACTCTCCTTTGATAGCGTAGCTATTTCAGAGTCTTTCTCACCACATATAGCGACATTTTCATGCTGCTGGTGTCATCTTTGATGATCTGACGACGGTTTCTCATGACTTCCCGCTTCAGCGCCCTTTTCTTTCTGGACGTTATTCCACATGACAATGCCATTCTTCATTAAATGGCTTGACAATATTATTAACTGTTTAATGATTAACCTGCAAAAACACAGCAATTTCTGTATTTATCTTGCCACACTGATGCCATCTTATTTTCCCTTGTTGAAATTCAACAGTTTACTTACTTCCAGGAACTTTCATTGCAAAACATAAGTCAACTATTGTTCATAGTGAGAGGAGCTTGATACCAACATGGTATTGTCTGAAAAAAAAAGAAGAGTCGTTATTACACAATTCAAAATTGCTGTAATGAAGGGTGACTAAAAACTTATCATAGCCCACTGTACAAAAATAATATGTTCACTATGATTATCAATGTTATATATAAAAACATAGAATTGGATAGAAGATTGGCTTGTTTTTCATTCTTTATATTCGTTAAAATCCCTCAAAATCTCTCGCTGTGTTTGTAATTGATCATGTATGTACTATATTCTTTGCTTTTTTTATTGCAGGTGGTGTGTTCGTGAGCTATTATAGCCTAGATGAAAGCGTTAAGCGGAACTATCGAAATTGTGACACCTCACGAAACAGAGAAATTAACTGAGGAATAAAAATAAGGGTGGCGTAGACAGTGGAGTTTCTATCTCGTAAAGAATAGATAGAGAGGCGTATTAAAAGAACTACACACAGTAGAGAGTAGTTCAGACATTTAAAATTCACGGGAAAAAAGATTTGAAAAGAGAAAGATGTGAGATCAGAAAAATAACTACACAACTAGAAATAAAGAAAAAAGCAAAGATTGAAACAGTAAAACGTGAAGAAAATGGAATATGGAGAAGATGAGACGGGGTTATTAATTTAAAACGAGAAAATTAAAAATACGGACGAAGAAAACATGATTGGTAATGAGATTGAAAACTATTCAATAAAAACCTGGAAAAACTATAGAAATAAGTGATGCGGTTTAATCAATCAGTCAGTTATGTGCCATGCGTGATACACGCTTAGCCGATCATGTATCTTTCGATATATTACTGACGAGGCAGATTTTTTTCTCTGCGGTAGACGAGGCAGATTTCTTTCTGCGGTAGACAACTTGCCATCAAAGGCTATAAAACCCGGACTGTTCTACTATTTACCCATAGCGGGTGGGAGAAGAAAAGGATTCAGACGTTTCCCAAGGATATTAGAACGTAAATAAATGCAATTGATTCTAAAGAAATCCGAAATTGTCACATCCGCTTCCTCAATCTGAGTCGCTATTCATTAATCCCCCGTGCCTGCTCAATGCCGTTTAATACTCGATTTTAATATGAAACTCGCTTAACGAACGGAGTTTTTTTTTTTTTTAATATATGCCACTGGTTTCGAATTCGACATCAGTTAAGTGCAACATTGTTATAGTGAGACACACCTATTCTATAGTTAATAATCTCTCCCACCTATAATAAGTAGTAGTAGTAAGAGTAAAGTGGGGAGTCTCTCAGTGGGTCAGGCAGGCTGACGGCTGATCGGTTGAACTCTCAGCCTTCGGGCGGGGAGGAACCCGAAGGAGGCTTGCCGAAGGGCGGACTCTCTTTCGGAGAGGTAAACCGACCCTGAACCCGTTTATAAGGGTTCAATGGGCATATTTTGGGACGAGCCCACGGGATCGGAGATCCCTCGTTAAACTGGCCTTGTGCCACATGATGCCCACGTGGGGGGTGACTAAATACCGTCGCTTAGTGGGTCGATGCCGGACAACCGTTAGCCGGATACTGAAGTATCAGCGACGGTAACTAGATTACTCTGCGTCATTACCTATTATATGAAGTTCCTAACGTTTTCTACGTCGAACCTATTTTCGGACCGACTTAGTACAAATACAAGCCTTCACTGTGAACCCACTACATAACAAACATTTTGAATGCTTCATATTGTACATAAGTTCATAGATTTGTGTTATCTCCGAAGGAAAGAGTGTTTGGGGAATCTGCCATTGACAGAATAAGCATAAGCTTATATGGGCAAAGGTATGCATCGAGAAATATACTAATTATGTAAAAGTATAGTACAAAAGTGAGTTGAGAGTTTTAAGGAGACAGTGATTGTTTACAGCCCCACGGGTTAGAAAAATGCGGGGATTTATCATCTGCTATATCATGTACGTAAAAATCATATAAAAGAGCTTAATAAGTATTGTGGGTGTCATTCAGGAATTTGGTACTTTATTCTTTTTTCCATTTAATTTAATTACGACTTGTGATTCACTAAGTCATTAATAATAATTATCAATAGAATACATTGAACTTATTTTGTAGGTAAGATTCGTTGTATGTCAAATTCTAGGTTCAACAATTTGGAAAGGTGATAATCAAAAAAGGCTAATACTACTAAGTTCGAGAGTTGAATAAATGTTGTAAGCTGCTTTAAATTCGACAAAGCAATGCTTAGTAAATGCTGAGTAAATGAAAGAAAACACTCCGAATTTAACCTAGTTATTAAGTAAATCTAATAAATGAAATCGATTAAAACTTTAGCGATTATTTTATTAGTTGACGTCAAACTGGCACAAGGCCATTCCATATCCATGTGAACAGATTTAGGCTAATAAACATGCGTTACAAGACATTTCTTCACATTCCGTTAAGCCCCCCCCCACCTTTTTATACAAGTGGACTCGCCCAGTGTGTACTTGTACTGCTGCCGGTGAGTACCCGGGGGTGAGAGGGTGAGAGTGTGAGGTAACCGCTTTGTAGGAGTCACAGTTGCGAGCACGTAGACTCAGAAGGAAGTCATACTTCGATACTGATTTTCCCAGACTCTATATATATTATTATTGCTACTAACCGCATTTCTGGATCTACTAACCGTATTACCAATTGTATTATTGCGTCAATACATTTATTTGCTATATTTCATTTCCTGCGTTTGTCATTCATTTGAGACCGGATTTCATCACGGAATCCACGACACATTCTAAGGGCCCGGCATATATATTGCTTGTTAAAATAGATTGGATGATTTGATAAAAATATTGAAATCTGCGTTGTTATGTGTGGGTGAAGTAACATTGGCTCTAAGAACTCCAGATACCGTGGAACCTTGATTTATCAATGGATTAGTATGTATGTCTGCGTTCGCTGTAATTATTCGCCTTGCTTAGTTTAGTCTTGTAATAAATAAATAAAAAAAAATGTAGGGGCTAAGAGTGAATCGAATTCACTCCCATAGGGAACTGATTTCCAAGAATAGCTGCTTAACTATAGGGCAAATCTCGCATGGTCTTGATATTTCATAAAACTAGTACAGTGCAAAATCAATAAAAATTTAGTTGTTCGTAATAAGAATTCACTAGCCATCGACTATGGTCTGCTAAGTCAGTTAAAATAGTTGTCTACAATAAACTTTTGTATCTACAGAAACTAATTAAAAAATAATGTAGTAACATTTTTCTAAAGAATGAAAGGAAGGAAATATATGAAGATAACAGATGTGTAATGAAATTTTAACTATAAATAAATAGGAAGAAATAAATTTTAAATATGACGAGATAAATTTTTAACTTTGGATTACTATGCCGAAAAGGAATAGACACTGTGTCAATACTGTTTATTACGAAGCGGTTGTTGACATTTGGTTCTACGAGTTATTTGTGAAAATATTTCGCTTCTCAGTCCGTGACCATTATATGTAATGCTTAGTGTCAGAAATATGAAATTTATATATTGCACAGGATATGCCTCAATGCGTTGAGAAAGAGAATGATATAGTTTTATACTGTTTACATTTCTCAGAGTGTTGTCCTATCTTTATTGTGATATTCGTTAGATTACTTCGACAAAAGCTTTTATCCACTGATCCATGTGTGTGAAGTGATCCAGCGACTTGACCAAAAGTGTTGTGAGTTAAATACTTAGTCACAACAATGGTGAACAGTTAATAAAGGGAAAATAATTGAAACTGAAATATTCGGAAGAGGAATGGCATGCGGAATTAGAAAAACTACAACGCTGGATGAAATGATGGGTTAGGTCCGAAATTCCCATCCCCTGAAGAATGCAAGAATGTACGACGGCGGAAATGTCATGAATATGACAACAAAGATGAGGAAAACATTCCGAATTATGTAAATAGCGTAAATAGTTACGGGACTTAATCTCAGAAATATAGACAGACATAAAATTACAAGTGTGTATCAGAGAAAGAAATCACACCAGGGATATACAAAGAGAAATATTACGAAGACAGAGAATTATTCTGAAAGTTATATGGAGATCGAGTACAAAATCGTTACTTGAAATATACTATTTAACAAGAGAATGATGAGTTTAATATTAGGAGAAAATCAGGAAAAATAAGAGACACCAGGCGGAAGGGGAGGCAAAGACAGGAAGTTGTCAATAAAATATGAAAATGAATATAGTGGAATGAGATCATCAATTGTAATGATTAAACTAAAATTAAAATAAAAGCATATGATTGTGACAAACATCAACCAACACCGGAGAAGGAAGGAGAGAAGGAGACAAAGAGAAACAGACAGAATGGAAGACAGAAAGATAGAGAAAGGCTAAGAATAAGGACCTGCCTAAAAGACAGAGACTCAAATGTCAGATATTGTGGGCGAAAATAAATTGCAAAATATTGAAAGATCAGAAAATAATGAAAAACATTAATTCTAATTAAATCGTTTCTGACAGATGTTCTTGACAACGCGCCAAGTGTCACAGACTGCTAACCTCAAATTCGTTCTTGCTGTTTCAAGTCATTTCATCGACAACGCACGAGATCTTTGGACATTTTCAGCTCGCGTGTCATACGATTCATTTGATGGCGTCGAAGATTTTACGGATATTTCAATCCATCAAGCAATGTGAGGCTCTAATATAATATAGAAAACGTGTCAATATTTTCACTTTGAAGTTACATATAGTGTTATGCATATATCTAATCACTAGGAATTCATACTTAAACTAAAATGTTATACACACAGAGATTCATCAATATGTGAATACCTTACTATAAAATATATCCATGAACATATAGAAATTTCCGGTATAATTTTTCGTTGTATGTGATATGAATTAAATATATAGAAAAAATATATATTTATAATTTGCAAAATAAATATATTAATATATTGGATGAGTAAGAGGATGTCTCAAGCGATGTGATCTATATCTATCTATCTATCTATCTATCTATCTATCTATCTATATATCTATCTATATATATATATATATATATATATATATATATATATATATATATATATATATATATATATATGTGTGTGAAAATATTGTAGAAAATAGGAAAGAAACTGGTTTGATAAATAATCCAAAGTTCCTTAGTATTTTTGTTATTATTTTTGAAAAATAGTGCTCGATACGAAAGTAGAGCGTAAATATAATTATTTATTTAAAAATATGATTCCAACTCGCTACATAAGAGGTCTCATGTTTCAAAACAAGAGCCGAAAACTTCAAAATAATATTAGAATTAACTTGATTTAAAGTAGGCTCTGTTCCATCTTCCAGCGAAATTTTTTGGGGAATGACTTATTTCTCATATGTAGCGAGTTAAAATCATATTTTTAAATATTTTTAAATAAATAATTATAAATATATATATATATATATATATATATATATATATATATATATATATATATATATATATATATATATGTGTGTATATATATATAGGTGTGTGTGTGTGTGTTTTTAGATATATCAGTACGATGTTGAGAAAACCACAACCCCCTGAAAACGAGATATTTTGCCAAGAAAAGTTCGAAGTCGCTAAAAAATTTATACTTCAACGTTAAATAATATTATTAACTCTCTATTTTTAATATTGTTTTCATATTATTTAAAAAGAATAACATTATGCTTCAATATTATTTTAATATATTTGATATTGAGCACTATATGTAAAATATCTGCTGTTTCTGAAATCTTACACACGTATAATAATGTATATATATATATATATATATATATATATATATACATGTATGTATGTATGGGTATGTGTGTGTAAAGGATAATATATATACATATATGTGTGTATTTTTGTGAGTCTGCGTGTGTATATATTTTTTTTTAAATTTGATTAAAGTTTTAGCATTATTGGAAAACCTCAAATTTTCAGAAGAACTGAATCTATTAGGTCGGTGCAAAAATAATGTCGTTTTCTCACATAGTAACATATGTGAGAAAACGACATTATTCTTGCACCAACCTAATAATTGACTTGATAATAACATTTTCCCTAACTAAAAGTATGACGAGATGAGAAAATAGCATAAATATGAAATAATATATAATCAATGGAGGAGGACAAATGTGGAACCGCTTTTCCGAACACAGTCCAATGTCATTTTCAACTCTGTTCTTGCAACTCCTGCGATGACCACGGTGCCAGGCAAAACGCCGATCTCTCATCAAAACCTAACAAGGCCTGCGCCATAAAGAGTCCACTCCAGCGTCACCTCACTACTACGAAAACAAAAACAAAAACAAAAAACCCGGAAAGCATCTGTCTACTAATTGGTGGATTTTCATTGGGACATATACAGAGACTTCATGAAGACGATGATATAATCTTGAACATGGGAAATTATGTCAGATAGTAAAAGCCATAGGCAACTATTTGAAAATGAAAACAACAGCATATTTCCACATTTTCACACTGTCTCGTGATATTTGTAACAGTGCGAGATTTGGTTTCTAAGTCTAAATCCTGTCCCTGATATAATTCTTACATTTTGAATTTTTTCCCCTGAAATATACGTATGGCTAACGTGGCATCAAATTAATTCTCACTTATAAAGAGCATCACTATGCTAACAGGACGTTCTATGATATTTGTACTGAAGTGGGTGAAGTGCCCAAAATGGAGGCGCATCTGAAGAGGGATATTAATTTTAATATTTTAATTAATTACTGTTCTGCAGCAGTATGCTTCGAAAGATAACATTTATACAGCCAAGTGTATGACTATCGAAACATATTATTTGCTGTGTTTTGACACATCACATATATACTAAGACTTACGCTATTAGGAAAACCTTATCACTGTCGTGATTTGTTATACACTATTTTTTTTAATAGTCATGTTTACATAGTGAAAAGCAGCATTTACTTTTTATTACATAATCATCCATTGATCCACGGTATCTCCAGTGCTTAAAACGAATATGGATTTAAATTTAGTCACAAACATTGCAACGCATATCAAATCATCTAGAGATGATATTTTAACAAGTGATACCTATGCCGGCACCTTTTAACGTGATGAAATATCTTGTACTTCATTAATTCTAGTCTTTGAAAACGATTGCAATTGAACGATTACTATTTTTAGCTGGATGATTCAAGAATTATTAGACGTCCATCGCACACAGTGATTTAGCAAATCAAGAACAACTTTAGATAGACATTTCTATTATCCCCGTAGAGTGAACCCTGTCAAATCCGAATTAGAATGGACTTAATACCAATGGAATCTATGGTGTAATAACACGAAGGCCAGTACTCCAGAACCGCTGAGCTATACACCTAAAATGAATATGTTTATCCGTACATGCATACATAGATATATTGATAGATGGGATTTGAAATATATAAAGTAATTATTTATATATGTAAAAGCATTTTATAGCATACGCTGGATAGTCTTTTCAACAATAGATTTTGCGATATTTAATGTGAAGAATTTTAATGTGATATAATGTGTCAAGCATCACACATTATTCAACGTTCGCTTTCCGACGATATGACTGTGTTTCTAGTCATACTCTGGGCAATATTTCAGGGAGGTCCCTTCTTGATGTTATCAGACTGGGGAGTCAATCCCAGCGCGTGGCAACATATGAAAATGTCTGAGAAATATAGCACGATTTTCCCCAAGGTTTATGAGAGATATTGCGTTGGTGCAACTGTTCGGTCGCTGTCAATTGTCGTGCTAACAAGAAAACATAAGTCATCGTGAGCTATGTGGTGAGGATACCAGCCTTGTTCAAGCTGTTGATCACCTCAGTTGATATGCTCTTCTCCAGAAACTGTAGCTAAGGACAGTTCAACATAATTGTATTATATATCATGGCATGGTTATCTGGAGATATACAGACGAAAGTGATTCTAAGATTGATTCTGAAACAGTTACTATATCCCTTCCCCGCACTAATCCTACACACTCTATCTATTCTATCTATCTATCTATCTATCTATCTATCTATTCACCGAAATAAGTGGTAACTTTTGCCGGCGGTTTATTGCAAAAAATGCTGACCGTTGTTTGTGCCTTCAGACTTGTTTACCGGTTAGAGATAGAAAAAAACTCACAACCAACATATATGGGAGGAGCACAATCCCCATGGTGTAATACGATTAATGAGCGGGTTGGAAATGTAGGCGTCTGTATTGTTGGTTCATATATTATCCTAGCACCTGTCATGAGTTGTCTACAGGCACTTTATTTCGAACAAACTTCCAGAGCTGCTAAAGGATGTACCGCTGCGAATAGGAAGACGAATGTGTTTAATGTAGCATGTTTAGTCACATTGTTCGCGAAGCGCTGGCTGACATCTACCATGAAAGACTGATAGACAGGAGATGAACGGTCCCATGGCCTGCACAACCTCAATGCCTTGGACGTTAACTGCGGGGCTAACTAAAACAAGTGGCTTATACAGGAGACTTAATAATGCAGAGACGCTTAGTCAACCTATCATAGGTGTCTGCTAGAGCAATCGACACCCTGTGGGCGAATTGGAGACTGTTGCCACTCAATGATCCTACTGGTGTATGTGTGTGTAGAGGAAGAGAAGGACATTTTGAACATTCATATGAGTTGGCGTGTTGAGATGCAACAATGGTATTTTTGGCATGATTATATGTTTATTTTACCTTGTTTTCGTGTGGGAAACCGACCTCCCAAAAATTAAAATAAAAAAAAAAGTTAAAAATTAAATTATTTTGATGAATCCCTGTGTGTGCCTGTAAATTCGAGTGTTTTTCGAAACGAGTCTAGTTATCTACAGTTGTATATATATATATATATATATATATATATATATATATATATATATATATATATATATATATATATGTGTGTGTGTGTGTATGTGTGTGTGTGTGTGTGTGTGTGTGTGTGTGTGTGTGTGTGTGTGTGTGTGTGTGTGTATGTAATAAAAAAGTTAATTGTCGGAGTTGAATTAGACCAGGAAATAGTAGTAACAAAAGAGAGTAATGTATGGTGAGATGGCCATTACAGATATTGGGTTTGGACATGAAAGTTATGTAATCACAAAAGACTTAATAGTTTCTTTGAATACTG
The DNA here is from genome assembly GCA_963932145.1 of Acanthosepion lycidas. Classification (NCBI taxonomy): domain Eukaryota; kingdom Metazoa; phylum Mollusca; class Cephalopoda; order Sepiida; family Sepiidae; genus Acanthosepion; species Acanthosepion lycidas. The sequence goes on from OZ010571.1 coordinate 118,443,553, forward strand.
AATCTCCAAGGTAATTAAATTTTGTTACAGTGCATCACGCAAAAGTCTGATATTAAAATTCAATAAGCATATAGCTTTCTAATTTTTCTATGATTGCGATAGACTCCTGACTAATTATTTGCATCATTTCAAGAAATTCTGTTTTTTTTTTTATATTCTTGCGATATGTCTTCTTTTATTCATTTTAATTCAAAGGTTTACTTTATTTTTCGTCTGTAGTGCAAATTACGACTGGAAAATTATTTTCTTGTGTGGAATCGTATGTAAACAGTTGTAGGAGTCAAAAAGTCTCGAATTAAGGGTAAAAATATAAAACACAAGAAGAAAGATTTAAAACAGTGTGTGTTGCTAACTCGTTAAAGTCACAGATTAGACCCTATGGCCACAAGGGTCACTTCATCTGACTGGAAAGACCTTATATCATGAACTTATCAAAGAGTACAATTTTTCTGATTTCAAAATAGATCAAAAAGAAATTTTGCATCAGTGATCAGCTGGGTACTTGAAAATAAGTATTAACTACTATATTCAAATATCAGCTTCACATCACATATTGTCCCATACGACTAAAGCAATTTCAAAATTAATAATTGAGAGAGAATTTTAGCTAAAAATATATGTGCACATTGATTAGGATGACAACTAAGGCTTAATAGTTAGTCTTGTAGAAGGATGCTTTTACAGACGTCTCTAAGCTACCATTTGATAATCACTATTATGAAAGTAAATGATTAACAGTAATTTTTCCGTATGGTCTTATATGCACGCACATATATATTTAAATACACATACACGCGTAAATAATATGTCTGTGTAAAGATATATATATATACATATATATATATATATATATATATATATATATATATATATATATATATATATATATATATATACAGAGAGAGAGACAAAGAGAGACTGATGTGATATTACTGTACAATAATGTTTTATTATTAAAATACTTACTGCATATATTTATGGTACGAGATATAAAAACAGTACCTTTCTTCATCATATTGTATTTGCATATAATAATAATAATAATAATAATAATAATAATAATAATAATAATAATAATAGCTGGACACTAGCATTCGAGGATACCCGTTTACGAAGAGGCATGCTTAATCCTTATTGAAGGCGCTAGCTCAGGCTCATTTCTCTATACCCAATTTCACTCACAAGGCTTGGGTCCAACCGTGGTATGTTTTTCAGGCATTTTCCTGGCCGATAACATCGGAAAGTCACCTGACAAAACAACCTTGGTGAGATTCGATGCGGGTTCTCATGGACAGGAAGCGAAATTTCGAACCACTGGGCTATGCAACAATACGCGTTCGTATCCCTACATACGTACATACATACAGACAGACATACATCATACATAAGTATTTCTGCACAAATCCGTTCATCACTTAAATATAAAATTTAAAGGAAATATATTGAGAGAGAATTATAGGTAAACGTTGTTTTCTTTAATGGATATGATTGTTTGTATAAAATCATCCCTGCTTTAAAAATACATAAATCATTGTATACCTGTTTATAGAGCATTCAAGGTTTAAATAGGCTATATGAAATATATATATTTATGCACAGACACACAGGTACGAATATATATATATATATATATATATATATATATATATATATATATATATATATATATATATATATATATATATATATATATATATATATATATATATAGGTAAGTTCAGAACGAACAGAGTACATTTCCAACGTTCGTACCAATTAATTTAAAAGTATAAAGTAAACCAATATTATTCAGTTTAAGATATTACACATGAGAAAATCGCTACACAATTGCAGCCGTATTTCGGTGTCTATTAATGCATATACTCAGTTGCTTGTAAATTACTGGCGAGTGAGCATTTTATTTAGATTTGAAAGAAAAATAGAATATTTTGCTTTTAAATCTAAATAAATATTTTACCAACCAGTAATTTACAATCGCCTGATGAGACGCTAAACTTGTGTAATGATTTTGACACGTTTTCGATGTAATCGCCCAATACATACACACATATATATATATATATAATTATTTATTCGAAAAATTATGGCATAAATGAGTTATAAAATCCCTACAAAAATTGCCATTTTGTTTCAACACTTCTGGTATCTTCTTAAGTGATCATGTTGAATGTAGAATAAAGGGTTTTAAAAGATTCAAATCAATGAAAGACCCCTTGCTAAGTGAAAGGACCTAGAATGACCAATCAAATTACAAGTATACGAGAATTAAAAACAACGTGACAACAAACTAATATTATAATAATTATTTAATGCATTATTGTTGGGGTTAGACTAAAATTGAGTTAATGTGTGTGCACATATGTTTGTATATACATTATTTACATTATTCGGACTATTGTCATCATCTTTGTCGCCATATTTATTACAATGTTTCGGCCGTTGTACGCTTCGGCCTTCTTCAGTTGTTTGAAATCATTAAAAAAAACAAAAAAAACAGGTGTATATTCTAAAACATTTCTGTTTTCTCTGATACTGTTCAGATCATAAACATAGCAATACTTTTTTTAGTGTCCTTGACAAAACAATATTCTTGTAATTCTAGTCTAATTCTTATTCGTGTTCTGTAAATCCACATTCAGACGATTTGTTTCTCAATTATATTTGTTTTCTATTTTTGGCAGTAACACGAAGATAGATGCATTAATGTCAGCAGTGCTTAATTGACTGCTTTGCTGATCTTGGAGTTGCCGATATTTTCTAAGATTGATAGCATTTTTCTAGCTGAGCAGATATCTCTTCCGAGTAACCCGCCACCTCACAGAGAACATGACTAAAGACTGCGTGTACGCTATTCCATGCAGCTGCGGAAAGAAATATAACAGGGTGACAGGCCGCCCCCTTAATGTATGACTTCATGAACACCAGAAAGCTGAAACACGAAGGGAAGTGAAAAAATCAGACATGGCTGACCACATATGGAAAGAGAAGTGAGATCACTGCACTCTGTGGGATCAAATTGACATCATAAACAAAGAATATCATTTGAAAATTCGTAAACTTAAGGAATCAGCAAATTTGCAAGGCCACAAAAATCTCCTGAGCGGACCAAGCATAGAAATGAATACAATATGGGAACCAGGAATAAAGTGTGCCAGAGAAAAGCGATAATAAAAAAAATGCTATACGAGCTCTGGTAAAACATGCAATGATAACAGCAAAAATTGCGATATGAGCGCTGGTAAAAACTGTGCTGAGAACATTAGATTTATAATATCCAAAAATTCATACACAGATGTCCTTAAAGACACATGGCACAGTGGATAAAGTCCTTAGTTAGATCCAGTGACATGACTCAAAGTGTGTGAGTTCAATACATAGTTAAGGCGGTGGAGAACTCGGAGAGGGGAATTAACAGGCGATAACTGGTAACTAACTTGGAACTAGAACAGTCTATCCCAATGGACGAAATAAAGGGTTCAGTGCGGCATTCCAACCACCTGAAGAAGACCGGGGCTTACAACGGCCGAAATGTTGTAATAAATATGGCGACAAAGATGAAGACAATAGTCCAAATAATGTACATAATAACTCATCTCAGAAATACAGATATGTCTCTATGTAGCTTTTATTTTCTTTCACCTACTGTTATATTTTTTTGTCGTGTATGGGAACTAGGGTTTATATAGGTATATATGAATTATATTAATATATATATATATTTGTTTGTTTAGAGTTTTCCTTTTTATATATTAGATGGTGTTATTTTTATGCGCATATATCTATATTTCTGTCCATGTCTATCTTCTTTAATGTCCTTTCTTTCTCTAATGTTTGTTTTTCTGTTCTGCCCAAGTTGAATTTTATCCATTCTACCATTTTATCTATGTATATCTATGTATATTTGCCCGCATAATTTATATTTTAATAAGTGGTTAGAATTCGTTTAATACCGCTTTCAAACTTGAATATTTCTTAGTAGGTGTATCGGCATGTATTTGTCAATGTATGTGTGTGTATATACATGTGTGTATGTACGTGCCTTTATCGGTGTTTTTGTGTACGGTGATTGTGTGTACATTTAATTTTGTATGTATGTTGTGTGTGTGTGTGTGTTTTTTTTCAATAGTCGTGGAGATATTTCCTGACTCGTCGCTTTTTTGTGTGTGTATATTACCTAAATACGTCAGCATGTTTATGTATTATAATCTGATTGTGTGTGTATTGTTGTTTGCAAGATATCATCATCCCCTGCCTCCGTTTATGCTTCAAATGTATCTATGTTGTCATGACGTTCAGAGCATCATTAGATCTTAACGTTTATTCCAAATTAATTTCAATTAAAAGAAAAGAAATAGAATAACATATAACATTTTTTTTCTTTTTTCCTTAGTAATTTTACAATTTTCAACTTAATATAAATTAAATTTAAATTTTAAAATGGGTAATTTTTAATTTTTTAATTTCAAATTTTATCGTATAATTAAATTTCTTTTAGTTAGAATTCTATTTTAGGTTAACATTAAAGCATTAAATAATTATTATAATCTTAGCTTGTTGTCAAGATTTTTATTTCTCGAATACTTGTATTAGGTTGTTGCAAAAATAATGTCGTTTTATCACATATTTTACTATGTGAGAAAACGACATTATTTTTGCACGAACCTAATATTTTGATTCGGTATTCCAGCAACTGCGTTTTCCGTAGCGAAGGGTGTTTGATTCATTTGAACCTTTTAAAACCCTTTATTATACATTCAACATGATCACTTGATAAGACACCAGAAGTGTTGAAATAAAAATGGATATTTTTGTAGTGATTTTATAACATATTTATGTTATAATTTTCGAATAAATAATTATATTTGCTTTACTCTGTATTGAGATTAGTATTTGTTTGTTATTGGAATTTATTCAGTATACACCAATCCTATACCTGTGTGTATATATATATATATATATATATATATATATATATATATATATATATATATATATATATATACATACATACAAACACATATACGTCTTTTTATATTGTGTCCATATAATGTCTGCCGTGGGTTATAAAAAGAAATATCCCCAAAAGTCATTGTTTTACTGGTAAGGGAATTTCATCAATTTCGAAGAAGAAATTGAGCAATGATGAATGAACCATCGCAATAGACAGTGAAAACTTCGGCAGGGTAAGAGCAAGAAAAAAGCAAGTGTCCGAAGAAAATCATGAAATTACATTTGCGAATAAACCAAGCAAAATGCATGTCCAACATTTGATGAAGTTGTTCTTGCGGTCAAAGTCTCAAAAAATATTGATGAATGTTAACAACTGAACTTTATCATAAAGTAGCAAATGTGCAGTTCAATTAATGAAATACATGAAATCTTGGGAAGATATCTCTTCCGAGTAACCCGCCACCTCACAGAGGAGAACATGACTAAAGACTGCGTGTACGCCATTCCATACAGCTGCGGAAAGAAATATAACAGGGAGACAGGCCGCCTCCTTAATGTATGACTTCATGAAGACCAGAAAGCTGATACACGAAGGGAAGTGGAAAAATCAGACATGGCTGACCACATATGGAAAGAGAAGTGAGATCACTGCACTCTGTGGGATCAGGTTGACATCATAGACAAAGAATGTAAATTTAAAAATGTTTGTTTATCATTCACTTTGAAATCTCCCCAAACATCTGTGAATTGAAGAAAAGAATTTAATTTCTCGAAAATACCAATGAAACAGAGTTAACGTGAGATAATTCGTGACCTGATGTTTTGAAGATGCGAAGAAATTTTGATTTGAAGAACCCACTGTCTACCCTGAATTAGACTTTCAGACAAAATCAGAAAATGTCAGCTAAAATCAGTATTTCGGCCAAAATCGGGAGTTCGATCCAAATTGGTCTTATTTGAGTTATAGTCTACGTGTTAAACTTGGGTTTTAATGTTCCGTGGAGGCAATCAGAGATATTTATTTAAAATTATCATTGCTGTTATCTAAGCTGGACTACAATTCCCTTTAGTTTTTGTCCGGAGTACTAATTAGCCCTCCGTTGGATCTAACATAAACGTCTGCATGGAGTTTGTCTTTTAATCTAGTAGTCAAAGCAATAATATCTAAACGAAGTCACAGTTGCTACAAATCGATGCATCAGCGCGATCAACTGTGTCTGTCAATGACAGCTCTAAGAGAAATTTGAAGATAGCACTTATACCCAACGACATCCAAACGCTGCTATACATGTTGGTTTAATCATACAATTGAAATAGTAATAGAAACACAATCTTGCAAGAAATGATCAATTATATTCACTAAAAGGGCTTTGGATGTGTTGATTTCAAGATGGAATCCTTGCTTTGATTCCAGTTTAGTATATTAAGCCATTTTTGTGCTTTTTAAACAGAAGTACACGAAACATAGCTTGCAACGAGAAGAGAAGGAATGCTCATCTATATAGCATGGTAGCACAATGTATATTTCAATGATCTTGTGTCTCTGGGAAAAAATATTAGGTTTAATCCACGTTTAACAAAGCCTGATATGACAATTTGTCCAAATAGTTCTGGTAACGACAATTTTAGAAGCTGTCAGGTATTAACTCTACTGCTGGAGGTAAAATGAAGTAGAAGCTTGCAAACGAAACCCTGCAGATTAATATGTCAGTGGTAGAAAATTGAATGAAATCCATTCAAGACGACAACAAGTCTCTGTGCATCAACATAGCGGCGAATTAAAGGTTCTTACTGAGAAACGTCTTGAAAGCAACACCAGCATCATGTCGAAAACTTCACTCATTTCTATTATCATTTCAAGTATTTCAAGGTAATCTTTGTTGTGTGTCGGGAAGAATGGTAAACGTATGAAACATAACTTAGAGATGATGAGGTCTACGAAATTTTATATGAGAAGAAAACAGACCACAACAAGAAGTACCATTCCAATATTTAATTTTCAGCTTATTTATTGTCTCAATGCATTGAGCCCCGCTAATAATGAGTATTGTGAAATATTATCCACTGTTCGTGAGAAACTGTTTCGTTATATTATTATATAATATCGTGTTATAGTTATTATATTACGCCAGTAGTATTTCTATTGTTCTATATATATATTAGATCGAGTAGAAAATTTAATGTTATTTGCATATAAAGAATATTGAACTTGATAAAGAAACACAGGGAACTGCAATGAAACAAATGATTCATATACCTTTCCAACACTAATTTATTAGTAAAAATATAATAATTCCATACATACATACATATATATATATATATATATATATATATATATATATATATATATATATATATATATATATATATATATATATATATATATATATAATTATTTATTTAAAAAATTTATAACATTTTAACATTTTGTTTCAACACCCTCGGTGTCTTATCAAGTGATGACGTTGAATGTAAAATAAATGGTTTTAAAAGTTTCAAATTAATTAACAATCCTACGCAAGGGGTAAACGTTGTTACAAAGGCTAGATGGACTAATCAAAACACAAGTATAGGATTCAAAAAGCTTGATAACGAAGTCATGTTATAATATCTATTCAGATGTTTAAAATATGGGTAGTATTAAAAAATGATTTATTCCAACGAATAATTACTAAATTATATGATAAAATTTAATATTAAAATTTAAAACTGCTAATTACAAAATCAAAATTTAAAATTTATTCGCTATTAAGTTTACAACTATAAAATTACTGAGGAGAAAAGAAGAAATATATATGTTATTCAATTTATTTCTACATTGAAGTTACTTTAGCTATATTTAATATCCGGTCTAGTCATGTTATAATATCCATATATATATATATATATATATATATATATATATATATATATATATGTGTGTGTGTGTGTGTGTGTGTTATAATTAATTTTCTGAATTTCTGGTTTTAAGTGTTATCTTAATTTACATTACTTACATTTGGACTAATATCTGCATCATTATTATTATTCTCACAATATTTTGACCACTGTGATCCCCTCCTACCTTCACTTGTTGTCTAGGTAATCTTCGTGGATTTTCGAAATTTAAGAAATATCTGTTGAAATAGACAAAGGAACTTTAATAGTCTACCCCTTTATTCTTATACAGGGCTTTGGAATTATATGCAAATTTCATAAACAAATCTAATGCAATAGAAATGTTGAGACTGAAATCCGAAGGCGCATTGTGATCACGCTATCTTCAAAAAGCTAAGTAAAGTATAAAGAAAGATCAAAATTTCGTTAGAAACAAAGAGAGGATGATGAGTAAAATCCGTCTTCCTGTATGGGAAAGAATATTGGACAATTTCATTACAGATTAAAAAGAGACTTGAAACAACAGAAATTTAGCTCTATAAGGCGATGCTGAGAATAGCATGAACCAAACAACGATGTTTTAGAGAAACAAAACAAACAGTTATACTTCGAATCAGAAAGAGATAGTTGACACTTTTAGGTTACATAATAAAGAATAAGGTTTTTTAAAATGTGATACCCGCGGGACAGATTTCAGGCAAGAAGGACAGTGAAAAACACCGCATTTCCTACAGAGGGTAGTTGAGTAAATGGGTAGAAAAACAGGGATCAGGCGATATAAAAAATACATTTATTATGAGTTACAAAGCACACGAAATTATGGAGATTTGTGTTTGCTAACACCCAGAAATGTCGTTCTGACGCGACACAGAGAAAATAAGGAATGCTTGCTGAAAAGTAAGAATTGTAGGTAGTAACAAACTTATTATTCTAGTGTTCATTTGAGAGTTAAGCGAAAACAAAGCACTGAATCCTCCTTCTTGACACTTAATTATTGACCAGATTTTGTTACTGGTTATTAGCAAAGCGCAGTCACTAATTACATGTAAATATCCTATGTGAATTTCCACTTACTTTTTTCGACTCTTCTGCAATTCGCCATAGGTAAAGAATTGCTTGTGATATCGACGCCATCTTCTTCAATCTGCCTTGACCTTTCAGGTGTTTGAACATCATGTCTTTCAACAATTTCATGTCCTTTGTAGCTATATATATATATATATATATATATATATATATATATATATATATATATATATATATATATATACATACATTCATTTATATATATGCACATATATATACATATATATATATATATATATATGTGTGTGTGTGTGTGCGTGTGTCTCCAAGTATTATGTATTTTGGCGGAAATCCCTCTTTCATGCAAGTTTCGTAAAAACGACTGACAAGATACAGTTGATAAGATTTTGTTATTTAATGTGACTTATAATTATTTTCATTTCTGGACATAAATTGTACAGAGAATGTCCGAATATTCTGTATGTTAGAGCGTTTCTGTTATTCATTTAGTCATTATCAAGGATAATTTTATTTTTAATTTTAACTGAATTTTTCTAGATATGTATCTAGCGTTTCATTTTCCAAACACGCTTAGCACACCGTGGCCGTGTTCATAATTGATGTTATTGAGTGTTGACTTTTTTAATTTCTAAATTGTTTTAAGAGTGTTATGTATCTGTTAAAGATAGTTTGCAGTTGGTATGATTTAAGAATATGACTGTTGATGCATTTCATGGATATTTTAGCAGAACCTTTTCAGCATTGTATATTGCACGTTGCGGAGAATCAAATGAATTTTCTGTTTTTTCTTTCGTATTTTTTATTTGTTGTGAATGATAGTTTTGCCGGAAAAAGCTTATCTATAGTCAATTTCCATAAGCGATGTTTTGGTTATGTTGAGAATATTGCATTGTTACTTTTTGTATCCCAAAAGTTTTTATATGTATGCACTCTATCACCTCTTTTCAATAACTTTCCACATAAAATATCTTAAAATTTACACATAATCCTTTGTTATTCGCTATTAGCTAAAACGCTAATACTTTTGGATTAGGCCTCTTTTTGAGTTTGTGATCTTTTCTGCATCCCCTCGGATTCCTATATATATATATATATATATATATATATATATATATATATATATATATATATATATATATATATACCTTATTTTCACATTCTCTTTCTCTTTCTCTCTCGATCTATCTACTTACCTATCTATCTATCTATCTTGTTATCCATCCATTAATTCCTCCATCCACACACACACGCATACACACACACACATATATATAAATATAAATATATATATATATATATATATATATATATATATATATATATATATATGTTCCTGTCAATATTTATAATGCAATCAAATACAGCATATAGCTTCTTTCATGTATCTTTTGATAAAATGTACATCAAAGGATCCATTGTTGTAACGTTACTAATCATATGCGTGTATGCATTATTTGGTGTCTTCACAAGTTTTCATCTTTTGTCTTTTTTCTATTGAAAGTTCTGCTTACACTTGGGCATTCAGGCTCAAGTTTTTGAAAAAAAAAAGAAGAGGTCGCTGGAAGCATTTGGTTATATCTCATGTATATGTTTATGTGTGCCAGATAGAATTGCCAGTATGTGTACCTATCTTTGTGATTCTTGTATTTATAAAAGAAAATGTTTCCCCTCAGAACATTTTGTCGCTCTTATTTAAACGAAATTTGAAATTCTTATTACAATAGACTGGAAATTACTCCGAGCACGAGAAGAATAAAACTAATCAATATTCGAAACATTCGCTGGACGTTATGTAATACTTCTTGCTTGCTTTAACAAAGACAAAGCAAATTGCTGAATATTTAGTGACGAAATCGATGTCTATTTACATATGCACATTTATATTTAACCTTGTCTGCAGACAAAGACATATTTTAATACATTCTTTATTCTATTAACTAGATGTAAATTCTTCTGTGCATTTTAATCCATCTCGTGCTTGCTTGTTATCATAAAGTGTATTCTCTAGACAGAAGCCAATTTATATAGACTGATATTGAAATAGACTGCCATTGGTGTCAATAGAAGTTTTATATATCCATTCAACTAAGAAGAATGTAGACCTTTAGAACCATCCTAAAATTCATTAACAGACATGAAGTTCACGGATCAATGAAACCTTCTCTTATACAATTATTTTTAAAATTAATGTTTGAACACTTGATCAGATTTCAATTTTTATCAAATCTATCGAAAATGTCTTAATACTGACTACTATATATCAGAAAAGAACGTAACTGGAACAAAGTTCTTTCCGAAGATATAAAATATTTGGTGTGATCGTATCCCGTCTACAACATTGTGCTTATTTTAGTATACTGTCTACCAATTACTTTCTTCTAATTCAATGTGTACTTTATATTTTAAAATTTTATTTCGTAAAATTAGAAACTTGTTCTTGGTCATCCTATTACAAATTTACGTCTATTTATGAACATATTGTCGATTAAGAAATTTAGAATAAGTAAAATCTATTTAAGATGTTATGTCTTGGAAACATTTTTACATATTGTAAAAAGGAAAAGGAACATATCGGCTTCTTTTTTCAATAAATATAGTCATGGCGAGATTCTAGCATTTCAACCGTTAGGAATCGTTTGGTCTTTAAATATGTAAATTTTTGCATCCTTCCTAAGATTTGAGTGTGCGCAAACGGATTTTAAATTTATGGTTTTCTGTTTCATTATATTTCTGTATACTACTTTATGTAGCTTGAATGTTTACTTTGAAGCAATGAGCCACTAGTAAAGTCATCACATGAATGCTTAAGTATCTGTCTATATTTCTGAGATGAGGTATTATATACACTATTTACATTATTCAGACAATTGTCCTCATATTTGTTGACATATTTATTACAAGGTTGTACGCTCCGGCTTTCTTCAGGTGGTTAGAATGAAAATGAACCCTTTATTTCGCTCACTGTGGTAGACTGTTCTACTTCAACGTGCCCTTTTTAATGGATGTCAGTTATCAGTTAACTTCTCTTAATTCTTCTCTGCAAGTCCTCCACTGCCTTAACTGGGAATTGCAGAGGAGAGTTAAAGGACATCCATTAAACATGGCACGTGGGACTAGAACAGTCTACCCCAGTGAGCGAAATAAAGGGTTCAGTTAGACATTCTAACCATCGGAAGAAGGCCGTAGCTTACAACGACCGAAACATTGTAATAAATTTGGCAACAAAAATGACGACAATAATCGAATGTTTAAGTTGACAAGAACTAAAATCTCAAATACGAAGGTAAATGGAACATGACAAGTCCAGTAGAAATAGAGGCCACTATAGAGAGAAAATACTCTGTATATTTTTGATAGATTTTGGTTTTTGGATATCCATATAAACGAAATTAATCAAACAGGGTATCTCACAAGAACTTTGAAGTCAACCAATGAGGTAAAAGGGTAGAAGGTCTGTCATATTTTTGTTAATGATATATAATCAACGTATTGTCAATAGTATCACATTTCTCACTAGATTCCTTCAGTAATATACTGAAAAACAAAACTCCGGTTTTGTATGGTTTGCCTTTTCAGAGCTCAACATATTGTACTATAGCCGATGTTGATATTTGTATGACTTATACTGGAAACCATTTTCAAACAGATTATTTTGATAGTTCAATGATACTCAGAGTGATTGAGGTCAGATGATTTTCCTCAACATTCGTCAAAACCAAATTTCATGAAAAACCTTGTTTTCTCCACAAATGTTGGAAATAGGATGAAGCGTGGGAAAGATCATGGACCGTGTAGACACTTTGGATTTTATCAATACCGGAAATTGAGGACAGATATGTTAGGAGTATTTCATTTTTTGCCAGATCTGACTCTTCAAATATACTCGAAGTGTGTGAAGTCGATTGATATTCCTCAACATTTGTCAATTAAGTATTTCTTTAAAAATCCTGTTTACTCCACTTCTCAGCTTGTCGGAAAAAGGCAAATATTCATGTTGTGACCAAACAAATCCTTAAGAAATAACAAAACAAGAGATTACAGATAGATACAACAGAAGAGTGTTACGCGACTTGTGTGTATGGGGGTGGGTGGTAGTTGACCAGGGTTCAGTCTATATCACTGTTGATATTTAAAAGCCCTCGCTATGAGGGTTATATGTGGCACAAGGCCGAGTTTAGCGTGGAACATCCGAGCACGTAGGCTTGTTCTAAAATCCTAGTAGAACACGCATAAACGGGTTCGGATCTGTTTACTTCCCTGGGCGAAACTCTGCTCTTCGACACAGCCTCGTCCGGGTTCCTCTCTGTCTTGGGCAGAGAGTTAGACAGCAGCTACGATCAGTCACAACCTCGGGAGAACAGTCTATCAATGTTATATTTAACAGACCCCCTTCCATGAAAGATGTATGTGGCACAAGGCCGTGTTTAGCAAGAGTTCTCCGAGACCGTAGGCTCGGACAATAATATTCTATTTAGAACCCGTATAAACGGCTTCAGGGCCTGTCTACCTCCCCGGACGAAACGTTGCACTTCGGCAAAGCTTTGTCCTAGTTCCTCTTTACTGAGACACAGAGTTCGACAGATGAACAGTGTGCCACTGTTCTATTTAACAGTCCCCCCACAAGGAATGTATGTGGTACAAGGCCGAGTTTTACGTGGGTTTCTCCAAGCCCGAAGGCACGGCCAAAAACCCTTCGAACCCTTATAAACGGGTTCAGGGCCTGTCTAGCTCCCAGGACGAAACTTTGCCCTCCGAGTTCCTCTCTGCCGAGGCAGAGAGTTTGACAGAAATGAACAGTGACACTTTTCCCCCGAGTCCTACTTTCCTACTAAGTTTATAGTAAGTGGAAGAGTCCACAATAAACTCATTTGAGGTAGGACACCACAACAATTTATATTTATTCAAAGTAATCACATATACTAATATGTATATTATTGCGTACAAATCTCTAGTTTTATGCATTTTACTTATGGTCGAAAACATTCAGACACCAAAATGTGACATTTAATTTGATTTTCTACTACTTTAATTACTAACAGAACATTTACTTCAATCAAAAAAGTATTCTGCATATTCTTTTGTTTGAAACATATATCCATGCATATTCTACAGTTACTAGTTTATACCAAGGATACTGACAAGTGTCGAGTATTGTATTTCATATGCAATTCTTCCTAACAGTCAACATATTTCATATCAATTTGCCATTTGTTGTCATAACGTTCCGACCATATACTATTTGGCATTTACCTTTTTTTTCCTCTTCATCATCATCATCATCATCATCATCATCATCATCATCATCTTCTTCTTCTTCTTCTTCTTCATTATCATCATCTTCTTCATCATCCTCTTCTTATTCTTCATCTTCTTCTTCTTCTTGTATATGCCTTGTACATTCAGCAGGCAGGTGAACGATTCTCTCCACAATTCCCCTCACTTTTGGCTCTTAGTAAATTCCCTTATATCTCTTGAGGCCTGCTATTCAATCCATTTTCTCTAGATCACAAGCTAGGCTACCAGATGCCCTCCAGCTCTTTTGCATATATTCTATGATTGTCAAATTTCCAAACCCGCATTCTTCATTATATGCATAAGAAATATTCAATAAAAATATGTAGTTCATCAGAGGTTCGGTTCATAGTGTCCTTTTCTAGAAACAGATTTCTGTTAATACGAGTTACTTCATTATAACTGCCATATTACGTAACTATATAACGTAGTACTCTTTTCTTTGATTCTAAAGATATTTTCATATTTATTAATACATAGAATAGCTTCTGGAAGGCATCATTCGCTATCCCAATGCTCCTTTGTATTTTGATGTCGCACTTTCAGTCTTCTGTTAAAAAAAAAATTCCTGGATATTTACCAAGGTTCCAAAACATTTGTCGACTGCCGTGATTTAAAAAAAAAACAAACATATTTCTTTCTTTCTTATGTCAACAACAAAAGTAGGCAGATGCGTAAAAAAAGAAATGTTAAAAAAAGAATAACGTCATTGCAATATTCCAGATAAACACACACACACACACACACACACAAACACACACACACACATATATATATATATATATATGTATATATAATTATTTGTTACAAAAATGCATATAATAGGCGAAGCTCTTCAATATAATGGGAAGAAAATTCGAAGAAGCGCAATGAAAATTGAAAAGGGATTTTGAATATTCCATTTGAGAACTGGCAAATATTTTCTCATATGATAAGTGGCAGTCCATCGATGGATTTTGTGATGTTCTTTTTATTAAAACACAGCGGAGAGAAGCCATATGTTGTATTTCACAGTATTATAAACAAATAAATATTTATTCTCAAAGGAATAATATATATATATATATATATATATATATATATATATATATATATATATATATATATATATATATATATAGTGGTCTGACGATTGCATACAGCATGAAACAGACTGTCGCCTCTAAGTGTTGACATCTATGTTCACTTTCATATTTACACACGCTCTATCTCTGATATTGAGCACTTCACCCCATAAATATGGCACATCTTAAGACTATATTTCTTCATATATATATATATATATATATATATATATATAGCTCTTGATGATCGCAGAAGAATAAGACAGTAGTAATGTAGTTAAAAAATATATATATGTGTGTGTGTGTGTGTGTGTGTACATAGCTATAAGTGTGTATATATATATGTTTGTATATGTATATATATATGTATATATAAATATATATATATATATATATATAGCGCTTGATGATCGCAAAAGAATGAGACAATAGTAATGTAGTTAATATATATATATATATATATATATATATATAGGTACATAGCTATACGTGTGTATATATATGTGTTTGTATATATATATATATATATATATATATATATATATATATATATATGCACACATATATATATACTACTGACATTATTCGGACTATTGAAATCATATTTGTTGTCATATTTATCACAACATTTCGGCCGTTGTACACTCCAGCATTCTTTAGTTCGTTGGATTATCGATTTGAATACTTTATTTCGCTCACTAGGGTAGATTGGCTGAGTAGTTCCACGTGCCCTGTCTAATGGATATCAGATATCAGTTATCTCCTGTTAATTCCCCTCACCAAGTTTTCCACCGACTTAACCAGGTAATGAGCTAACATTACTTGGGTCCTGTCACTAGATCTAACTAACGCCTTCATCCACTGTGCCATGTGTCCTTCAGGACATCTCTGTATGAATTTCTGCGGAATATAATATATAATTATTACCAGTGCTCATATTGTAATTTTCTTTGTTGTTATCGCTTTTCTCCGTCATTCCTTATTACTGGTTCCCATATTGTATTCATCTCTATGCTTAGTCGGCTCAGGAGATTTTCGTGGCCTAGCGTATATGCTGATTCCTTACGTTTACGAATTTTCCAATGATGTTCTTTGTCTATGATTTCAACTTGATACCACAGATCTCCCTTTTCTCTCCCTATATGGCAACAAAGATGAGGACAATATGTATGTATATATACAACACACACACACACCCACACACACATAGTCACTGTTTCCAAACCCAAACCTACTCCCTAGAGAGCTCAACTGAAATTAATATTTATTTCAGGAGCCATTATATATATATATATATATATATATATATATATATATATATATATATATATATAGAGAGAGAGAGAGAGAGAGAGAGAGAGGGTAAAGGCGTTAGTTAGATCCAGTGATATGACCCAAAAAGTGTAAGTTCAATACCCGTTTAACTTGGAGAGGCGAATTAGCAGGAGATAACTGATATCCATTAGACAGGGCACGTGGAACTACATCAATATACACAGCGGGCGAAATAAAGAATTAAGTTCTACATTCCAACCGCATCTCAGAAATTTATCTATATAAGTAGATAGATCAAGAGAGAATGTGAAAATGATATATATATATATATATATATATATATATATATATATATATATATATATATATATATATATATATATATATATATATGTAATTAAACCCTGAGTTAAATTTAAAAAATGGTCAATTTTTCAAAACATCTTAAACTATATATTCTTTAAGAAAACCTTTTTTTTCTAAAAAAAAACGAATTACAACCACAGTGAATTTTTTTCTGCGCGCTAAGATCCTTTCTACTAATATTGTAAACAAATTAGTCATTATTAAAATACAACCTCCATGAAACTCGGAGACATAATTAGGAAGAAAAATAAACTCATTACCAATTCAAATGCCGGAATTTATCAAATAAATTCTTGACAGAACAAGATATTTATGTTGGGGAGACATTACACTCCATTTTGAACTTGTTGTCTTCCGTTATGAAAAAAACGAGTTCACAAAATACATAAATCCAAAAATCGGACACAACTAATAGCACTTCTAAGAAAAATTACATAAAATCTATAATCATGCACGCCAACATCGTTTCTAGTAAACTACTAAACAAATTAGTCATCGCTATTAAACAAAGTCCAAGTGAATCGGAGATATATTCAGAAAGCAAACTACGAATTTATGTGGCGGGATTTGTAAATTGAATTGTTGACAATGAATAAATATTTCCTCATGTGAATTTTCTAATCCACAGTGACTCAGTATGAAAAGTCGGAGAGTCGATTTCAAAATATATTAGAGTTCATTTCATTCATTTAAGCACAAATATCCTTGCAAAAGTTATGAATCACTCTCTTGTCACAAACCAACACACTTACTCTCCAGCTCTCTACCCTATGTGGCAACCACTCGAGGAGAAAGAAAACTCGCAATTTAAAAAAGATAACATTCCTACCTGATCCTTGACTATCAGGAATAAGCATGGAATGAAGCAAGCAATTTTCATAAAAAAATAACAGCACTCAACTTCATATTCTTGCTGATAGTTCCAATATGGTTTCTATAAATTTATCTCATTCTTGAATTTTCTTTTACTTATTGATTAGATAGGATCTTTGCAATTGTTTATTCAAAGAACACTAGTAATGTCTAGTAGAATCTTTGCTTTCTTCTTCAGTTACTTCCTTGATTGTTTAAGAAAATCTAGTTATTGGTTTTCGCTGGCTTTCAGATTTGGAACGTAACTTCTGAGGAACATCTAATGCCTGGCTTGTTTTCTTAATTGATTTTACAATGACATGATTTCAATCTTCTACACAAGTATTCCATCCAAATATTAATACGCTAAAAAATCATTAATTTCCTACTTTTCAGATAATCTTAAGACTTGAGTTTATTTTTCGAAATCTTACTTTAAAAAATGATTTTCACAAACTCTCCTGCTCTTTTATCGCTATGTGCCTGGGTTATTCTCAGAGTGCATTTGCTATTTACTATTTCATATCAATCACAAATGCGAACATTATTAAATTATTTCTCTCAATTTCACCCATATACTGATAATTTATTATTATTATTCAGATTTTCTCCACCGCATGATTATTCTGCTAAACGTTGGATACCTTACATAAAGATTCTCATTTAGACCAGAACGCTTATTTTCTAAGTATAAAAACTGCCACTAGCAAGAATATTTTAGGCGGATCTTCCATTTGGTGTAAAATAATACATATAGAATTTGATTTACAATATCATTTCTGTCGATTTGTAAGCAACATTTACCATTTATTAGATAATTTGACTATATAGATTTTAAATGTAAGAGGGTTGCACCAATCGTAAATGATTTATATTATCATGTTGGCCTATGATGTCATAGGTGGATTTTCATTCTCTAAAATTTGAGGATGAAACTTCTCTTGTCCACAAGGGATAATTGTAATTTTCTTCTTTATTTCAAATAGCAAACAGGACAAATAGAATATGTCACTAAAACCAGCCAGGAAACATTATTGTGATATTGAAATATTCTGTGCGAATTCGGTCACACAATTTAATGTATACGAACATTCGCGAAAGTTTTCCTGAAATCACACGATAAACATAGAAACAGTTAATCGTTAGGTGTTACCAGAGTGGCAGCTATTGTCAGTGGTGGCTACAATATGGAAAAGAATAGTTTTCTTGGCTAACACTATCTTTATTGTATAGTCATATAGTGCGTTTTTATCTGTGCTATTATATGATGCGTTTTTTTCGATACATCACATGAAGATTGTTATAATATGGATGCTATTTGTGGATGGCATTATGTTTTCAAATTTAAACTTTGTGAAATAACTACATAATGTAGTTTGTCTCAATAAATTGTTGTAGCTGACTATTTTAACAGTCTTTGCAATCCCAGATATTTCCTTCGGTTTATTTTTCTTAAATCTTTAAATTTACGAATTTGCCAACATCTGATTTTGCCAACTGAATAAGTTTCATAGTTTTTATCTTGTTCTTCATAATTCACTTCTGATTGTCTCTCTTCCTTCATATATTTATTTTCAAAAGAAGATTTTTTGTGGTTATTTTTTATTGTATTTCTTCACGTGTAATTACTCTGCATAAATCCTATATCAAATAACCAGCTTTCAGTTTAGGTTATATTTTTTCCATGCAAGCACAAATTTATAAGAACGTAAAATATAGCTTTGCTCTATCTATATAGAGTTCATCACCTGCGTAGATACATTCAAATGCAATACAAAAGAGAAAAAGATTCTCTTCTTTGTTCCATTTTCTCATTACGAAGATTAATAAGAGGAATATAGACGCTCTCATTTTTAATATGAAGTAAAAAACCCGTTTCTAAAATCTTCTATCTTGACTTAATAACGTGAATGTTAATACATAACTTTAAACTGAATGTTCTATAATACCTAAGAGCAAATCAGCACAACTGATCGTGGTTGCTGTATATAGCAGTTTGGTTCCAGTTTGATTAATATTAGCTTGGCACAATGTGTCTGTCTCATAGAATAAACAGTTAAACATGTGTAGTGGAACAAGAACAGTCTAACTCTGTAGATTAAATAAATGGTTCTGTTCATAATTTCCTGTAGATTACCCGGATCGATATACATCTGACGAATGCTGCAGGAAATTGTTCAGGATCTAAATGTTCTTATAACAACAACAAATATGCGACTAATAGTCTGTATGAATATAGTCTACATAATTAACAATAATAAATAATATAATCGAGTATAGCTGGAATTTTTATGAGTAGTTAAAATTTTAATTATCAATAAATAAACGTACAACTATTTTGTCAGTAATTTTCAGAAATACTATCAGAATAGATCTGCTGGTACCATATGTTATGAATTAAAAATATGATTACAGATTAGAAAATCTGTTATTGTTTATTTAGAGTTGAATTAATGCAAAGTCCATCTATGACGTCAAATTATCATGACAAAAGGTACACACCTGCCATGCATTCTTAATATTTGAGATATATTAGATACTTGTACGTATGTTCAGGCTATTTTCAATTCCTTCATATCTAGACCTCTTATGTTTTTTTCTCTCAGCGCTAACTTGTTTATGATTATCTTTAATAATAGTATTCTGTTGTGTAAATAATAATAAATAATATTTTTTCGGCTGTTTGATCTTCTTTGATAAACCAGCGTCTGGATTGTTGCGTTATTTTTTTTATAATTTTTCGTAGATTGTTTTTAAAGATTTTATTTGCAGGGTTTTTTTTTTTTGGCTTTTACTTTTTTTAATTTATTGAAAGATTTTTTTTAATCATTTTGAAGTAGTTTGTAAATTCGATATTATAAAGGGTGTTCCATTAAGTTAGACCGATTTTAAATTTGAATTATTTTAAAAATTGGTCCAAGTAATGGGAAACGACTTTGTTTGTTCTATATTTATTAAAATTCTATCTTAATTATAATATATTTACTGTATTTTTTCTTAACACAAAAAATGAATCATTATTAGTATATTTATGTTAAATGACTTAAATGTATTGGAAAATAAAATAAATTGATATTTTATTTCGAAATATGACGAATTAAATCTATATATTTTACATTTCACATGTTTATATACCTCTAGTGATATCCGGAAGTCATTAGTAATTTTGCTTCGAATGTTAATATTTATCTTTCGTCTTCTTACCAATTGATGTCATTCTCATCATTTTACTTTTTTAAGCAGTTTTGCTGTATCGAATGTTCACACCGATTCGATATAGTCTCGGTTTTTATAGCATTTTCTCTTAACTCAATAATAATAATAACCATTGTAAAATGGCGGCATTAGATACCATAATCTATTTAGTTACCAGTCGGAGGCTATAAATTTATCCAAATTTTGCGTTACTTTAACATTAATCGATGGAGTAATAGAGTGAATTCAATTATGATATGATGGAACATTGTGTACGTATAATCATAGGTTGTCTATTTGGGTCTTCGTGTTCCTACCAATTCTGTATTTTCCCTTCAGATTTAGATTTCTGGTATGGAATTAATTGCTTGAGTCAAATATTGCATATTTGGAAAGTAATGCTCTTTGTTGAGATATGTTCTAAAACATAAATTCTATAATTTCACACATTGCACAGCAATAAAGCCACTAAGACACAAAGTGTTACTGGGTGTGAAAGAATAAGACAAAAGAGAAACACTATTAAAGAGCGAGATCAATAAAATAATTAAAAAGTAGACTGTACATAACGATTGATATAGCATTTAAATATTTGAAGGTGAATTTCGATGGAAAGCCGGAGGGAAATTCCACAAGTGTGAAGTGCAAGAGGACAAACTGTTAGCATAGAACATACGGTTACATCTAGCCAATTCAACTGTAAATAGATGAGACCTTGACGCCAATGTAGCACTTCGATTAAATTCATAAGATCTAACAAAGAGATCACCGAACAATTCTTCTTTTTTATGAAGTATCTCTAAATATATAGCAGGAGCATAAGACCATATGTGGCAGGAATATTCTAAAATCGAGGAATGGTATATTTATATATATTTAAGATTTGGGAAAGAATAATTGTATAGCAGGAAGCAATGTATCAAATCTTTGGGAATCAGTCCTGGCAATTGAGTCAATAAAATCTTTCCCCTTCATGTCAGCGGACAAATTTAGTCCAAGAAATTGCAAAGCGTGATTAGCATCAAAATGGTCCTATCAGGTGATTAATGGAGAAAAATTTCGTTTTCGAGGCGTCAGAAGTTTTAAAAAGCCAATCCTTGACCCGTTGTAGATCATTTTCACTTTAATATTTTTAAAGAATGTAGATATTTTTTATTAAATATGTAATCACATTTATTTACAACAGATGTAAACACAAAACAACGCAGACTTTCGATTCTAGCTTGAATTATAACTGGGCGTTTCCCCGAACAAATTGTTAGAAGCCTTTTTCAAATATTTAATTTAGATTATTCTGCCCCATTAAAAATATTCTAGATATGCCAACAAATGGAAAGCTGGTGTGTATGAATCATATGGAAGAACATCCCATCTAGATTATTTTTTTCGCCTTGAACTCGTTTTGCAGAAAATGCTATTTCATTGTCATGCTGCCAAATGTAACTTTATTCTGTTTAACAGATCAAGACACTTCCTATGTAATCCTTTTACCCAATAAAGTTTCTTGCAATAAACGTATGACATAATGGCCCTTCCATGTTCCGGTAACTCGTATTGAACGATAGAGTATATATTCCTCTAGAATCTGGATGTAGTCATGGTTTGGAGATTGGTTAAAATTTATCACTTTTTCTGGGAACCACAGGATGCCTTTTTTTTTATATGTATGTCCATTTTTATCACCTTTAATAATACGAAGCAAAAATTAATGTGTGGAATTCTAGCTTAAAAGACAGCTGCAGATGATGAAATTCTCTGATCGTTTCTCAAGTAAAATCTCACGAGGAATCCAAATTCCATTTTCTCAGCTTAAACATTAATTACAGAAATTCAGTATGAACAATACATTGTCGGAAAGAAGAGACAAGAAATTAATTATGGATCAAGTTACTAATATTCAATGTTGATTATGCCTTGGTGAGCTGATTTATAATTCACAGACGAGAAAGTCGTAATTACTTTACTAAACCCACAAACATAGTTTGTGTTCAGTGTTCCCTGTGGATAATTTTTGAAAAGCATGCTAGTCTCAATGACAACTAACATCCTTATTCACTAATTATAGCGTGGTTGGCTTTCATTTTTAATCTACAGACACTGGATTTTCTGAGCATTTGTGCAATCATTGTTTTATATATTTTCTTCTAAAGTTATATTCAGTGCCTCTACTAACTCTTCTTCTGTTTCTCTTATTATATTACGTATTTACAATAATGCCCATGCGTCTCCTTACTGGATTATCTGTACAGTTAATTGCCTCCCCATTTTTGAATTCTCTCCTTATTCCCTCCTCTTACACAAACACATTACGCAGTTTATGTTCTGCATTCCTATGTACCTCTTGTTTTCAATATACTCCGTGAGTATCAAATTTTCTAAGCCGTCTTTCCTCATAATATTACCTGGAAATGTCAACTTCTTCTTTCTTCTGTTAATTAAGTCTTTTTTTTTGTTTTCATCTGTTCCAAAACTATGACTATTTCTGTTATTAATTGTTTATGTTCACATCCAAATACGCGCTTTTGTAATTAACATTTTCTTACACTGTCTTGTGTAAATCTCAAGAACATATATATAATATCCTACTCAATGGCAATGAATTCATCGTTTCACTTTTTCACTTGTACCAGTTTTCCGGCTTTGTGGGTCAGTTTTCAGTGTTCGACTTCTTATTCTTTTTAAGAAAAGCTGGGACTGCATAGGTATTTATCCCTTTGATCAAGTTCTGCTGCAGATTTTAGTTGCTAATATATATATATATATATATATATATATATATATATATATATATATATATATATATATATATATATACGATATCTTATCCAGGATGTCCTTTCGTTTCTTTCTGCCTGATTATCTGCTTATATTATACACAAATAGGCACGAGTTCCTTTTCTTCTTCAGCCTTCTGTCTTCATTCAGATTAGCGAGTTTAAGCTTTCTAGTTTTTCACCCTTTATCTGTGTCCATAATTAACATTTCCCAATAGTCTCCTATTTGCTCTCATTTTCTTTACTTGTTATTGATTTTATTATTATTATAATTAGTATTTTTATTTTCTTTGATTTCTGGCGTTTACACATTTCTTTCCGGGTCCCACCCAGGGACCTAAGGTTAGAAATGGCATCATGACACTTTTCACTGGCAAAAAAAAAAAAAATAAATAAATAAAAAATAAAATTTAAAAAAAATTACATAGATAAAGCCCTTCGTAAAATGTCGGCTGTACTTGTCAGAACAATTTTTTGTATCTCCTTGAGGCATGGGCTTCCAGGAATCCCTGCAATTAGTCTACTGCAATCTTTTCCAACCAGTCCTAGGGCTCCAACTACAACAGGGATTGTTGATGTTCCCATATGCCACATTTTCGTGATTTCTATTCCAAGGTCCTTGTATTTTGACAGCTTTTTGAATATCTTCAATGATATATTGCAGTCAGCAGGGACTGCCATATCAATAAGGAGGCAACGTTTTTGTTTGTGGTCTTTAATAACAATATCTGGGCGGTTGGCTATGATTGTTCTGTCAGTGTGTATTGTGTATTCCCATAGAATTGTAACAGGTCCTATCTCCGTAACTGGGTCTGGGTGGTGTTGGTACCAGTTTCTTTCAGTTTCCTTCCCGTAGAAGTTGCAGATTTTCCAGTGCAGATATTGGCCCACTCTGTCATGTCGGGTTTTATATTCAGTGGGTGCCAACATCGTGCAACCTGATACAAGATGATCAATCGTTTCTGGATATTTATCACAGAATCTGCATTTTGGGCTGACACAATATTTTAGTATATGTGCTTGATAATTCCTAGTTAGCGAGCATTGGTCCTGCGCAGCAAGGATAAAACCTTCAGTTTCCGCTTTCAACCCTGCACTGCGTAGCCACTGATGGGTACGGGTTTTGTCTACATCAGCTTGTTTGATACGGGCAGAGTATTGGCCATGAAGCGGTTTATCTTGCCATCGCTTCTGTATCTGGTCGGTTGCATTCGTCTTTGCTGTCTTTTTTAAGTATTTTGCAGTTTTAGCCGGTGTATTGTGCTGTAGTTGCATCTCTACGCCATTTGAAGCTCCATTTTGAATTTGTTGGCTTCTTTCATTACGGAGTAAAGGTGCTTACTACTTTCATGTTCCTTGACGCATACCATCATCCAATCTCCTGTCGTTTCCAAGTATCTTTGGAGGCCAATTGTTGTAGTTTTCTAGGACAGTTCTAGTTGAACTAATGCTCTGCCTCCTTCGGATCTGGGCACATACAGACGATCAACATCAGCTTTGGGATGATGCATGCGATAGCAAGTGAGAAGCTTTCTCGTTTTGGCGTCCATTCGCTTAATTTCAGCTATGGTCCAGTTAAGGACATCAAAGCTGTAATGCACCACTGGGACAGCCAATGTGTTTATAGCTGATATTCTATTTTTTGAGTTTAGTTCAGCATTTAGTATCAGACGTACACGCCTGTAGTACTCTTTTCTTATTTTTCTTTCATTTGGGGGTGTTGTATGCCATCTCCTTCGCTAATTCCTAGGTACTTATAAGCTTCATCATGCTCCAATTCCCTAATCTTTGTGACAAAATCTAAATCTATTGAGGGTGTTTCTGTAATTCTACCTTTCTTGAATGTTACTTTTGCACATTTATCTAATCCGAAGTCCATACCTATGTCGTCACTGAAGTATTTTACAATATTGAGGAGGCCTTTCAACTCATTGTCGTCTTTGGCAAAGAGTTTGAGATCATTCATGAATAGTAGGTGATTGAATATTTTCTTATTTATTTTGTAACCGTAGCTACTGTTGTTCAGTTCATGTGTAAGATGGGTTAAGGATAAACAAAATAGAAGGGGTGACAGAGAGTCTCCTTGAAAGATTCCACGTCGGACATTCAGACGGTTGGATATGGCAGTACCCCCGGTGTGCCTAAGGTATAGTTTTGTGTTCCACATCCCCATGCTGTGCTTAAAAAGTTTAATACCACAGGGGAGACTTTGTACATTTCCAAAGTCTTAAGGATCCAAGAATGTGGAACACTATCAAAGGCTTTACGATAATCAATCCACGCTGCACTGAGATTTCTGTGTCGTCTCCTGCAATTCCAGGATCATTTTATTTATCAGAAGTTGATCTTTGCAGCCATATGAACCTCTACTGCATCCCTTCTGTTCCAGCAAGAGATTGCTGTTTGTTTCGAAAAAGGAATAAGTACGGTTCGTCAGTACAGACGTGATCAACTTATAGGTTGTAGAAAGACATGTTATTGGTCTATATTTTTTCGGGTCGTCTGTTTCAGTTGTTTTTGGTATGAGGTATGTAATACCTTCAGTAACCCATTTTATTGGGATTATTTACAAGCGTTGATAATGTTTTTGCAAGAATTCCATGGGTAGATGAGAGTTGATACAGCCAGAAATTGGGCAACTTGTCATTTCCTGGGGATTTCCATTTTGGGGATTTCGTTAGTGCTTGCCTAACATCATCTGTGGATATATTTACCCATTCTTGCAGAGGTGTATCCAGCAGTCGTTCTTCTTCACGCCGTATCCATTCTGCATTTGGGTTACATTCCTTTGGGTTGCTCCAAATATTTTCCCAAAATGCCTGTACATTATCAATCGATGGTGGCGTTTCGACATATATAGGTGCTTTTCCAATTTCCCTATAAAATTTCTTAAGATCTGTTCGGAATATTTTATTTTGGCGATAGAACCTACAACGTTTCTCGTATCGTCTTGTTCTCTGTGCTTCTAGCTGAAGTTTCTGTTTCAGCATTTCCTTGATTGATGGAATATCAATTACGGATTTAATGCTATATTTCCGTTTGATCTTTTTGGATTTACGTGTGGAAATATTAGGGTTTCAGGTGAGCTCATCTAATATAGACAGCTCACATATAATTTGTTTTATTTCTCGTATCATTTTGGTTTTCCAAGCTGGTTCTCTGTGTCTGTTAATTTTATTTATTGTCTTGACACCAAGCTTCCGAGTCGCTGCTAGAACTGTTGCGTATATGACGTTGTTAACTTCTGTGATGTTTCCCGGTGGTTTATCTGTTAACAGTGTTTCCAGGGCAGCATTGTATATTTTCACGATGTGCTTGTTGGGATTTGTCATATGGATTTTCGGGAGCTGATCTCTGTCTGACAATTGTATGAAAGTTACTCTGCTGAGTACTTGGATGACGTCATTTTTCGCTTCGGTGATTTCAGCTTCGTGGTTTTCAAGGAATTCTAAATTAATGTACCTGGAGTCATCTTCAGTGACAATTTCTGGAGAACTACAGGTTGTGTATAAGGTAGAATCTTCGGTTTCATTTCCTGGGAGATTATTTCGTATTTCATTCGCTTTAGCGTCCACCTCATCCTCTGTCGCATTCTTTATTTCAGCATTCGTCTCAATAGAGTTTGAGTGATGGGTCATAGTATTTTGTCTTATATCTAATCTTATCTTATCTATTTCTGCCTTTGAGAGTCTGTTGTTTCGCATAATATCCCTACGGACATTGGCAAGCATGTTTGGATTGAGTTTAGGTCTTATATCATTTCCCACCATACTTCTCCATATTTGGTATGTTTGATTGGTGGTGTTCTTTGCTGGGTTTTCGAGTGCAGTGAAGAAGGATGTCATGACTTGTCGATACTCTTCGCGGCTCCATTTTGTTCGTTTACTTTTTACTAATAGATTTGGCCTTGAGACACTTGCTCCAAGGTTGGCGATAATCCGGGTTTGGTGACCTAGTGTCTCTTCGTGTGTGGAAGAGTGTGTTCCGGTGACAAACTTTTCGATCTCAGACTGGTTCCTCTCTGAGGGACGCGGCCCTTGTTGTCCCGGTTGATGGCCGATGCGGTATGAGATATTATTCGTATTCATTGAAATTGGTAGAGATGCGTTTTAACCTTGACCGCCAAGGGGTAGTTTTGTTCAGATTACCAGCTTTAGGACGAGACTCGAAAAATGTCCAAGAGCAAGCCCAGATAATGAGATTATGGGTTTATTAATATATCGAAGTTAGAATAGTTCATAACAGTGTATGGTATTCAGTTGGGTAGAAGATACTAAGTTTTAACTTAGTATAAGTCCGAGTGACACCTCCAAGTGGGATGATTAGATTTTAGTATATAGACGTAAAAAAAATGAAAAAGAAAGGTGAATTGCATGGCACAAGTGACTTTCCACAAATGTTCAATTTTCTGACGCTAACGACAGATACTTATCAAATTTTATGGGGTAGGCTGGACTTATACTACAGATTGGTAGGGGGGGAATATCAAAGAATTCATTCAACAAAGGGGTAGGAGCAAGGGAATAAATTATTATTAAATTATTAAATTTATTATATTATTATATTATAATATATATATTTATTATATTATTATATTAAATCATTAAATTTATTATATTAAAATTATTAAATTATTATATAAATTATTATTATTATTATTATTATTATTATTATTATTATTATTATTATTATTATTATCGTCGCTGTTGCCAATAACTTCGTGCTGATGTATTGGCTGAAAAGAAATATCGCTCTGGTTATATTTATAACTGCAGTCACCTATTCTTACATTTTCTTTTAAAGAGGTTTGATGTATTGTACAATTCAAACGTTACTTTAGTGTTTGTCGATAATCATTTATTCGTACGGTAAAAAAAAAAAGTTACTTTATCTTTTCTATTATTACACCTATTTTATCTCTCGTTTGTTTTATTCTATACAACGTAAGAGAAACTCTCGGCAATGTATACTACATTTTACTTTCAATTGCAGTAAGCCGGTGTTGGGTAATAAAAATTGTTGAATATGAAGATAATTGTTAATATGAAGAAATATATTTGTGTGATTTATTTCCATGCACTCAGCAGAAGAAAAAATAACATTGTTTTTTTCTGAAACGAGGCACAATCGTAACTTAGTGACACGCTGTAAAAGAAGATTATTGTCATGCAGTATTTGCCTTAGAGATTTAATATGTACACCTTTTTTTTTTACTTATTAGCTTCAGTCCTGGTTTACGTCCGTTGACATATGGTATCTTTTGTGTATTGTAGAAAATGGCGGTTTCATGTTTTATAAGCCAGTATTGTTGACTACATACGCGCGTGAATCTGCGCATAGTTGACTTCTTCTATATGGCGTTTACTTTCAGGACGTCGATTGTCATTGCTCACCAAAAGTTACTGTACATTGTATCCAATAATAAACTTTGTCTTTTTGTTAGCTCTTTACTGGGAAATAAGGCCAGGGTTTGTGGAGATTGAGGGAAGGAATTAATCAGTTGTTTTCTTAAGAATTTATGTAAAACTGACATAAAAAGGAAAGAAACAATAGGAAAAAATGAAATTGAGTAATGACTATTGAGGCCACTAAAGTCTTCACACGATACCGAGTCACGCCAACTCCCTACAGCTCTACTGGTTTTTCCGTCGCTCTTATGACAAAGACGTGGATCTGGATAACTTTCAGAGGGACCCGTATCTGAACATACCAAGCTGTTTTGCTGGTAATAGTAGACACTCGAATGTAGCCAATTTCGAGAGATGCATCTGCTCGAAACGCAGGATATAATTTCCTTCTGTACTGTATCCAACCTGATGACCCCATCACAGATATGACAGCTTCTCAGACGGAGGTCTAGTTCATCTTCAGACCGCAGACTCATCTGGCCTATCAAGGTCCACGTGGAATGCCAACTCACTTTCGGACATATCATCTTCATTACTTGTTGAACGCCGTGAACTCAGGGAAGGGCGGAGGTACTTGGCATGACGTGACATTCTGTCAATCAAGACTGATGGCAGAATAATAAATCCAGTAATTCGTCCCTTTCCGAAAGTAGATGTACATTGTATGTGTTGGGCGTTTATCCACAAATTGTCCCCTACCTTGTACATTTTGTAGCTCATTCCAGTTATCAAGTGAGATACTGTATCAAACCCTTTAAGATGATCTTTGTATCTGTAGACTTAATTTGCAGACGCAGTCAGTGCTGAAGTGTAACCATTGAGGGAGACATTATACCAGTATGTTGGCTTTTTGTCAATATATTTCATATTGGCCGCAAAGTTTTTGTAAATTCTGTGATATCGCTGTTATTTCATTTCCTGTAAGGATATGCACACATCGATACCGCACATGCGCGACTCGTTCTTTAGTAAAGCTCAATGACAACTTTCCTATGACTCGTGACCCAGGACTACAAACTCTTCGCACAAATCATATTGTGCGTCGTACTCATGGGTGTCCATTGCGTCGATGTAATTCTCTTACCTGACTGGGACTCATTGTGTTTCAGCTCCCTCTTTTGGGCTATTTCATGCTACTATGTCCACCAAGGTTTGACGGATGAGTAGCACGTTTTGTATTCTTGGTCGACTCCATTCACTGTCCTCACCTTCCTCGCACCAGTATCTGGAACGCTGCTATGGTACGAACAGTAGCATTGCCCCTGAGGTGTCAGACAGTGAGTGATTCCAATTCAATGAATTAGATAGTGTGTGCAAACTCCTTTCCTGCCATTGGAGTGCCAAAGTGAGATTTTTGATTGCATATCACCAGCTCATTTGTTGTCCGAAGCCAGATTTCGTCCTCCAACTTTCCAGCAACTTTCTTTCGCTAGGAAGCTTCAACCACCAAGATCTGTTCACACATCAGTCGCCCCTGGCAGGATATTTTTTTCCTCACTCTGTCTGCAGTATCGTTCATTATCAGCTTGAGTGCAATGTCGTCAACTTGGTCATCACATCCCTTTGTGATAGATTTGTCTGCCGCGTAATGAACCTGTCGCCCCACGCAGCCATCAACACACGAGATTTTCCACAAGCTTCAGGCTCAGTGGGTAGACATTCCACCCTGTCATGACATTAAGGACATTTAGGATCTCCCTTCCCTGTGTTCATCCCAGAGATTTGAGCTCCTACAGTCTTTTAGTGTGCGCAGTCGGGCACTATCCTTCAAAAATATGCAACAATTACACAGCCCAATTCGCCCTGACATGTTCGGCACACCACATGCTCTCATTGACGTACACATCGTCAATGTACACCGAAGTTCCTCTGCCAAAAGATTCCAAGAGTTTTCGTGAATAGAAGAGCCACGTTGAGAGCGAATCCCAACCGCTTTCAGTAGAACTGTTTCCAATTGATCATCACGGTTGGCTTGGTCACATCTACGCATGTACGTGTAGTTGAACATACGTTTTTCGTAAATCAAGTACGGCTAAATTCGCACTTTGTTGCCGCCATGCTAGCAGGTTGGACGAACAATTGTCCACATCTTGTCCGTGGTGCTCACGAAAGCACTTCACTGAGTGCATCTTTAGTTGTTTTTATTTTTTCTGCGCGATGCCCATTAATAGCAATTATATCAAGGCGGGGAATGAGACCAGCGCTGATGCCCGTTTCCCCGTTCTGTTTCGCGGTCATTACAGGGATATATGGCCTAAGGCGATAACAACGTATGGGGTTGTCTATACACCGGTCCCCACTGTGTCCAGCTCGCCGACTCAAAAAATTTATAGTGAAGTGATCAGCATTACCACAAACGTTGTAGACGACATCTCTCTCTGTGGATCATTGGTGAAAGTCGAGTCTGTATTCCGGCTCCCACAATCAACCCAGCGTTTGCTCAACATCCTTCAGTATGCCCGTGGCTCACTCTAACAAACTGCTGGCTGATTTCCTGTGCATCTATTCTAGAGGATGCTCGAAGCAGATGCCTCATGTTCTCAGGCAACCCAGCTACAAATTCACAGGCAATATTGAAATCCACATATTCGTTTGAATTCAAGCGTCTAGCTAAGAACGGATTGTATGCTACGAATGAAACTGAGGAAAAGCAACGTATAGGGCTACCTAGATTTTTCGATCTTCCTTGATGTATTATTTTAACATAGCAAACGGGCCTCCCGTCAATAAGTGTCACAAAACGCTGGCATAAAGTTTACTTTAGAATGATCGCGGACACTTCAAATTTTTCAACTATTCTATGATAAATAGACCTAAGTCAACGAGAGCACGGCAGGCAACGCCGGACGTCCGGGACAAAATTCACAAAGAGAACGTCTTAATAAGACAACGCGTCTCTCCAACTGACCGCTGTTCTGCTTGTTTCCTCGTTGCTTTTATAAATATGTAGAGATTTCCATATCTGGACATCCCAAAGAGTTCTGCTGCTAATGGGGAAATCCGGATAAGATTAGCTCCTATTGATATGTCCCTCACGATTCGGGCCTCTTTTACGCCGAAACTGACGCTCGTTCCCCGCACTCGTCTCAAACATGTTTTGCGATCAATTTACGCAGGATCGCTTGGTATGTTATCCGTGGTTTACACTGTCCCGATTGTCCCAATTGCCTTCAAACTCTTCTTCGAGTATCAATTTTTTCAAACACTCTTTCCACATTATTCACACGAGAAATCTCAACTAAGTATAAGCTTATGTCTTTTATTACATTTTCTTTAAAACTTCGTCGTTGCTCAAATACTTCGTCCATGTTATTCTCAGCATCTTTCTATAGAACCATACAGATGTTGCTTCAAGTCCCTTGTTCATTTGTGATAATATCCAGCATTCACTGTCATATAGGAAGACAGATATTATATAAAAGTTCACTTCTCTTTTCTATGATTTTAACGAAAATTTTAGCCTGGCCTAGAAATAAGCATTGATTTTTAATGAAATGTTTGTTTATTATTCAAATGTATTCATTTCCATTCAAATGAACATTACTAGATTTTAGAATAAATTATCTGAAGGGAATATTTCCGCTCGAAATTTAACCTCAGTAATATATTCGTGTTAAGGGATAACTGATTCCCCCTTGTCTATAGTTTTGAATGCATGTAAATTTGTATGAAAACTGAATATATATATATATATATATATATATATATATATATATATATATATATATATATATAACGAGAGAGAGAGAGAGAGAGAGAGAGAGAGAGAGAGAGAGAGAGATGGATTAATCATTTTACACCAAATAATGTAATAATGGTCCAAAGACGGAAGGTATTAATGAGTGTAAAATATTAAAATAATAAAATATTATTAACGAGATAGAAAAATAACAGAACATGAATTAAGAAGGCAGAGCATAACGACTCTTATAGCATTTACTTATTTGAAGATCAAATTTTACTGGAAAGCAAGAAGCTGAAAGAGAGTACCAGAAGAGATGTCAAAGAAGAAAGTGTTAGCATAAAACTAGTTTCCTCTAGCCATGTCAGCAGTGAGAGAATGATACCCTGTGTCCAATTTAATAAAACACGTAAATTCATAAAGTTTAGGTACTATATAAGAAGCTTATCTGAACAATTACCGTGCAAATATTTATAGGAAAAGCAATGAGAATCTATGTCACGGCTATTGGAAAGTTACTGAAGCTATGACACCAGGTTAAAACCAATATTATTGGAGATTATACTTTTTATTTCATCAAAATGTCTACATATATAGCAGAAGCGTCAGATGATATTCAGTGCATGCACGAATGGTAGATTTATAGAAAGAACCTCATGTATAAATCTTCGTAATGAAAATAAGAAATCTATGATAGGAAATCCACAGAACAAAACAGGAAAAATAGCGCAAGAGCCGTATGAGGATGTTCCGTTGGAAATTGTTTATATTGTAAAGATTATGTCCTATGTATATATCTTCACACCTTCAAACGCTTCTCTAATAATGGCGCAAGTTAATCCTAAAGCGTTTAGATTCACCTGAAAAGTATATGCTATATTTTAAGAAAACACCATGGTTTCCGTTGCCTTAAGTTACTAATATCACTTCCTTTTGGTGTTTGTCGTAGGAACATGTGTATGCCCAGCATTCATCATTCAACCTGTCCTTCTTCAATTCCAGCAAAAGTTAGGCGATTTTCTGTCCATATGTATGATACCTACCTGCACTGTTTACATGGTACCCAAACTTCTATAATATTAATAATTTTCCTATTTATGCACAAATGAATAAAGTATATTGCAACCTAAGTTTATATTTATCTTGCGGATGCTTCCTAAATATGTTGCACGGATTTATATTCACGTTTTAATTTACACTCATTATCTCCAGAATAAACAAGTAATATATATATATATATATATATATATATATATATATATATATATATATTTAGTTAGTAACCCTGCCAAATCCTGAAAATTGACATTTTAGCAAACAATATATATCACAAATGCCTGAGAAGACTCCTTGGCTTCTTCTATTTGGAACATAAAACCAATGGGTTTGTGCGGAAAATGGTTGAAAGTTTTGTGGGACATCAGGAACCTCTTACCACTGTCAAACGCAAGAAAATGGCGTGGTTTGGACATATTACAAGTACTGGCAGCTTGTACAAGTCCATCAGCAAAGGCACCGTTTAAGTTAGACGTAGAAGAGGACGCCAGCATTAAAATGTTTGGAATTGTCAAACAATGGACAGGTATGACTATTACAGAATTGCTGATGGCTGCCGTTGACCTTTGTGGTGGTGATTTAGTGTGGCTTCTGCATTCGGATCCCCCCCAATGATTACAATAGACAAAGGGATGATATATCATAAAAACCCAGTAAATTGTTTCCTTTAAGATAAAAGTTGAAATTTTTCCATTTAATAAAAACAGAATATAATATATAAAAATCTTGATAAGATTTCCCTTAGGCTGATATGATTTTTTTCACCATATATCTAGAATTAGAGTGTTTTGTTATAGTTTTGTAATTTTAACTACTAGTTATAAATCTCTTATTGTGTTTACTTTATACAAGTCGCATCTCGCATTGTATGCATGGAAAAATCTAAATATAATTATCGTTATTATACGGGATTAGGTGTCTTCAAACATACTCTATGTGAAAAGGTTTATGTCGCTATTATGCCTTTTTGTAGCAGTGGTATTTGATATTTAAGACAAAGATAGTAAATAGTGTGTTTTTTAAGTATTAATCTTTCAGATTAAAACATACAAACATACTCAACTCCAGTTGGCACTTGTGTGAAGGGATGGAAATGTTCAGTTAGTTGAGATAAATTTCGTGTTGAATAATAGAAATCTGCCGAGGATACGATGAAATTTTCAAAATTCCAATTCAGATTGAAGTTCACAGATTCTCCTGCCTCTTTTAGAGGGAGTAAGTGATTTACATTTGGATTTTGATTAGAGAGATTGTCGATGCAGATGTCGATGAATGGAAGTGCTTTAGATTAAGTGCAAAATCCGACGACACGCAAGTTTTAAATAAAAGATTTCCCTGGAAATGATGAAACATTCTATGGCAATTTCACTATACTTTCTAAAGGAAGTCGTAAACATTAGCCAGACTTCATGTATCAGTCAAGCGGTCGTAAACCTTAGTTGTTTTATACTTTCTTTTCTCTCCAGCAATCTAGCAAATATTGTGGTTTTATGAGTGTTTTACTTCTCGCGTTAGCTCCTTAAAGGTTCCGTGCAGTAGCGTACTATTACCTTATAGGAATATATATATATATATATATATATATATATATATATATATATATATATATATAGGTTGTGCGTGTCTTTCTCCATTTTCCTACTTCTCGTTTCTTTATATATATATATATATATATATATATATATATATATATATATATATATATATATATATATATATATATACGTGTGTGTGTGTGTATGTATGGGTGGGTGTCCGTATGTGGGGGGACTTTCTGCGTGTGCATATATATTCCAGTTTGTGATGGTTGTTAATGATATAGCATAAAACGACCTTATATGTGAATAAATACATGTACATCAACACACACGCACACACACACACACATACACACATATATATATATATATATATATATATATATATATATATATGTATGCGTGTCGTTCTCTGTTTTCCTATTTCTCACCCGTTTCTGATATATATATATATATATATATATATATATATATATATATATATATATATATATATATATGCACATTTAAACAGCATTCATCTAAACGTACGCTTTTTGAACGCTCTGTGCAATTAATTTGTGTATATCTAAGTTTGTATTTATTTATATGTGTCTTTTACAATCTAGCTGGTTTTATTTTTGTGTTGTGTTTGTAATTAATTTTCTTTTTAGCTTGTAAATATTTCATACAATGCATTTGTTTAAAACCTCAAGCGATGTATAATGACTAGTAGAGGTGCTTTTATTTGCTTAGAGCAAAAAGAAGCGAGAAGGTAACATTAACTACAACACATGACATATGTGCGTACGAACAACGCAGAACCGAAAGGTGAAAGTTCATGCACAATTTTAAACAGAAATAAGGGAAGGTGTTCTCTAAATTGTTTCTCTTGAGGCGAACGGAATTAAGGATAGTGAAAAAGTTTTCGGACATTAAATTTAACTCAAGATTATAGAGTTCTCTTTTCTTGCCCAAGTTTATATTGAAGCCTTCGTAAAGATGTATGTAAAAAGTAATGTTAAGCTTTGCATTGATACGTTTTGTTAATTTAGCAAACAGTTTTGACGTATTTATTTTCTTATTATTTGTCTGATATAATTTATTAAACTGAAAATGATTTGTTGTTTAAAAAATAAATTTACCCTCTTGTTTCTTTTGTAATTCATTTATTGCATTCCATGTTGTTTAAATTAGGGTCAACGCTTGGGTTCATAATTAAGAACTGATTGAGATTAGATTTTTCTTTCACTGTTAACTTTGTTTTCTACAAATTAAATCACGGTGATTTAATCTATTGTTTCAGGTCTTGTGAGTGAAAAACCAACAATGATAAGAGTAGTTACAGAATTGAAGAAATGGGCGAAAATCTTCACATGCATGAACTCGAACCTGAAATTTCCGAGCGTGTGGCACCGCCCCAACTTTCCTTATTTCAATGGCGACATTCTCTGACTAAGAGGCATCATGATTATCAATGATATGTTATCAGTAACGATAGCCATTTTGGTCGACAAAGAATGCTCACTGAATACAGTGATGCAATATCCCACCATTGACTTAATTTCGGGGTTAACATCTTTTTGACACACCAACTGCGTAGTTCGCGCCTTTACTAGTTTTGCCCTCTGCACAATTTTGTCGGGGATTAACATATAGCAAGTAAACTTCCTACTGTTTCCAAAGAAAGACATATGACAGTTGTCACCTCTCAGAGAGAGATTACCCCTGTTTGGGGCGCTGACAGACATTCTACGGCGAAACGTACATTAAATCCTCTCTATATCACACGATTGCTAAAAAACACGGTTACAGCTACATGGCCTCGGTAACTTTAACTTCAGTCATTCGTTATCCAATTTTGTTCTTTTCGAGTAGAGCGTAAAAGTTTAAATATTAGTATAATTTTGACCGATCAGATGTTAATCTCGGCGTTGGTCAATTATGAACAATTCTAAGTAATGAGATTATATCGTCAATTGGTGTAGCCTAAAGATAATTATGTGATGAATCTAACCTAAGCTTTGTAAAATTATATATTTACCTAATATATACATTGTTTCAGATAAATTGGTATAATTTCGTAATCTTATAGCTTGACCTATTCCTATTAAGATGAACTAAGATTTTAATAACATGTGGAGAAATAACTCAAAGTTCAGTTTAATATTTTATGCTTTTCTTTTCCTGGTATAGAATTGTCCTTCTCTGACAAAGAGAAGGTGTTTTGTATGCTACAGTATGTTTGGACTAGGTCGAAAAGGACTGTGCAGTGTGCATTTTTGATAGAATTTACTAAAAATGCATCAGATTCAATGCAGATTTAGACACTGCATAAGACATTCGAAGAGAAAGGATATGCAGTGCTGAAGGATCTGGACACCCACAAGTATGAAAAGAGGTGGTCGAGTTTTGCGTATATCGAATATTTGTGAATACTTGTGAAATCTTTCATGAAGTGTACATAACTTTGGATATCTCATTCATCTAGTAACGAATAAATCCTATTCTGCTCAACGATAAGCCTCTTTATTTTTATTTGTTTATATTATACAGTTGCACAGATATTTACAACTCAATCTACATCAATTTGTTTTTTTATAAACACCCGTATATATTATTATATAATATGAATAAAAATTAAGCAGGTATTATTCTTCCTGGGTGCATGAATCAGAATAAAATTTGTTTATGCGCCATGTCTTTTTTTGAAGTTTGAAATCAAGACTCTCCACAAGTTTATAATTTTATTATTGTAAATAATCTTTGAATATGTATCATCCAAATTTTTACTTCCTTTGCCACTAATCTACACAAAAGCGATAATTTATGGTCGTAAGGACGGTCAGTGAGTTTCACATTATCAAAAAAAAAAAAAAATGATAATGTGACTGAGATATTTCAGGTTATTTCTGATTGTGTACATAAATTTTCTTTTCTTTTTATTTTATTCCTCCGTCTTTCTGACATATTTTCTCCATGCTATTTCCAGCATTCGTCGATAGAAACTCATTTCTGTTAATTCAAGTCTCAAATTCATCTGTCTGGAGATTGCCCGGCATTTCCTTGCCTATAAAATATTATATATGTGAACGTTTGACTATTATTTTATACGTTGCTTAATTAATGAAAGGCATCATTCGTAGATATTTAAAGTCATATAACTGCTTCATTTTTACACCACCAATACTCAACTCACTCCTTTAGGCTCTCTATTTTTGTTAAAAATGGTGTCTGTCGTTTTACAAAAACAGTTATTTCTATGCGCGTACATTTATTAAATATTAGGTTGGTGCAAAAATAATGACGTAATAATGTCGTTTTTTGACGTCAAAAAACGACGTTATTACGTCATTATTTTTGCACCAACCTAATAGTTTTTTCTGTTTTAATTTTGCTTTTAGCCAACCAAACAATGACATCATCCTATCGTATCTTGTTAAGATTTTGTTTAAGCGATTGTTCGTCAACAAATCTTTATTTTTTTCTCAAGTCTTGTAAGTTTTAGTCATAAAACTCGTCTAGTTGTATAGGTTAAATAAATGAGATGAGAAACATTTGCTTTAAATCTATTGATATATTTGTTTGTTTAATAAATTTGGTATGTGTTCTTTTACAGGCTGTTTTTTCCAGGTAGGGACTACGGAGGACTTAATTGTAACTTCAAACTTACCTGAGCGCATCAAGAATGTTTGACATGAACAATCCTCTATAGTAAATATGTAAAATGATTATATTTCAGAACCCAATTCCTAGGCCTACGTATTTTGTGCACTGTTCTCAACAAAATAACTGTGTAGGGAATATATGAGAAAATTATTCATGGCGTTCAATAGACGAATCATCTTTCATCTGTCCGCGATCCCATTCTATTCGCTCTACCGAATATTAGCTCTTTTCTCGAAGACAAATAACCGAAGATGCTTCATTCTTTAAGGAACAGTCTTCAAAGCAGAAGAGGAAATGTAATCGATAACCGAGTCATTCGTTCGTGAAAAGTATTTAACTAATTGCTGATTTGGGAGCAGAAGTTTACAAAGTGTTATCAGCAACAGCAAAATGGTCGGAGTGATATCGACTGTGATTTACATTGAAATGTTTCGTATTTGTTGGTAGAGAAAAAGATGCCGTTTTGACTTTGCTTTTGGAAAATTGTCTTGTTTTATTTCGAGCTACATAAGTACAGAAACAACATAAAGAAATCTTTCAATCAGAAATTCTATCAACTATTCACAGAGGAACGCCTATAGAACTTCACACTTGTATATGGAAACGTAAACTATTATCAGTAAGTCAAAATGGTTCACATTTTACCGGTCTTGTAACCATAGAATTAAAATGCATCACGATTCTGGATTTCGTGCACTCAAGTGTGTATATATATATATATATATATATATATATATATATATATATATATATATATATATATATATATATATACAAAGGTAAATATACAGTGGAAAAGTAGATACGCATTTAAATTATTTTTCTGTGTATCATGTCCTTTCAAATAAAGTGAACATGTCTCTAGACAAATTTCTGTTTTTCTAGACTTTAATCAACAATATCTTTTCGCTATCTCTCCTAAGCCAGCTGCTGCTATTTACACAAGCTAGTCGGTTAAATTTTGCTCTCTTCTATTCAATATCTCCTGTGAGTGTCAAATTACCAAACCCTCTTTGCTCATTATGTGTACTATATATTTCAACTATCTACCAATGCCATTTTTGTTTTTTTATTTTTCTTAAAATTTCCGTCGTTGCTCACATGTTCAATCCATGTTTTTTCTTAGTATTGTTCTGGAAAATAATATTTCTATTGCCTGAAGTCTTTCCTTCGTCTTTGTTTTGATTATCCGGCTTTCATTTCCATACAGGAGAAACTGTATAGTATCAATGTTCAATAGTGTTCTCTTTGTAACGGATTTTTCCTGTTTCTTACTATTTTGTTTAGACTTTGGAAGGCATCTTTCTCAATCCCAATGTCTCTTTCGGATTTTGGCATTAAATTTTGCGTCGCGTTTTGAAACACTTTCTATATATTTACATTTGTTCTTGCTTCATTTTGATGTTTCCAGTTCGTACTTCGCAAATTGGACTCTTCCATTTGTTTACAACCAAACATTCCGATTTTTTTATGATTCATCCTTAGTCCTTGCTTTCATTTAGTATCTTCTGTAGGATTCCCTGTAATTTCGATTCAGTGACCGCTTTTAACATCATGTCATCTGCACATCTGTTTTAATGATGATGGCCACCAATAATGAATCCTGGTAGGACTTCTAATTCTCTCAGGATTCCTTCACTGTAACAATAAAGGTTGAAAAACCTAATGAGAATAATTATCCTTAACGTTGAGTAATGGATAGCGGCTCACATTGCGGAATCAGAGAGCCGAGTTCGAATTCCATTCAGATCCATTACATTCACGTACGTGCTTATACTCTTGGGAAATGTATGAATCTTCTTCTCCCACAGCTAAGGCTAAATAGCAGGACATACCTGATTCTATAGTATTGTATGGCAACTGGTCTACCGCAGAAAGAAATGGCAACCAGTAGCATAAAAAAAAATCTGCTTCCTCAGTCATGTATCGAAATATACATGATCGCCTAAGCGTGTATCATTCATGGCACATAATTAGTGACTGAGCTTATGCCCCATTTTTTGTATTTACTGAATTCATTTTCTGATTTAAGCTTCATAAATGTAAAAATAGCATTTCAGTCCAAATAGTATATAATATTAATTTATACGCATGATAATTTCACGGATTCTCAAAGAGAAATAAAGGTACATAGAAAATGGCTTAAAAATAATTGACGGCAAGAAAAGTATTTATGCATAGAAAAAAGTACAAAATCGCAAATCTATAGAGGGGGCGAAGGATTATAATACAAATATGATGAGCGCAACTTAATTACAGTATCTGGGAGATATACATTTTTTGACTAAGGCCAGTACGGTTAAGATGACTCTGATTTCGTGTTAGCACAGATATCGACACCTTCAGAACAGTTTCAAAGGTGCCATAAGATTTGATCGCGTAACTTGTGCGATATATTCTTTCTGACAAATTGAGCTTACTGAGATTTTAACTAGGGTTTCATGGTCGAAAGTGAAATGTTCAATTCACTTGGAGTTTCGACCAGATATATTGAATTTACAGGCTTTATCTGATGCAGTTACTGATGTGATCATGGCTTCGCTGTTTACACTTTACCTCCTTCTCTTGGCCGCTTCGCGCTGATGTAAGGTAAGTATCGTATATCCCCAGCCTACTACGGACTGACTGCAGGTTCAACGAGATCAAATATTGTTTACAAACCTCCTTAAATCGAAGCCATGTTTGGCTAGTTTTTTTATTATTTCTGCAGAGTGAGAATCGTTCGTATTTACTTAGTCTTTCATTCTTCAGTCTTTGCCAACCAAGCAATGAAGTCGATGCCCCAGAAGACAGTACATTCCTGGAAACTGTGATCATCTGTTTCATATCATCTTTTTAGTATGTTTGGTTGAATAATATCGACATATGTATATTTATTTTAAGCCTCTTGAATTCTCTGTTCGACTTCTTAATGTCGATATTAAATTCATTAAAGGCGGCTCTGTTGTTTTTTTTTTAAATTTTATTTTCCCAAGTACTTTCAGTCGCATCCGAGATCTTCTTCAGTGGAGAACTGCCAAGACAAAAATTAATGTAACTGCTAGTTGTGATTTTCTTGTAAACACGTATGAAACGCTCTCTGTTATAATTATTTTAAACGCGCACGGACGTGCTCTGTTATAATATATATTATAACAACTCAGTATAATATTATAATATATAAAGTATATTAAAAATATATTTACCAATTTTGGGGGTGGGTTCCTCACACCAAATTACAATAATTATTTTAAACGCGCACGGACGTGCTCTGTTATAATATATATTATATCAACTCAGAATAGTATTGTAATATATAAAGTATATTAAAAATATTTTTACCAATTTTGGGGGTGGGTTCCTCACACCAAATCAAGGACAAAATTCTATATGAAAATATGTCCGCAAATCCTTACTTTTTGTGCTATTAAATGTTATGCTGTCGAATGTACAATCCAAAATACAATCAAGAATTACTTTTTACCTTAGGGTGTACTGCCATGGATCCCGTCTCAGTAACGTAAGGATAACCAGCAGCAAAATTTGGATGTCTAAGATTCCTTCGGTCTGGAAACGTAATGCGATACAGCCGTGCAGACTCGCGTATTTTACTATTCGCACGGCTGTGTGTAAAAAATCTGTCTGCTTGGTCACGATTAAAAATCATGCCATTGTTAAACGGAACACATCTCAGTAAACACAGTACTATATACGTTAAACGTTGAAGACAGACTAGCAACAAAGATACACGAATGAAAAATGTAACCTAGTCCTATGACACCACAGAGCCATCTACCATAATTTTTCTTTAAGCTAATTAACTCAAAAATGAAGGTTTTGCGGTTATATGTTTATATGGACTTTCATCCTTATTTTCGTGTAAGGAACACATCCCCAAATTTTGTAAAATTATTTTTGATACACCCTGTAAATATGGTGATATTACGGCAGGATTTTGCAAAATTGAATTACTACAATCTTATATGATTTATGTGCTTACATTTAACTAATGAAATTTTTATATCGATGCCAAAATAAAATCATTGAACCGATTTTAATTTTCAGCGGTAGCTAATTGAGTACATCTTGCACTAATTCACTTGAGAAAGATTTGAAGCCATTCTCTCTCTTTCTATGAACGTAAGATTATGATACAATTTGCTTTTAAAAATTGATTGGAGCAAACAATAACAGCGACGGAAACTGAATTCTAAAGAAACCTGTTCCAGCAGGTTGTCATGTTGCAGCTCTTGACTGCTGTACATCGCCTATGGATTAGATGCATGAGAGGGTATATGTAATTAAGTATATACACACTACAATCATGCATGCCTATGTAGCGATATTAGTGTCAACTTATATCTTGTTAAATGTAGAATATTAGAGAGGCATCACAAAATTAGTTTCAGACATTTATTGCCTTTCTGATTATCAGATAAGTGGCTATTTGAGGTTATAGTGTAGTGTTGAAGGTCATCCGCGCTATATGCAAAAATAATTTTTCGGTTCGGTCGACTAGTAGCCAAAAATGGATTTTATGTAATTCATAATTTAAACAAAAATATTATTCTAGGTTGTGGGAAATTGGAGGGTGTATTTACCAGAGTTTACGAGTATTACGCATTAAATATACATCGGTGACTTTAGAAAATTAATTCCTTATAGCGAATCTACCTTTCAAATGTTTCCATTTAACAAGATATCGGCTGTCACTGATAACGCTACAACTATTCGCGGCAACAATAGAGATGTCAACAGGCTCATGGCAGAACATTTCTGTCACGTGGGTGGAGAAGGCAAATGATAAAACATATTTAGCAGATATAAGAATAAACATATTTGGGAATACGCATGTCTATAACTACTGCGATATTTTAGTAACTAAATACTTAGACATTCCCGGAACAAGATAGAGTAAA
Organism: Acanthosepion lycidas; assembly: GCA_963932145.1. Taxonomy (NCBI): domain Eukaryota; kingdom Metazoa; phylum Mollusca; class Cephalopoda; order Sepiida; family Sepiidae; genus Acanthosepion; species Acanthosepion lycidas. Next base: position 118,487,478 of record OZ010571.1, read on the forward strand.
TTGCCACGACGCCATTAATAATAATAAAGTAAGATGATAGTATTTCTACTAACTAAAAGCCACTTGGTAACCATATTTCATCATGAGATAAATAGTTGCGATCTGATTTAACGAAGCCTAAATTTTAACGTATAACTACGTCTGCATTGCAATTTAATTAAACCAAACTACTCAATGCTGTATTTTGTTCTCTGATATAAACGTTTGTAAGCCTAAGGTGCATGTAGTGGATGTGGAATTGATAGTGGCAAGGCATGAGATATCCAGATGACGAGCTTGAATTTCAGTCGGGTTCGTTACTTATGCAAAGACACTTCGGAAAGGGGGGGATCCATCCTATCCCCTGTTCTGTATATTCGAAAAATCTTATTAGAGAAAAGATGCGCTCTCCAGCAGGTTTCGAACGAGCGTCCTACTTAGCAGGACAAAACCGTCGTTACATCCAACTTGATTTAGACCAACTTCACCTGGAAAGGTCTAACAGATTTTCGCAATATTCATATCTGCTCAGTTTCGTAGCCTGACGTAAACAAAAAAAAAATATTTGGCTTTGTTTGATCGATAAGATCCTTCGTGACCGAGATGGTATAAAAGCCCGTCGGATCTAACAGAAATTTCTCCTGCTAAGAGTGATGCAGGATCGTATCCGGACGGCGGGTGCATTTTTTCGTTTATATAATTTCTCGAATATTCAGGCCGTTAGACAAAATAAATAAATATACTCTTTAATAAATAAACGGAACGTCTACTAGTCCACTACAATATATATATATATATATATATATATATATATATATATATATATATATATATATATATATATATATATATATATATATCCTCTAAATCGATCAAGTTATAAAATAATTCGAATTAAGAAAAAAGTCCGTGATTAATATATATATATATATATATATATATATATATATATATATATATATGTAATAAGTTAAATATTGAAGTCCTTCATCCATCATGTCGCATAATGACACGCACACATGTTCTATCTGTATTTGAGCTATAGACAGGGAAATGACAGGATACTATGCAACCAGTTTTCATGCAACTATTGACCCGTCGTAAATCTCTTAAACTAATCTTTTTTCATGCATAATGAAATGTGTACCTTTTTCTTCAGTTATTTCTCTGAATAAATTGTCCTAAATTCATACTTTTGATCTATTGTTGTTCAAATAATTATTAGCGTGTTGTAATAAACATAGTTTTTATACTTTAAAGAAGAGAAAATTATTATACATGGTTAAAAAAAGTGAGGTAAAATACTTTATTAGAAATTATATTATGACAAAAAGAAACAAAAATATGATTACATTTTAGTCTCGTCAAATTATCATTCTTTAGCCTTTATTAATGCAACACACATTTTTGGCATTCGTTGCAAAAGTTTCTCAAAGTTTAAGTTTCATAATCAATTCTATTTCTTTTTTTTATTGCCTCTTTTTCATTTTTTTTTTTTTTCACTCTTCTGACAAGTTCATCCTATGCTAATTCTCGGATTGGCTACACATTTTAAAACTGTAATGTATATATATATATATATATATATAGTCCATTCTTGATACCCGTGACCAGGCGGTGGACTCCGTCTAAGAAACTCAGGAGTCGGAATACTGAAGGTAACATCAATCAACTAATTGTCAAAGTTTTAGCATATATTAATTCTCTCTCACACACACTCTCTCTCTCTCTCTTTCTCTCTCCATATATATATATATATATATATATATATATATATATATATATATATATATCGATATTTCTGAAATGATGTATTATAACTCTATGTACATGTAATGTGTGTGTAGCTTCAGATAAAAAATAATATATACACTTTCAAAAAAGTAATGTTCGTTAATTTTTCTGATTTTACGAAGTGTGTCTGACAGCGAATTTTTTAGCGACTTCATATATATATATATATATATATATATATATATATATATATATGAATAAATATAAATATATATATATATACACACACACACACACATATATATATATATATATATATATATATATATATATATATATATATATATGTGTGTCTGTGTGTGTGTGTGTGTGTGTATGTATGTTTGTTTGTTTGCTTGTGTGCGTGCCTGTGTTTATAAGACTGGTTTTCTATGAATATTATTTATTTGCTTCTTTTCAATGTGTTTCGCTGTTTTTTCGATGTGTTCCACCATCAAAGTTCGAGTAAATTTTTGAATTGAAAGGAAATCAAAACACACTGAATATCGTCAATGAAAGAAAAGAAATAAATTCTTCTCAAGAACTCGCCGTTAGTTGCAAGGTGTTCACACTGAATATTACAAAAGAAATAAATATGGCAGATGTTGAACTGGGAAGGACGCTACGTAGGCCAGGTCATAAAAGAAATGAAGCCAAAATTTTCCTTCATTTTTACTTTAGTTCTGGCATTTTTGTTTCATCTATAATCTGAATTTTTAAAATGTTATTTTGTCAACCTAACTCTATTTACTTGTCTCGCTTTCTTTCCCTTATTCCATATTTATCACTCTCTCCCCCTCTCTATCTTTCTCTATTTCACTTCCTTCCTTCCTTTGAAACTATTGTGTCTTCGCTTTTGAATGACAGCATCATGCTTAGCTAGAACTTATCGGGGATGGTAGAGGGCGCTTTTGTTGAGTTTACAGCAAACGAAAAACTGATTACAACAAGGAAATATATCTCGAACTATTGCCTGTAATGTCGCGACCGCTGTGTTAAAGAGACAGAGTAAGACGAGAGATTTGCCAAACATCTGTTTTTCTATTCGCCCTTTGCCCAACCCTCGACACAAAGGAGAATATCTCATCAGAGGAAATTCGTCCGCGAGTTAGCCAAAATTCTCTTAGAAATCTCTCTTCACACATTGCAGTAGGCCCATTCGCGTCAGTAACACAAAGGAGATCCGAAAAAGGAGAAACGTAGTTTCGTTGATCGGCCCACGAAACTGTTTTCGCCACAATGACGCCTGTAAAATGTAATTTCCGGCGGTTAAAAGAAACTGTTAGCATTTCGTTTTCTTCTGGCCATCGTCACCTTGCTCTAAAGTTACCCCCTCTGCTTGTAGATTCCTCTTCTGCTTTCTATTTATGTTTAATTCACAGCATTCTTTTCTTATTTTCTTTCTTTATTTCTTCATCTATTCTTCCATAAAATACGCTGGCTTCTTTCTAAATCGAAAATTATCTATGTGTGAATACATACATTAATAGTTCAAGTGAATTTGCGCAATACGTTAACTGATTGCCTCTATTCTGCTGGCGTCGATGATAGGCATTGAAACCAACATAGAAATCATTATTTCATAAGACGGTTTTCAAGAAAATTATTTCTCTCATAATCGTATGATTGGCGCCGCACAGTCTTCAAAACCCCTATTTATTTCATTTATCATTGTGGCATATTATTGAATATCATATAAATACAATATCGATATATTTGGTTGGTGCAAAAATAATGTCGTTTTCTCACATAGTAACATATGTGAGAAAAACGACATTCTTTTTGCACCAACCTAACATGTTTTATTCCGCTTAATTTTTTTATTGTTTTTTTTTTTATTTGTTAGATGATTTTAAGAGAGATTACATTTAGCTACTTGTAAACAATCGATTTGGATTGTATTTTAGAGATTTATATCGGCCAGCAATTAAATTAATTGATAAAATTTATTTATTAATGAAGATTTATAAATTCATATAAATTTAATTCGTACGAAAATATATTTAAACTAATGCAAATCTGTGTAGTATTTGTTTTCATTCTAAGTTATGAGGTGGAAGAAAACAAACATGTTAGTCATATTAATTTTTAAATTTAAATTAGTCAAGGATGTGTCTTTTCAGCGAATTCATTCAACGTTTGCAGCTAGGAATCATAATATTACAGGAAGTCAGAACCTAATATGTTAGCTTAACAATATACCTAGTTGAAACTATGCTGGCAGCAGACATAGCAGTAAAACTGTATGATCTATTAGAAAATGTAATAAAGGATAGCGAGAAGAAAAGACTATGCATCAGTTATGAGAAGACAGTATGCATGGCTGCCAGTAAGAAGTCATATTTCAAAATGTGAGCTATGAATTGGTTATGTCAAAATGAAAACTAATTTTAAAAATCTGGTAAGGCTTTTAATAGATGATGAAAAATGTGACACTGAAATCGGAAGATGCATTGAAGTAGACAAAGATGGCTTCCATAAACAAAACAATGCATTATTTTTATTAGAAACAAAGAAAAAGTACTGAACAGATATGTATGATCGGTCCTCCAATATGGCAGTGATTTATGTACAAGTAATGACTTGAGACAACGGACATATGAATGTATAAAATGATGCGTATAATAATATGGGCGGATATTTAAGTAACAAGAAAGGTTTAATGAAAATGGAAATCAAATGTACAATTATGCATAAAATGTGAAAGAGACAGTTGATGGTTAAAGTACGCTTAATGAGCAAAGAAACGTCTAGAGAATTTAATTTTCGAAAGACATACTTTGGGCAAGTGACAGGGGAAACAATTAAAGTAGATAAGGTGAGTGAAAGAAGATATTGCGGTTGGCATATAGAAAACAAATATTGAAGGATTAGAGGTTGTGGAAAGCCATGACAAAGAAGAAGAAGTAGAAGAAGAAGAAAGACAAAGAAGATATCAAAAGAAAGAAAAAGTATTAGAAGAAAAAAGAAGAACGAAAAGAAGGAACGGATTAAAGTAAAAACGCAAGAAAAAGAAAGAAGTAAAATAAGAAACTTAAGAAGAAAAAAAAGGAAGAAGACAAAAGAATTAGAAGAAGAAGAAGAAGAAGAAGAAGAAGAAAAAGAAGAAAGAAAAGAATGAAGAAGATAAAAGAAAAGGAAAGAGGACTGAAGAAGAAAAGAAGAAGAAACAAGAGGACGACGAAGAAGAATGAAGAGGAAAACGAAAGAGGAAAAATAAAAAAAGAAGAACAAGAAGAAAAAGAATTAAGAAAAAAGAGGACGAAGAAGAAGAGAGTAAAACGAAAAACATTTAAAGAGAGAAGAAGAAGAAGAAAGAAGGAGGAGAAGAAGAAAAGAAGAAGGAGAAGAAGATGAACAACAACAACAACAACAACAACAAAAAGAACAAGAACAACAAGAAATATAGTTATCGCAGTGGAAAGTTTAATCCCCTGATCGAGTTCAAAAATCCCATTTCGTAAGTTGCGTTCATTTATTTCCTTTAAGTAATGCATAAAACAATATCTGCTTTAGGGACAGGGTTTAAATAACATAGTAAGCTGTGCTCTCCAGTACCGGGTAGTAACCAATGTATGAGAAGGAAGGCCCAACGACGTAATGACAGCTCAGACATTTTCAAGAAATGGAAGCTGTGGTGATTTATGATTATTTATATTCTGTAAGGGCCTTGTGAGACACAAGAAACAATAATTTGCCTTCTTTATGGGGAAGTTATTGTTAATGATAGAAGTTGCCAAACGTACTTGGAATTCCCCGCTGACTTTTAACCGCTAGCTATTATATCAAATACTTAGTTTAAAATACGCAAAGCTAATCGTTATTGAGAAAAAATACGTAATGATTGTTCAAATGAATCATTAACTTTATTTTAGCAATTTTCTTACACCATACTTTTGTTTACATTAATTATGCAAAAGACCACCTACTTTATATTTACTTGTGACAGTGTAGTATATCAGTAGTACATAACTGAAATGAACACTAACAGTTCCTAATGCTACAGTTCATAGAAAGAACATAAGCTGTAAGTGTTGATATTGGAATAGTGTTTGTTACTATGACATTTCATTGAGGAGCTAATTAAAATCTGTAGAATTATCTCTCTAACATGAGACTAACAGAAAATCTCCCATTAGTGTTTAACAGAAAACAGGGGTATGCCATTATAATAATGCTATATGATATGATTTCTTTGTGGTTAGCAGACAAAGTAGTTGCAGAAGTAGCTGTGATATCTTCATTGATCTGCCTGTATAATTTTTTCAAAATTAAAAGTGGAGGAGGCAATTATGATGTTGCCTAAAACCGTGAAAAAAAATATAATGAAACATCTGAAATCTTTTGTTTCAATCAATTAAAATGCAATAAAACTTTTCATTTTTTCTTTTCTTTTTTTTATAAATGAAAGGCTATTTTGAATTCTCTGGTACATATCCACCAGGTAAGAGCCAAATTATTGTCCTTGTCAGTACATAAATATACTCGATCTCTCTATTTTTCTATCTCTCCCTATCTACCTATCTATATCTATCTATCTATCTATCTATCTATCTATATATATATATATATATATATATATATATATATATATATATATATATAGAGAGAGAGAGAGAGAGAGAGAGAGAGAGAGAGAGAGAGAGAGAGAGCGAGAGAGAGGTGTGGATTGCGTCTTGCGCATGTTTTTGTAATTGCTATTGGTCAATGATGACGTTCTCAGTTTTCGGAACCATTTTCATGTAATTCAAGGAAACATCATTTAAACCATTAATATGAAAGGTTTTATGTGTCTCCAGCTGTAGTCCAGTGCAACCTGACACTGTGAAGAGTAGAAGGAATTCCATAACAATAGTGATGTCTGTCCAACTTTGAAAAGGTAAACCCTAATTAAGCCGTTTAAATAATCTGGCGTTGGAATACAGGATGGAAGCCTGTTGTAGTTATGTGTGGTAGGTGATAAACAATATATTTCGCTTTTGCACCACCTTTGCAGGCATAATACTCATGTCCGTAAACATGGACCTGTAGAACTATCAGAAAATCTGATACAGCTAATACCTAATAGGAATGGCAAGGCATAGATAAATACTAAGGAACTAAAATACAAAAACAAGGATCACGAATACCAGAAATCATTTCGCATCACCCGTCATGTGAATGACAAAGAGGCGCGTTCCACTGTTGTCCCGACATCGGAGCGGTGTCCAGAAAAATCAACTACGTGGTCACCAAACAAATCTTCTTGCATGGATAAATTCTACATTTCCTTCAAACTTCAATGTTCTCACACTTAAAACTCTAAGTCAAATGAAAGGACACGTCTCATCTGCCATTGACCTGAATGTCAAAGTCATCTGTAATCAGAGTCATCCAATCCTGGTTTCAAACACAAAAACAATGAGTCAAGAAAGTCTGGGGCTTCAAATCAGCTTCGGAGTGGATAAATTCCAGAGATATTACCATTAGCGGTGTTAGCATATTACTCAGTCACCTAGCTCATAAAGCGGCCATGTAAATTAGAGAAATTAAACTCAGAAGAATTATAGTTAGCCACAAAGTCAACCATACAATAAGTATTATCTCTATTCAACAACAAACTCTTGCGACGATGAAAAGTTGACACATTTTTATCAATGGCTTTTCTCTCTTGTCAGACAAGTAGCAAACCATAACGTCCTGGCTATTGCTACGGATATTAATGCTGAGTTTAGTGTCAGTGATATACACAAATTTGCATCTAATGAGTCCTACAACAGAAATGGAATTACTCTCGAAGCCTTTTATTATATAATATTGTATACATAACCTCCAATATAAGATCACGAAAGAATAGATATTCAGCCAGGCCAAGGGTACTGTGAAACAACTGGATCACATTCTGATAAACAGCAAGTGGAAGAATTGTGCAATGATTTGCCAAAACTTCAACACATTTGAAGGAGGATCTTCCGACCTTCGTATTGTCTCTTCCAGCATCCGACTTAGTCTTAGAGCAAATACGAAAAAGTAGCCTGCGTTCAAATCGTATGACGGGACCATTCTAACAACAAACAGTATCACAAGACCTGTATACAATTGCTGTCAGGAATAACTTTGAACCACTACAAGACAATGTCAAAGAACCATCTCCTAATACAACCTTACAACATATAATAAGTTTGTTACTTCCCATGGAAAGGAGGCATCAGATGCCATAAATTTAAAACCTAAACATCAGCAACACAACAGTTCGGAATCAAAAGGCATTGATTCACAAAGGGTTAATATGAAAGAAAAAGAGGCCATAAGAAATTCCAATCCAACCCGTTAATTTGTCCAAATCTTCAATATAGCTTTACCTCAACTCAAGAACTACCAAGAAAGGATTCAGGCCATCAAATCTGCTGCTGCCAACAAACAATCTGCTCTTGCTTTGAAAACTCTCAACGTGATTACTAGCAAAATATAAATAATTCAAAGTTAGATGAAATGAGTCAGGCTGAAACGTGAATAAATGTCAAGAATATGTTAAATGTCTCTTAGGAAATGCACTTGATATTTTACATACTGAGCTCGATCAGATAATTGAACTTCCTCTTGACATTAAACAAGGAAATATTGCAGATGCAAAAATTGTAACAATTTTAAGACCTCCAAAAATAAGAAAGCAGCAGGACTTGATGAAATATTTCCAGGAGTTATTAAGACTATTGGAAACATCGTTATTCTAATCCAATACTGTAACGTCACATATAAAGATGTCATAGGAAAACCGACAAAAGGTTGCATGCTACTCTTCCCAGAGAACGGAGATCTAGGATCGACAGAAAATCTATAGAGAATTCACATTCACCTCTATTGCATCAAACATTTGATTATCAACAGAATACTGTTGGAAGTAGTGAAGGTGCTGTAGTGACCAAAGCTCCGTCGGGATGATTTCTAAACATTTTAATTATTAGATTTATTAATGTTTGATGTACAAGCATGCGAACTGAAAAGGTAGGACAGAGTCGTGTCCCTTTGATTTGGTAATAGTTGTACCGGAGTTCATATTAAGAAGAAGTAATATTGAACTTGTAATTTAGAAGAATAAAGTTTGGAATTGTGAGTTCTAAAATTGGTAAAAGTTCAGGAGTGATTTCAGAGGTTGGTGAATGTTGGTAATTATCTTTAACGTCTGGTCAGCAATGACTAAGACGGGAGTTACTGATGGTTACATCTTGGCACTTGGTAACTACTACTCAAAAAGTGCACACGTGTTCGGTTTATATAATGGCCGTGTTCCACGTGAAAGGATCACAGCATATGAGCGGGAAAATAGATTGGTCGCGTGCAGGTGGTTTGATTGGTCGAAACTGACCAATCAGCAAGCAAGATTAGAGGTGATTTACCAATGAATACTTGTTATATTTATGTGAAAGTAGGATTTTAGTTACCAGATAGGAAGAGTGCATTTCCTAAAAAGAGATAAGGCTGGTTTGTTGTGGAAGACTCCACAGTGATTTGAAAAAATCATAATTCGACAGAATATTGGGGGCGTCAGGGCAAAGAATCTACAGGCCGACTTAGATGGCTCTAAAACCATATTTTCTGTACATAATGAGGAAAGGGAAAAGATCCGTGTGGTATATGACATACTATACAAAAATGCCAGATATTTGGTTATAACCACTGAGACACACTAAATACTTCGATATCAAAACCGGAATCATTCAGGGTGATATCCTTACACATTTTCTCTTTGTTATATCCCTACGTATTGATAAATTCTCTCAACAATCATCATCAGTTAGGTTTTACTTTATTACCAATATTCTTAAGTCGAGATCCTTCAAAGGCTTTTACAGATGTTGACTATGCACATGACTATGCTCTCACTCCAGACACAAGAAAAGATTTTCCAAACGTAGCTTAGATGTGGGATAAGGCCGAAAGCATGGGGCATCCAGTGAGGTTCAAACTCACTTTTCAGTAGTAACTGACATAGCAAGACAAGCTTGTTAACCATTACACCACGCCGAGATGCCCCTGCTGACACAAGTACCAATGTCAGAGTTTTTCAGATCATCTAGAAAATTCTGGCAACGAGGCTTTACCTCAAACTAATGATTCCAAAGCTGAATTCATAGTGAATCAATAAAATATGTCGAATCTTTTTCATACCGAGTAAGCGAGATAAGTTCTACTGACACTTGGCATAGATAAAGCCTGTCATCCTTGAAGAAAATGGAAGTAATCTGGAAATCTGATCTACCAGACAACCTCAATTAGAGATTCATTCGAGCCACTGTACAGGCGATGTTATTTTATAGTATCATTGCCTGGACATTAACTAAAACTATAGTGTCTAAGGTTGATGGAACGTACACTCGAATGAAGAGAAATACACGACATATCTTCGAGACAACATCCAAATAAATCTTAGCTCTATGAATACTTCCCTGATAATTCTACAATTTTGCACAAACGCAGAATGCGTTTTGGTAGACGATGCTGGCGATCAAAACAAGAGTCCGCGTGTGATCTACTGCACTGGATATCTATCAGATGAAGCAGAAAGGGTTGGTCGCCAAGCAACCGCATACATTAACACACTAGGTTATGACACATTGTGTTAACCTAATGTTCTTTCGACCTTGGTGCAGGACAGGGATATTTGGCGAGATAGACATATGAATTTCCGATCGAACTCAACGAAATAATAATATAATACTAAAAATAATTTATTTAATGCTAGGTTCTTTATCTCGTGCTACTATACCTTCCAGAATATAAGACGCAGTTCAGAGAAAGATACAAAAATATTTCATATTTACCGATTATAAAAAACAGTTAAATCGGATACTTAAAAAATGTTAAGGCATTGTATAGACAAAACTTATATATCGTTTAACCAAACATATTTGACACACACACACACGCACACATGTGTATATATATATATATATATATATATATATATATATATATATATATATATATATATATATATATATATATTTAGCTTTGTGTCTTCTGTATGTATGTATGTATGTGTTTTTGTGTGCATGTATGTATGTATGTATGTAATGAATGCGTTTGTCTCCAATGGTCTCTTTCGACTTCAGCGTGAATTAATAACTATGCCCACATAAATTTATATTTAGACAGGTGGCAGGAAATATATTGGCAGGTAAATTGTATCTATATTTCTGGATAGAATTTTATGCAGATGTTTTTTGAAACACATCTATATTCGAGGTGCATAGAAAAGTTATCAACACTACCAAGAAGTGATTTAAGAAAACATTTTTCTTTTCAAATTTAGGAAGTAGGACAGTAATATATATATATATATATATATATATATATATATATATATATATATATATATATATATATATATATTATAGAATTGATGTATATGAAATACATTGCAATAACCAACACATACTATACTTAATAGAGTGCTCAATACACTGTAGACCAAATGTAATCATTTATTCAAAAATTCTAACATAAAAATATAAAATCACTAAAATTAGCTATTTTTTTCAACACTTGTTATCTTCGCAAGTGATGGAGTTGAATGCAGAATAAACGGTGTGAAAAAGTTCAAATCAATAAGTCGTTTGAATCATCTTATTAATTGTAATTCACAATCACACACGCACACACGCTCAAACACACACACAATATATATATTTTTTCGTCTCGGATGCTACCTGAATTTTACCAAAAACAAAATAATTTCTATGCTTGAAGATGACTGAATGTACAATCGAAAGTACTTTTGTAGTTAAGAAAAAACATATACAGCTTATAATTTAAAAAAAAAACAAGTATCCTAACATTCACCGTGTGATTAGTAGGTTCATGTATCTAAGATTTTGTTAGCGAAGGTTTCCCGCCATTTTATATGATTAACTTTACTAATTTACTTTTTGTATGAATGATTCATTGTAATATATATATATATATATATATATATATATATATATATATATATATATATATATATATATATATATATATATATATATATATATATGGTAAATAATCAGAAATATAGATAAATATATTTTTAGAAAGATGTCTAGTTGGTTTTTAGATTTATCAACAAATATTGTGGAATCACAATCCATGCAATTTGCCGAAGTAAAAAGCACGATTTAGGCGCGGCCTTTCATCTATGACAATATACTTAGAAATGATATTAGCCAAGGTAATTTTAAAAATATTAATTTAAATATTTTCTAACATCTGTAATGAACATATTTAAATACCAAACTAAGTTTATTTGAAGTAGAATTTTTTGGAGTCAAATTAATGTACGATAAGACAACGAAAGGTATAGTTAATATTCATGATTCGCATAATCACATTGCAATGGATTATATATTAATAATGGATTAATGAGTGTTTTTAAAACTTCCAACGTGATCAAACTGGCTGCATGCGTAAAAACAGTATTTCAGTAAATACATAAAATAGAAATAGCCTAAGTCAAGCATGTCTACCCAGCCGACATATTTAGCCCCTAGAGTAAGGCTATCTTGAGTGCATTAGAAGTCCTTCCAGGATTCATTATGGGAAACCATTATCACAACAATATATGCTGATGACACCGTGCTAATAGCAGACTCAGAAAATATCAAGCAAGTATGAAAACATAAATTTTGTCAGAGGACGGAAAATGTGACAGTGAAAACCGAAGGCACAGTTGATAGCAAACAGTAACTTTCAAAAGCTAAATAATTTCTTTGTTCACTATTTTCTACCATATGATGATATTCATACACAAATCTTCACTGGATAATCGACTGAAACATCTGCTATATTTTCAGCCAGAAATAATTAAAAAAAAAAACACATTGGCTGTTTCTTCTGAGCTTTTTATTTTTTACTCAAATGTTGTTATCTATAATAACGAACTTAAAACTTATGATCATGCGGATAGAAAACGTAGCAGTATTTCCTCTTTTTTAAATTGAACAATTCCAGAGATTTCGTATTTGGATAGATGTCATATACCGTCATTTAAATAAAATATGAAGATATATTTATGTCTCTATTTTGAACTGCTCTTCGTTATAGCATATTCCATTGATGAGATGTAAATTCTACTTGATCAGCATCTTCGAATGAAGCACTACTTCGTGAGGTGTATTGTGAGAGGATCTTTCCTGATCACTAGAATATTAACCTGTTCAACTCTAGAATCAACCATTGTCTTCCCCAAATATCCACATAAACGAAGCTTCTTACTTTGTAAGCCTCTACATAGTATAAAGCTTAGAACTTTTACAGAGTGAAAATCGTTTTAAGAAATGATTAAACATTTCACGTGGAAAATCGGTAATTTGTCTTGTTTCTTATGCGAAATAAATATGGCCACAGAAAACTTTGAAGAATATGTCGCAATATATTCTTATATGGTCTCATGCTTTTCGTCCGTGTGTTCGTATAAATTATAATATATATTTTACTATATACACTATTTCCCTCATTCAGTTTGTTGTATTAATCTTTATTGCAACGGCGGAAATGTCCTGAATATGGTAATAAAGATGAGGACACTAGTCCGAATGATGCAAATATTTACAATAACTAATCTCAGAAATATATACTGATATATTTTGCTGTCTTTATTCCTTTAACATGTATATATACTGCCTGGGCTGATGAAAATAAAACAGGTGATTCGAAATAGTAGGTGTGGCTATAAATATAATCTAAAGTGCTCATATATTCGACAATGGAAAATGGCATCAACAAAACCAGAAAGGTTCAATTCAATGTTTTACACCAATTGATGCGACATATTTTTCTGAGGCAACTTCTGAGATGATGAATAATATATTTTGTTCATCTTGATTGTTGGAATCAAAGTTTCGACCAGTGTATATTTTACCTTCTTCAGGTGTGTACAGCTGTGTTCCTTTAACTCAAGAATTTTTAACTGAACCGTTTATGGAAGCTAATAAATTTATTTCTCAGTATAAGAGAAAATATCTCTGAATCTTTTCCCTATATGAATATTCTTCGTCACGTCGCCAATTTAAACACGAGCATTATTTTCTGTAGTTTTCCAACTTTAGAAATCAGATTTTATTTAAAAACTACAGTGTTATGTGACTTGTTCAGTTTGTAGTGGTCTAATTATTGCTGTCGCCCCGTTTTAGACGTATGAGGTCACTAGAATGTAGTGAATTAGTAATAAGAATGGATAATTGTAGATGTTTGTTTACGGCTGCGTGAATAGCGTGACCACACAATTTATATTAAACGTAAAATACCACTAAGCATGAAATACAAGAAGGAACCAAATGGTTTTAAAACATAACATTAGTATATGTGTGTTGATGTACATGCGTAGAAGTTAATTATCTTTTGGTGTTATGTCTCTTAGACTGGGGATATTTTTATCTGTACTCTTAAAAGTTGAATTAATTATAAATAAGGAATGCTGAATAAACTGTACTTTTAGAAGAATATTTCAAAGAGAAAAGTTATTGTTGCATGTTTTGAAATGTTCTGCATGTTAATAATGTGGATTGGAAAACTTCGTACGTACGTACATGCGGGAATATGCTTTTAACATCTGACCACCAATGGTCGAGACGAGAATCCTAAAGATCACATCTTCTCAGGCGAATGAAGAAAGGAGAGAGAGAGAGAGAAAGCAAGATTGTGTCTGCTATTTTACATAATGTAACCACGTGACAGAATCACAACAAATGACGGCAGACTTGACTTGGTCACGCGCTGGAAAAATATTTGTACGTGGGCGGATTGCAACGCCCACTTGTGTGTTTATTGACCAATTATAAGCTGATATTTCCTGAAAATATTTACTAAGACGAGCAGGCTCTCTGATTCACATTTGTGCAGAAAAATGTACACAATTCAACATTTATAAGAAAGTGCTAGTTGGATACTACAAGTTATTGTTGATTTTACAATCATCGCGTTTTAAATCGAGCCTGATTTAAACTGCTGAAAAAATATAATTCTTACATATTTTACCCACCAGAAAAATTTTACATTAAATATTAATTTTCATAAATTTCTACTTAGTGAAATTATCGGATCGCGAAATTAAGGATTATATTAAGGTAAGCATAAGTTTAACGACGATAAAATATCTACATTAAAAATTATTTAAAAGATATTTTCTCGTAAAACTAAACACCATTTCTTTAGCATGTCAAATAAGTGAAGAAAATTTGATTTAAAAATTATTAGAAAACATATTTTTTGCTCATTAAATATTGTTCCAAAACACAATTAGCGTAAATCATATTTGGCCTGATTTCAGTCAGTTAATTAACGCAAAACTTGCAAACTGTTACATTTAAAATGAATTATATCTTACTGATTATTATTTTTTGCGTTAGTTTCTTTGATTTTTTCTTGCTCTTTGTTAAAGCAATCAATTATCTGGTTATTATAATAATTAACGAGGCTCCAGGCTGCAAATAAAGAGGCAATTCTCGTGAAAAAAAATCTGAGGTATGGAACTCATGAAAATTGAAAACAAAGAATGTTTTAAAAAGTATGTAAAACTTGCCCGTTTGAGATTCAGAATTGTCGTTAATTAATATTTCTTCATTTCCAAAGAATTTTATTTTTTATTTTAATTTCTAAAACTCATGTGGTATTTGGCTAAAATTCATTTTATGTTATGCTAAGCGTGATAAATTTATTAAATCTTTTGAAAGATCTGCGAAATTGTAAAATTAAGATACATTGGGAGGATTCTAGCCGAGGACAAACTTAAGGCTGTTATCCGGATATGACATGAACATAAAATAAGTAATCTTCACAAACTAAAGAAATTAAATATATCGGTCAGCATATGATGAAACAAAAATTAAATCTCTCTCTCTCTCTCTCTCTATCTCTCTCTCTCTCTCTCTCTCTCTCTCTCTCTCTATCTATCTATCTATCTATCTATCTATGTTGCTATGAATATATATATATATATATATATATATATATATATATATATATATATATATATATATATATATATATTAGGTTGGTGCAAAAATAATGATGTAATAATGTCGTTTTTTGACGTTAAAATATACGTCAAAAAACGACATTATTACGTCATTATTTTTGCACCAACCTAATATATATATATATATATATATATATATATATATATATATATATATATATATATATATATATATATATATATATATATATATATGTTTCATTAAATAATATAGAGAATTACAGTACAATATATTAAGGCAGCTTGGACATCATGTGATTAAACAGTATGCCCGAAATATTGATCAAGCTGTTTTGAAACATTATGCAAGGCAACTTTATCAGCATGTAATACTACGCACCGGTGTTTGAACATTATGTTACCAAACCTTATGCTCGGCATTTTGATCACTATGTTATGAAACAATATGCACGGCATATTCGTTAGGCTTTTATGAAAGACTATGCACGTCATATGAAGCTTTTTGCACGTCATATTCATCATGATGTTATGAAGCTCTTTGCACAGTATCATGATCATCATTTTATGAAACGCTATGAACGACATCCTCATCACTGTGTTATGAAATACGATATAGCTCATTATTCTATCAAACACTATGCACAGCATCGGAATAGTTATATGAAACTCTATGCACGGTATTTTGATCATCACGCTATGAAACGCTGTTCTCATCATATTGATCATCAGCTTATGAAAACTATGCAGGACCTATTTATCATGATGTTATGAAGCACTATACATGGCATCTTGATCATCATGTTACGAAACACTACACACGTCGTCTTTATTATCATCTATGAACCACTATGCACGGCATATTGAATTTCATCTTATGAAAAATTATGCCCATTTTCATCATCATATTATGAAACACTGTGCACAGTATATTGATCGGTTTATGTAACATCATGCATGACAATTTGATCATCACTTCATAAAATACTATGCAGCTCATCTTGATCATCATGTTATGAAACTCTATAGACGGCACCTTGATCATTATGTTATGAAAACTTAGGCGACCATACAACAGAAGCATTTCAAAATTCTTTCGTTTGCATATGACACTAAAATTATGCAAATATCTTATTGAAAAAAGTAAAGTTTTACGACTGTGTTAATTATCCATCTTTTAGCATAAGTGGCTGGCTATTTAGTTAGCGTAGATTAAACGTTGCATTAGTAGGATTGATTGTCAACCAATGAGTTTTTATGGTGGATGAGGAAATTGTAACGAGTGAATGGGTCGTGAATCCGATTAGCTAGCTATAAGATAGTCAGTGAAGACCAGCCTCAACCTATTCCCCTTTTTCGGCCTTGTGCCATAATTGTATGTATGTACAATACATATCAATATAAGTGTACACGTATATTTGTACAATTTAGTCCCATTTATTTTATTGATTCAACATAGCTTTGAATCGACTATAGTTTTTTTTTTTTTTACATAAAATTATTTACATATGAAATTTTTATTTTATTTTTTAGACGTTCTAAGATTTCCCGTGATTTATCGACTGTCGTAAACATAGCAGAATGAGATGCGAAGATAACTTTTTTTGTAATGGCAGAATCTGGAGGAAAACACTTTGAGAAAGAAGTAATTTTAATTTTAATGATATCAATAACCGTTTCCAGAAAAGGAAATAATCGGCATTTATTGTCCGAACATTTAGTGTAAATGTTGATGGACATTTAAAATATATTTCTCAAAAATTATTTTTTAATTAAGATGGTTTCCTGAAATCTAATATTATCGCTCTTTCTAGTCGTGTTGGGAGTTTCCTTCCTAATTTTAGTTTAGGGTAGTTTGGAAAATTATGTTCTTGATTATACATCGTGATTTCTCCCTCATAATTAATTGTGTTATCCATTTTAGTTGTGCTGCTTTTAGACATCTTCAAGTAATGTAGTTATTTTTATTTGGTAAATATTTCAGTGATTGTGTCACGCTATAGTCTATAAGATCTGATGAATCATTTTTATTAGTTTGAAAAAAAGGTAGTACATAGCTGATATGATAGACGTTTCCGAACAATTTGTACACCTTACAGAACATCCATATGAGAGTTAAAATTTCTGTTGTTGGAGAAAATCAATAATGCAGCCTATTCAATGTTCAGATTCATTGTCTGATATAATGGTTAGAACAATGAGGGAAATAGTGGTGATAAAGAACCAAATGGCCGACAATTGGCAGGAATTTGTGGATAACGATATATACCACATCCTAAAGGGACATGACATATATAATAAGACGATGTTACATTTTCAACACGTACACAAGGTCTGATTGACCAGATCAAGTTATCAAGCAAACAAATCCATAACAAATATATCAAATTAAATTGTAACAGAATTCAAACGCAGTTATAATCATATACATGAATATAAAAGTATCTGTTTACGTTATTTACATTAGAACCAAACTTCTTATTTTTTTTTATAGTATAACAAATCATAGTTCACTTTACTTTCTGCCTTCTTTCAGGGATCTGTAGATCTTTTTAATATTCTGAGAACTTCGAATTGAACACTTTATAAATCCGCGGAGATATATTGCTTTAGATCTTCTGTGTTGTATATTTATACTATACATATATTAAGCAATCACAGTTGGTATAGTCAGATCCCTTTTAACTCAATAAACAACGTTTATATTAATAACGCCCTTGGGTTAAGGGGCCCTACCGTACAACATTCCCAGAAAAGCGAAGATAAAAAAAAGATGCAGATAAACACACACACACGAGTATTTGTTATCTATTCTAGCATATGTTTTAGCCTCTTTCTAACAGATCAAACCTTCCAACTAGACTCCGGTAAGCATTATTTCTTCTTGTTTGTCAAGGTATATAACTCTCTTCAAATGCTTGGTCTCATCTATTCTTTTAGCAGTATTGAGTTACTGCTCACCCTATTCCCACTGACAAGATGTAAGTACTACCTGTGGTATGTAAGAGCGAATTAAATAATAAGTACTCTACCAATAAATTAGGGATCTTTTATGATTCTTCCACGGTCTTATTCTCTCTGGGAGGGGTAAAGCACACTCAGAGGGAGTAAAATAGGGCAAGCATTATTAAACGGAAGTTGACGTGATAATCAAAGACGTGATCATAAGAGAGGGAACAATATACAGCCTTAGATTAAATACAGATTTCTGTTACCCATTCAATTAAAGTTTACATGAAAGCAAAGCCCAGGAGAAGAGTGCACGACAACCGACACGTGACTAAAAGATTTTACCACTATTTTTATATTATCTCTCTAATTATAAGTGTATCGTGTTTTTAAAAGCATAGCGCAAACCATTTTAATAAAAGAAATTCTGGAAACTTTTAGACAAACGGAATAAATCCTATTTGTTCCTTAAATCTGTAGTGTTCAATCTTACAGGGCCCGCGGCCATACCTACTTGGTGTTCTCATGATGTGATTAGCCAGCGGGATATTTGAAATTATACTTTAAAATACAGTTGAAACTTTCAAGTAGAGTTAACCAACCCCGGGTCCCAAGGCAATCATCCGCAAGAGAAGACGCAGTATTTGTTTCCAGCAGAACACGGCAATGGAATGTATTCAACTTGAGGCAGCAAAAGCAGTGTTTCTATGCTCATAAACTGCTACACTCTTACTGGAAAAATAAAATAATAAAACTATTTTCATAGAGATGTTTAGTGCTAGCAGTATTTGTTGTAGTACTAGTCTTAACAATAATACATATATATTGACGTATTGTTCTTTGATTTAAGCCTCTTATATCAGGTACTACTTTCCTGCTTTCCCTCCATTAACCCTAATTTGATACTGAGTTTAAGAAAAGATACACAAGAGTTAGACCTTGTTGACATTAAAGTAAAAGAACAAATTTATTATTCTGCAACAAGTTGGATATGAGTGTTTAATTCTACTTTCACCCAATCATAACGACATAGTTGTGGAAAATAGTGTCTCCAAGTAATCTAATGATGGCTCAGAGTTAAAGGAAAGTATTTTTATTCCATTCATCCAGGTCATTACCTCAAGGCATGATTTCCTGCTCTTCCTCAACCATATTTACGTTTACAGTACTGCGATATACAGTTCAATATTCACTCGCCAAAATAATTATTTTCGAATTTCAATTTCGGTTTCGTCTATAAATACCCAAAAAAGCATTGATACACTGTAAAAAAACGTGTCAAAGGATCAAAAACATCCTTATGATTAACAATAATAATTTTAAATCTTAAAACCAATTTAATTCAATCGGTGTATATCATCGAATTAGAAATTAGTCTATTGTGCAACACAACACTTCAAATGCAAAATAAGGGAAATTTACATCAATGGAGATTGACACACTATTAACTAAATTTATTTTAAATGTCGATGGACAAGTATCAAAATACCGTTGAACTGTAAGGTCATTTTAGTTACGTGACACTAAAATTCTACTCCCGGGCCATAGTATGTTAATACAAGTTCATTTCAAAATTTAGTTTAATACCAACAGAAAATCTAAACTGTTTCTCCACTTTCTAATTCCTTTCATCCGGAACAACTAATGATTTTCAGAATTAGTCGGCATGTAACATATAATGTCGACCAATTTCTATACAATTTCCCATCTGACAGCAAATGACTTATTTGCCACAAGGAGAAATTGACCTAAATTCTGGACATATTATCCCCCCCTCCGTTAAAAGACTACATGTTAAATCGAAGGATCGATGCTTACATATACTATGTTGGAGAATAATAGATTTTTACCTTTATGCGTTCATCTTTTCAGATGTTCTGCGTATAGTCTTGAAGAATATTTTGTAGCATTTTTTTAATTTTTTTATTGCTGACTCTCGTGAAACAGCTGTCTATGTTACTGACTTTTTATTTCAGATTGGACACATCTTTGAGAATGGCAAGTAATGAGCACGTCCGGCATCTTTTTCTCTACTTTTAATCAAGGTCACAGAGCTTCGAAATTTGCTCGAAATATTTACGCTACGGACGGAGATGAAATGCTACAAAACACCCCAAATGCCAATGCTATGCTGTATGTTGTACAAATAAACGGACTAAAAGAACTAATTCAGCTGCAAATAACTGTCCGGCGGTAAAGTTTGATTATTCAAAATAACACCTTTCGTACTCACGCAGCTAACATAAACAAACAGGTAATTAAACGTTCGGTTGGGAAGTTCTGCCCTACCCACAATATTTCCCTAATGTAGTCCCTTTAGACAACCACATTTTCGATCATGTTTTTTTTTTTTTTTTTTTTTTTCACAATTTGCGGTGTTTCGTTCAACAACGATATGGAGGCTTCCAATGTCGTTTGATAATTTTTTCGATCAAAACCAAGTGATTTGTCAAGGCGTAGACGAGAATCGTTGGCAGGAGGCCGTAAACAATGAAGGAAAATACATTGTTTAATTATTCATCAGAATTATTAATAAATAATAATTATTAAAAAATAATAAAAAACGAAAGAATTTAAAAAACAACCTAATATATGGGCGTATCAGTTTTTATTGTGCATTTAGCAGTTATTTATCGCAGCTGTTACATCATTTAAAGAAGGTACAAGAAAATCCATTAGTTGTTTTTCTTTAAGTTATGCTTGTTTATTTGGTCTCGTCAAATTCAGGATCAACCGGCATGTATATTGAAGGTGTTCGTAATATGGACTTCTTCCTCCTTCCCCTTCACTTACAGCAGTCCTATTCATCTCGATAGAAGTATTTATCTCACCTACTATGAGTTGCACTTCACCTTCTATTAATCGTCAAAGAAGTCATTAAAAAAGCAAATCTTTTTTTTCCACTAAACTGATGGGAAATTGCGAAAGAAAAACCAAAATTCCGGGTGTCTAAAATAGTAATACGGTGGTGATTTCATAACATTTTGAGAAATAATTTTGTATCCGTTTTAGTTTTTGAAGTGAGGATTTCGAAAAGGAACCCATTCACCCACATTCGGCAAAATAATAATAAAAAAAATTAACGTAAATGTCATTTTTCTGCTTCTCGGACAAAAATGTATTTTTCCTGATGAAGCTTTTGAAAACGCTGCAATACATTTGTTTGACACGAGTTAAGAGGCTTCTGCAGAAATTTCTCACATTTCGTTAAAAAATGCATTTATAGATTTAAATACTTAAACTTCTTAGTCCAAAAAATATATGTTCCATAATTTCCATAAATTTTTACCAAATATCAAATATCGTGCTAAATGAATGACACCTTATTTAATATGCTGATATTTACTCGTAGGATTCGTTGATATATTGAAAGTATTGAAAATGTTAACCAAAGAGAATAGCAATGCGTTACGCCCAGTATAACGGAAATGGTCTTGATATCATACTACATGCAGAATAGAACAATGATTTTAGCGTCGTCTTTGCAAATTAAGGAACGGTAATTCTACACACAAAATCAGCCATCCACTTCGTAGCAAAAAAATAGTAAAAATAATTTTCTGTTCCAATAAGTTTTTTTTTTTTTTTTTTTTTTTCCACCCAAATCCCCACTGTTTTTTCCCACCCAAATAAATTCTGTTTTAAAGTTAGAGTGATTCGTAATACAACACTTAATTCTACGAAGCGCAAAGACTTTATTTTCGGGTGTATTTCATTTAGGTTCATATGTGGACGTTTGCGATCTTTCACAAATATTTTGCCATTTTGTATTCTCAAAATTTTATGTATTTCAATAAAATTGTTATATAAAGCTTTCATTTTTTTCACATCGATCAACAAAGAAAAAGTATCACAAAGCTGACCAATATTCATTTTACTTTTATGCGTTTAATGGAATGAGTGTCCTGTTTTGTTTTTTTTTTTGTTTTTTTGTTGTTGTTTTTTTTTGGGGGGGCAAATCGCGTATACTCATGAATAATACATTGTTTGCATTATTTATTTTTTTAACTTTTCATTTGCTTTCACTTCAGTGCCCGATATGCGGATCTTACATTCTTGGGTTCAATGCCTCGAACTTTTACGTATTTTCTGGATTACATTTTAGGATATCCCCCTTTTCAACTTTTTATCTTACAATCACTCATATCAGGTGAAGTTAAACCCCAGTTACTTATGCATTCATTTTCGAAGCTTCATTTTCGAAAAGTATGTCGCAATCGTCATATTGTATTTAAGAGAATTTACAAATAAAGAAATGTCAAGTTTTCTCTAGCATTGTGGTAAATATAATACTGTTATCTTTGAAATGAAATAATATCAGAGTAAGGATGATGTGAAACACGTGACAATACTAATAAACTCTCGATAGAAGTGTTTATATATATTAACACTTTGGAATATTTTTTCTGGTTTTCTAAATATTCAGCATCCATCACTAATTATGATACTTAGGAGAATATGAAACTTTAGAATTACATGAGTCTATGAACATACCACTTTAATCGAAACACAATTCTACAACTAATATGAGCAAATCCCTACTGACTCAGTTTACAAGGAATATATGTTTAGTTAAATGCTTGCCTAAAGTTCTGGAAGATGCCAGGAACTCAAAGTAAGACACCACAGTAGGAACTTTATTGACAACAAAAAACAAATAATAAGTGGGAAGAGAGAAACAGAGAAAGTGGATGACAAGTGATATTTTCGAGGGAGAAATCAGGGACTACAAATCGTTGTAGAATACATGATGCTAAATGAAAACCACAGAAATAAATGCAAGTAACAAAAGGAATGCTACGATGAGAAGTGTGCAGAGATAGATAAACAGCAGAACTTAAAACAAGAATGCATGAGAAAATATGTAATAAATATGAAACAAAACTTACACTTCGGGAGGAAACCTAAAAGAATTAAGAACGGCAAAATGATAATGGCGAAAGGCAGAGTACAAGAGAGATAGAACAAATCAACTGTTGAACTCTTCCAGGATAACAGATAAGGTAAGGTATAACGTATAACAAATAATGAAGAATTTAGAGTAATAAAATTTGAAGTCTGTTTCGAAGTGTACAGTAATAACGAACATGCCTTTCAGAAACTAAGAAAAAAGGAAAACACCTTTAGAATTAAAGGGAATTGTACTGGACTGCTATGTAATATCAAGGCTCCTTGATAAGCAAGAAATTTGAATAATTTCATCTGAGAACTTGAAGCGACAGATATCTAATTCTACCGAAGAATGTTAAATTATTGACAGAGCATATTATTGACAGAGCATATAATTAATTGTAAGAAGAATAGAAACTACAAGGAAGATCCACCAACCAAAAATTCATGGAATTTATGGCAGACATAACAAGAAAAATGGTCTTGGATATATTAATACTTACAGAGCGTAGTGTAAATCAAGAGACATATGTGCAAGTACTGAGTAACATGACTGGTGTTTTGAATGAATGAATGAATGGCAAACAAATGTTTATGAAGATGAGCGGTTGTAAACGAGTAGGCGATATATATAAAAAAAACAAAAAAAACAAATAAAGACGTTTGTTGCGACATAAGTTCCCAGACTTCTAAGAATAACCAGTTATTAAAAATATGACGGCGTAAAATTTCGAAAATCGGTTACGTTTTGAGTTTTCATAATGATCAAAATTGATGAATGCAGTATTCAGTTGGAACTGGCAAACGTTTGATGGTTTAAGGGAAATTATTTTTTACTTAAACTTATTTATATATTAAAATATTTCTATATCGTGAGGAAAGTTTTGGTTTTTTTTACGTTCAATGCACTTCAACTTTAGACATTTGTATGGATAGTATCAATGTGTGTTCGAAAAGAACAGAGCACTAATAAAATGTGAATAAGCAAATGTTCACATTTGTGAATGATTGATATCCTTTCTTGGAAAATGCATTTAAAATGAGTCGATTAACTCTCCATTGTTTTCTTCCAATATCCGAAGCACACGTGTGTTGGAATATTTAAATATTTTATAACCTGAGAGACACACAAATTTTCAGTTTATAATTAAATTAGGAATTCTGGTAATTGTCTCCTGAAAACTTTCGGCATTCCATCTACTGATATGTATAATTCCTCTTGTTGTTAATTCGCTAGATTTTCTCGCATCCCTAAACGAAATAAAATGTCATTTACATTACCCAGTACATGCTTCAGGGCAATAGAAGTCATAGTAAATTGAATTTATCAATTGAAGTACCGTTTTTGCTTAGATTGATACACTCTGTACAAGAAAACATAATCTATTTTTCTAATTATTTAATTAATGAAAATATAATCTATGTTCATTTTAATTATTACTAATTATTTCTTAGTACGACATAATGAAAAAAGAATAAATATATTTAAGAGAGTTTTTAACAATCTCCCAGGTGAAAAGTATATTTTTTATCTTGAGAAACCATCGAAGACAACATCGAATTAACCTTATCTCGAATATCAATGTCTAGTATTGACGTGATATTCAAAACCAATAAAACAGGAAACATTATATATATATATATATATATATATATATATATATATATATATATATATATATATATATATATATATATACATATAAGGCGTATTTCTAAAGTTTCTGGAAGGAACAGAAGAATCGAAGTCAATGTCCAAATGATCTTATTGGCGTTACAATTTTACTATCTTACAAATTAATTATCCTTAGATATTGAACTTCCAAATGAAATATGTACCTACATGGTTATCTATATATTATTTCTTGAATAGATTGGTAAAACTTTAAAGTACAATATATATGTGTATGCAAGAATTAACAGTTATTTTCATAACTTTTTAAAAATTCTTCGGCCATCTTATCATTTAGTAACACTCATAGCAAGTAACTGTTTATGTATGTGTCATAGAGTGCAAAGCATGCTGTATTACTTTCAATGTAAAATAATTTATCGTAAGTTTGTGCAATTAAACAAAGAGGAACAGATGATATATATATATATATATATTTTTAGAGACATTTGAGAGAGATCATATTATGGGCCTTGGAGAAATTGAATTGCTATTTAATTGGATTATTTGCCGTAATTCTTCATTAACTGCTGTGAGATGACTATTCCGACATCCATGAACTGGTGTTCAGGAGGGTTAATTAGAATAAACATTAATAAATATCGAAACATTCAGTCCCTGTTGTGCGAAAACACATGACATGCCCACAACTAATATAGCCTCAGTAGCAGCAAAAGTAATCGCTGCGAAATATTTACTTTTTCTTTGTGATATGTCCTGGAAAGGGATATATTTGAACGAAGTAGCTAAGTGGTTTTAGCTACTATCACCAAGTAGGATACGGTAGCAGTAATCAAGTGGTATGCGTCGTATTCGCAGGTAAGAAGTGTAGATCAATGGCGTAGTCTAATGGGCGTTGTTAAAAACTTAGCTCTCAGACTAAGGCTCTTTCTCTACTACACGTCCGTCGGTATTTATGACGGACACCAGGCAATCATATTCCAGTGAGGAGGAACACATATGTACGCATATTCCATTATATCACTTTCTTTGATCATTTCATCTCAAGCAAGACAATAAAGTCACTAAGACATAAGGGGTTACTGATTGTTAGAGATTATGAGAAGTAAAGAGACTAATAATAAGAGAACAATAAAAGAAGAATGAAGAAGATACGATATAAAGATAGACATTGCATTTATATTTTTGAAGATCATATTAAGTGAGAAGAACAATGTCGAAAATGAGTTGCACAGGCGAGAAGTGTGATAGAAAAAACTGTTAGCAAAGTACTCATGGTTACATCTAACCATTCCAACTTTTAAAATGAGATATTGCAGCCAATCTAGTACTGCTCTTAACATAATAAAATTTATATACCATAGATGAAAGTTTATCAGAACAATTATCATGAAATTATTTACAGAAAAGTCAGAGAGAAGCTATGTTACGTCGGTCGGATTAGGAAAAGGGGTGCATCTGACCAGTCGTTCGCTTAGACTTCAGTTTGAGTATTAGTCTTCATACTGAAGCTAATCTTTTATCCGATTTGGAGCGTATAAATAACCTCCTTGAAAATCTTGGTGTCAAACGAGTCATATATCTCAGCAATAATAGCATCATCCGGAAGTGTTTCCCCAATAGCCGTTAAGCATGATGTCAACGTAGAAAATTCCAAATGTCCATTTTCCCAAAGAATACCAAGAATCTGACAAAGAATTTCTAACTACGACACAGACACTATATCGAAAAAGGGGAAAAATAAGAATGTTTCCCCACTGGATTTAATTAAACGCTAAAACACAATAATCTCGTCAGAACAAGAAGATTTATTACGATTTATTGGCAGTCATAACCCGAAATTTATAAGATACGCGGATGATAACGAGTTGTTGACATACTAACAACAGAAACGAAAACGATTCTTTAATAAGGTAAAATGGAAAAGCAAAAAGATGAAAAAGATGATGTATAACTACAATCAGAATAAGGCAGTAGTAATTTTTCTGACACATGATCAGGAAAGATTGCCAAGATTATCTAACACTCACAAGGCCTATTAAGGTATCAGTAACAGTTGGAAAACGAGTAAGCTACTGATCGAGTTTATGAATGGTTTGTGAAAAATAAACAAAGATGGATACTCAAAATTTAAAATCTTATATGTTATTTTTTGCGATTTATTGTTCGTTGTCCCTGAGTTGGAGAAGAACGTTTTACAAACTGGCTAACCGATGCTTTTTTTTTCTTTTGTTTTCTTTCTTTTTTTTTTTCTTTTTTTTTGTGTGTAGTGCTGTGGTTATAAATTGCACAGATGTCACATATCATAAAGAATGAAACGTTGTAAAATTGAAAACGATCTATTGTTTCCAAATTACGGCACTTATCAGTTCCCGATCTTTCCTAAGCAGGAACACATGAACGTTTTGTTTTCTCCAGTTTGATCGTGGACAATTATCTAACCTATTTCATTATTTCTATGCCACAAGAGGATCTGGAAAAATATAGACATCATATTTCCAGATTTAGTTTCCATAATCCTGTAAAGGATAACCTTTTAATCAAAATAGTCATTTACTATTACTTGCATAATCTATCATGCCTGATATAAGTAACAAAATATTGGCAGACCTCTGAATTATAATGGATGGCAATCTGCTTGTATTGTATTACTTGATTAGTGCGTTTAGCTTTTATGTCAGACAATTTTAGCGTAAAAACATGCGCTGAATGTTTTGCAGACTTTGCAATAATTCTTATCGTTCCATTAATCGATTTGAACACAATAGATGCAGCCATTGCCAAAGGCTTTCTAGTCTCCGTTCAAATGGTTCAGCTTGTCAAAGCTAATTAAAACTGATAGCCTATATCCTTATCAATGATATGAAATCTAAAATCGTTTGCTGCTGCTTCTAAATGCAGCTCGACAACATCCTAAGCATAAAATAAATAAAATTCAAAAATATAAGAAAATACCTGAGTGTGACAAAGTATAAAAAGGCAATAAAAGGAAATTAAATCTTATTTTAAGATCTTGTTTTAGAGAGCAAAATGTGCAGATTATGTTCTACCAGCAGTGACCATTATGTAAGTGTTTAACGGAGACGCAAGAGGTTATCCCTCCAGAATATTAATCGAAACAACTTGTATATCAGCTAACATCATGTAACACTGGTGCTTGACTGTATATAACAGTCAGAAGCGAATGGATATCTTTTTCACCAGAAGGTTCACTTCAACATTAGAAAAAATTATAAAGCCAATTTATTGTTATTGTGTTAATCTCGTTATGAAATTCGGTTTGGTTTGGTTTGTTTTACGGCATATCAACTTCAATGGCTCATTTAGTGCCGACAGCTTTTTTCCTGGTAATATTTTTGTCTTGTCAAAAATCTATTTCTTTTAATATATGTTCCTCAAAATGTTATAGCTGGTAATAATATTATTCCATAAACGTATAGCTAGTAATATTATTTTTAGTATAAAAATTTTACAAAGTATTTCTGATATTAAAACCTATTTTTACACTTTGATAATGCTTTTTTCGTCAGTTTCGAGGTTAATTATTTGCACATAGCTGGGACCCTAACAGGTGCTACCACCCCATGTCAGGATAGAACTGAGAAAATAATCAATTAAGAGGTGGTTCCACACTCCTCAAAACCTCCTGATTAGAGGCCTTGCTGTTGGACGTAGTTTATCGTCTTACCCAGGACGCAGATGCAGTTTATCGTCATACTCAGTACGAGTAAATAGTTTATCATCATGCCCACAATGCGGATGTAGTATATCGTCATACCCACCAGGTGAATGTAGTCTCAGTTTCGGGGTTAACTATTTTCCCATAGCTGGGACTCTAACAGGCGCTACCAACCCGAGCCTTGATGTTAGACGTATTTTATCGTCTTACCCAGGAAGTGGATACAGTTTATCGTCAAATATGAAATCCGGAGGATAATCCGAAAAGCCCAAATATTATATTAATAATTCTAATAATGGCCCAGTACATAAAGACTTGATTGAGGTAATCCAGTGACTTGAACCAAAGAGATGTGGTTACAATATCTGGCGAGAGAAGAGGTGAACAAAAAGATGTGAGTTACTAAATGTAAATATCTGAAACTGAGATATCCAGAAAAGGCATAACACGTGGAACTTGAACAATCTACACCAAGTGATTAAATAAAGGGTTTGTTTCGACATTCTATATATCACCTGAAGAAGGCCGCAGCGTATAATGGACGAAACGTCAGGAATATGACAAAAAAGATGAGTACAATGGGCCAAACACTGCAAATTCAGTAAATACTTACAATAAATCAACTCAGAAATATAGAGAGTTCTTAACTGGAACTGTCCACATCTTATTCCCTACGAGTGTGGACTATCTTAATGAGTACTTCTTACTTTCGGCCTTGTGCCACATCTGGGCCACACTTAGAAAATAGCTATAACGGGGAACTTCGACATGCTTTAATCGTTAGCAATCATTTCACGCTAGATCAATTACGACTGAATAGTCAGTTCGATCCTCACTGTTGTGATCCAAAAGTTTCGGCCTTAAAAATTGCCATACGAATGTAGGCTTAAAACTTCATATGTTGACTATGCTGGAATGATGTTAGAGGTGTGAACTCTCGAATAATTTCAACTCTTCTTATTAAGATCTGCATTCTTTCTTTCCAGGTAAATTGACATTTAACTATTAAAAGACGACGTCAAATTTAACTTGTAGCGGCATAGCTAGAAAAAGGTCAAAATTTTACATCGTGGTGTTATCAAGTACCTGCAGGAGTTTAGCCCTAATAGAGATCCAATCCGACACGGTTGTTACATTACAGGATGACGCTTCGACTTTATCAACAGCGAAAAATTGCGCAGCTGGACCTAGGAGGAAAAGGGACCTCCTGCAAATTTTACCACCGAGAAAAAACATTCACCACATGCGATAGATGTTGCTAAATTTAGTGTATGGCTTTGCAGCCGAGGCTTTTCATATCGTGTAACCTTGTCCGATTTAAGTGTGTTCCAAGTTTCACCGAAGGCTTCCTAGCAGCTCATACTTCATACTTAAAAACAATACCTGACGATTATTTCTAGCATGAAACAGCCTATCGCCTCTGAATATTCGCTTTAACATATATATATATACTCTTGGTATAGTATTATGGCATTCATTATAATTATTATTATTATTAGGTTGGTGCAAAAATAATGACGTAATAATGTTGTTTTTTGACGTTAAAAATACGTCAAAAAACGACATTATTACGTCTTTATTTTTGCACCAACTTAATAGAATAAACATCGTAAAGGATTATTAAGACGATAATTAATCTTCACATTTATTATACTGCCTGAGTATGAGCGATGGATATACCAAATAAATCAAACAATGTTACGATGCAATGTCGTAACTTTAGTCAAGCTGAAATATGTCTTATTTATTTGATGTTTATGAGCAAAGATAACGTAAACCAAATCCTTAACTGAATGTTTAAGTCAAGAAAATGACCATTAAATGTATTGCTTAACCGTAATTATGAAGAAAGCGAAATGTCTATGGAAAGCTTTATCGTAGAAGAGTTCGCATATCTCATAACACTTGATCTGATTCCTTCACATGAGAAAATTCAGAAACCTGATTTTAAACCGAGATTTTTCCATGACGCATTTAGGACAGAAATAAATAAAACCTTTATAAATAGTTTATTTTTTATTATTTTAAATTATGAGAAGTATTAACTAATCAATTAATTCATTAATTTTAAATTAAGAGAAATGATGTATTTCATATATTCCATTTCAATGGAATATGTTATGTGTGTCTGTTTCTGAAATGAGGTATTAAAACTATTTATATTGTACGAGATGTTGTCCCCATCTTCATTGTCATATTCACGTTGTTTCATTCGGAGTACGCTCAAGCCTTCTTCAGGTGATATACGTTGGATTGTTCAAATTCTAAGTGATATGACTTTTCTGGATTTCTCAGTTTCACTTATTTCCATTTAGTAACTCAATTCTCCAAGACTCGTAAATATGACAATGAAGATGAAGACAACAGTACGAATAATGTAAATAGTCTGAATAATTTTATTAATTCATAATATTTACAAAACTCTATTCGAAAAAATATGGCATAAAACCCACGTCAGGTAAGATTATAAAGCGAAAATTGGAAAGTCTACGATCAAAGCAAAGAAATTCAGGTCATAAACAGTCGATCACGACATTTATTTAGTAGTCGGCATCTGAGGTTCTCAATTCAATTTTCTATAGAGTATTTGAATGTTTGCCATAAGTATAAAAGTAAAACAAATGGGTTTTTATGAAGAAATATCGATAAGTAAAATTGATAGAATAAGCATTGAATATATTGGAGAAAGGCAAAGTGACGAATTTATTATTTCAAATGAACAGTGCTTAACACCCTATAAAAAACGTAATCTTAATTACTGATATTTACATCAATTTGGGCACCAATATCTGGCAAGTTTTTCAAGCATAAGGTTGACATCTCTCTCTCTCTCATTCTCTCTCCATATATATATATATATATATATATATATATATATATATATATATATATATATATATATATATATATATATTCGATAAACGTGATGGTGATATGTAAAACGTTAAGTTATAATAATTAACGCAAAGAAAAAATCTACTATATTTTTGTTGATATATATTTTCTAACAGATTGCCCATCAGCTATGTTATTCATCGTGTAATGATTCGACATATATTTCGAGACATAAACGAATCATTTATAATATCTGTACGCTTAAAACTGAAATAAAATCTGCAAGAAAGTTTACGAGTTACAAGAATCTGAAGAAAAAGTATACAACCAGGACATATTTCTTTTGTTTTGGTTACTCAAATACACACACACACACACATAAATATATATATATATATATATATATATATATATATATATATATTATCCCATTTTATATATCTTGACATTTTAATGAGTTTTCGGAGACCAGCATGTTTCATTCAATATATTCATTCGTATGCTTTCCTTACATTCAAAGAAATACCAGATGCTTTCATAATGATGCGTACAGCGGGAAAATTCCACCATATCACGACTTCATTTCCCGCCACAGTTAGTCGAATTGAGCCTCTTTTTTCTTCTTTAATATTATAAAAATGAGACGAAAATTCTTTCAGACATCTTTATTGTGTCAGGGGCACACTGGAACGCAGGTTTGCTCTCGTAAGGAAAGCACATGTTAATCAATGATGAAAAAATGGTTAAACGAATATATACATACATACATATATATATATATATATGTTTGTGTGTGTTGGTGTGTGTGTGTATGTATATGAGCCGGCTGAAGATTGTGATGCCGCTGCATAACTCATACGGCGTAGACATGAAAATAAAACGGAAAAATCTTTATATATATATATATATATATATATATATATATATATATATATATATATATATATATATATATATTTCCAATATATGTATCCGTTTTGTATATTTGGGGCACGAAACTTTCCTTTTACATGTTTCATTGAATATTCCAGACATGGAAAATCACGTGAGTTTTTTAATTAAGATTTTTTTTCCAATATTGTTACAAGATTTTTATTTATTTTTTTCCCTGTGATAGGAATAAGAATGAGAAGGTCTGAAAAGAGTCTGCTGAAGATTTGCAGACAGTAAAAAAGTGCTCTATGCCATATTTACTAGCAGAGCTTTATTATATTTTAAATCAAATTTCAAATGAGCTTATGTATACATTATTATTATTATTATTATTATTATTATTATTATTATTATTATTATTATTATTACTTGATATTTGGTAGGGATAATTCCAAGGAGGAGATGAATCGAAAGAGAGCTCAAGGATAAACAGAGCAAATATAATAATGAAAGCTGGGTCCTTAGAAATCAATATATATAGTTTATTTAATGGGAACCGGGGGTCATCTGTTCAGTCCAAC
>OZ010571.1:118523120-118563120 GCA_963932145.1 Acanthosepion lycidas
ATTGCTATAACTGAAATGTTTGTCTATTAATTTTAAGAAATATTTCCCAATGTTAATACTAGACAATTTCCTGAAAATTGGTTTAAACCATATTCTCTTTATGTTTATGTGTGTACTTTTGTGTATATGCTTATATTTACATATGTGTATATGTGCATGCATATATATATATATATATATATATATATATATATATATATATATATATATATATATATGACACCATTTAAAGGCACAAAAAGAGGGGAAAAGAAGGAAAGGAAAAAGAGAAAGAAAAGAAAGAAAAAGAGAGGCGAGACTTAACTTATATGATAAAGTGAGGCCACCCACGACAAAGACATTTGGCAATGTTATTTTGATAATTGGAAAAATGGTGAAAATTCTGACGGCCATTGTCGTATGGCTAGCTGACAAAGTCCAGGTTCATACATAGTTTTTTTTAAATAGATAAAGATTCAACTGTGTTATGGTGGCACGCAAATTATCGGAGGTTGGCGAAAATTCCCTGTGAGGAAAAAAGAAAGAAAAAGAGAGGCGAGACTTAACTTATATGATAAAAGTGAGGCCACCCACGAGAAGGGACATTTGGCAATGTTATTTTGATAATGAAGAATGGTGAAAATTCTTATGGCCATTGTCATAAAGCTAATTGACAAACACCAGCGTTTTAAATAGATAAAGATTTAACTGTGGCATGATGGCAAACAATTTAATAGGTCATCTGTTGACCACATACAAAGAGAGCCAACTCTAGGTTGGGTCTTTGTCGATGGGAGGTGTCATTGAGAGAAAACACATCTGGGCTGTGTTGGATTTTGAATATGACAGCGAAACAATATTTCGTTGGCGCCGAAGAATGAGTGTGTCTGGTTGACTAGCCTCTTGGTGCTGGCGAAAATCTGATTGCAGAATTCCATATACCGTGACGTTAGGATAAGAATTGAGATTATCACTCTACGGGCCGTATTGTCCTCTTGGCGGCCAGAGAAGAGAGAGAGAAACAAAAGAAAGAAAAGGAAAAGATAAAAAAAAATTTTGAGCAAGATATATATATATATTTTTAAGAACAAGGCTAGTCTGGTCACGCCCACACTGTTGAACGCCATTGGCTGAATGTTAACGAGATCCAGGCGGAGGTGATCATGTGACGCAAGGAGGGAGCCCGCCGCCGCCCATTGAGAGGTAGGTATGAGGAGTTGCTGCGAGGAAGTGGGAAAACCGTTGACGCCCCTCTTAAGTATGGTGTGATATCCATATGAGAATAAGAGAAGGTGGGGGTAAGAGAAGACTTCCAAAAATGGAAAGGAGTGAAAAATTCCTGACCGAAAATAAAGAAGTGGACTATGGATTTAGAATTATCAAGGAACCTCAAACCCCGACGAGACCACCCGGTTTGGGTCGGCGTGCATATAAGCAAAGTCGCAGCGAGCGAAAAGCAGTTGGAGAGTTGGGGAGTTCGAGAGAGAGTTCCAATTGAGAGTTCTGAAGACCCACCACGAAGAGCTGACCAAGATTCGCGCTAATTCCGAACTCATCTTCTAACCAAGAACAATTTATTTTTTTGAAGAACGACTTAGACTCACACCAACAAAATAAGTTTTGTGAATTTCGCCTGAAGACACACCAAGAACCAGTTTCTTAAAGGACAGACAGCTTAGATGTTAAGACTCGCCTAACAAAAAAAAAACAACGTGTCACGAATCCACATAGCAGGTTGGGAGATAGACGTGACCCTGTATCCAGCAACATATATAAAGTATTGTTATCCTTCTTTTTTTTAATAACTTGAACTTTTCGAGGTGTTATTTTATTTTCTCTCACATCTATTTGTGTGATACCACCCTCATTCGAACTCAGCTTGCATTACGGCCCCGACGACTGATTGATTTCCTCTGCCTAGATCAATTCACAACGTGGGTAGGCAGACTGGGAATCAAAGTAGTTACTTCGGTAACCAGGCGTTGGAGGCGAGTTGAGAACGACGAGGCTGTTATCGAATCTAGCCCGATTCCCATCCGAATCGCCAAAAGATTGAAGAACGAACGAACGAACGGGAGTGGCCGACGTCGCAGTTGGCGCCGTGACCAGGATAAGACTCTGGATCGGGTTTGGATGTCACACACACACACACACACACACACACACATATATATATATATATATATATATATATATATATATATATATATATATATAAAAGACACTGAATGTCTAAGTTACGTATAGTGGCTTTAGTTTCAGGATAAAATAAAGGCCTCAACTGTCCAACATTTGTATAGTTTTTATTGCATGTTCATCAATCTAATATTCGCTTCACGTAAGCCATCGTCAGTGGTTATATTTCCCCTGAAACTAAAGCCACTGTAAGAAGCTTAAAACGCCTCATGATCAAGCATAATGGACATTCGTTGTTTGTATTATTTAACAATATGCATGAATAATTATCTGCTGCTTCAGTACACTAAATATATGAACATACACACACACGCTCACTCACACACACACGTGTGTGTGTTTGTGTGTAGATAGATAGATAGATAGATAGATAGATAGATAGATAGATAGATAGATAGATAGATTTGTTGATTGATTTTGTTTCTCGATTTATCAATATTTAATGCCAAAATCTTAATAATTTGAACAAATTTTCATGGCTTCAACTAAATATATTTTATGCTCGATTGTATGCCTCAACTACAGATAAAATACATTGATGGTCATTTTTCTATAAATTGTACTGCTGGAAACTTTTACTATAATTACGTATTGTTGGTAATTATTTTTATATAAAAATATATTGCTTGTATTTTTACTATAAAAACGTATTTTTCTACTTTTATCTTGTCTGGTCTTGTCTTTGGGGATTCACTATTTAGCCACATTTGGGATCTTAAGAGGAGTTACCACCCCGGGTCATGTTGGACCTGGGAACAACAGTAAATCAGAGCTGTTTTCACGCTCCTCAGAACCTTCAATCTCACGCTACCTGATGTTTTCTGTCATACCAGGATCTCTCTCTCTCTCTCCCTATATATATATATATATATATATATATATATATATATATATATATATATATATATATATATATATATATATATGTGTGTATGTATGTATGTTTGTGTGTGTGTGCTTATGTGCGCTTATGTGTGTGTATATTTGCGTCTCTGTGTCTGTTTCTCTCTGTGTGTGTATGTGTGTGTGATACAATAAATAGTATTGATCTATGTCTGTAAATATATGATCTCTCTGTCTCCGATATTGACCACAATTTTCAGATAATTATTGCAAATCTGAACAATACGAACACGACACTGGTGATTATTTTTCCCTACAATTACGTGTCTCCTATCGCCGTAGGCAACGTTTGACTCCTTACCATCACACTTTTATTCTCACCTTTTTTCCCCCGCTTTGTTAACCATTCATCCAAGCCCATTTGGTAGATTATTCCCTTTTACACTTTGCTTATAATCCCTTCCATATAGTCTGTGCATGTTAGATTTTACAGGCAATCCTTCCTCAAACCGGGCCGCAGAAAATATGACTCCCTCTTTCTGTATTCCATTTCTACCGAGTCTAAAAGCAAAATTGTCCAAATCGCGTAACAGCAAAATTGTCTAATAGTTAGATTAAGATATGAATCGTTCTATCTAAGAAATAATCTTTCTGGGTTTTTCCGAGGTTTTAATAACACTTAACTAATTACTCGTCAAGCTTAACAGAAGAATCGTCATATAATTCTTCATAATTACTTAATCCTAGCTAAGAATATTGTTGGATTAATGTGAGTTTGTGACCATGGGTTTCACGCTATTGCGATCGTAAGAAACGTAATTAATTTTTTCCTAAGTTTTGGATTTATGTAGGGTTGCGTGCATTGGTGTTTTTGGGGGAAGTGGGAGGAAAAATTGTCATCGTGACGCCACACATACTTACGCAAACATACGTACACGCCCGTACACCCATTGAGGTACGCAGACACACACATACACGCACACGCACACGCACACACATAACTCGCTCGTTCACGCAACGCTACATAAATCGTTTGTCTGACGATCGCTAAAGCGTGAAAACAGGATCAAAAACTCACATCAATCCAACTAAATATGTTAGGTCTATCTCTGATACTGATCGCTTTCCAATAAGTACCGCACATATATTATGTAAATAATATATATATAATAAATTGCATATATATATATATATATATATATATATATATTCTCCCAGTATTTCTTTCCAAATTATTCAAAATGTTGTTCGCCCTCTTTGACCTTCTCACTTTTGGTCATGGTGTAACAAGCTGCCTCACAAATTCCACGTTCGATTTCATTTTCAAGTCTTTTTTCACTGCTATTTGGATTGTCATCGCTGAAACTCATTTCACACGTGAGAAATGCCTTATGAATTGATTTAGATCTTTTCTAAGTGATCTCTTTAGCTCTAAGATGATCTATCATCCTGTTGTGATCTCCTGCTGCAGTTTTTCTCTGTACAGTTCCCTCTTTTTTAAACGTATTCGCCGATCACTTGATGGTTCATGAATGGACTTTGAAGATGGAAGCCATTGCGTGAATATTGGTACCGTCACTGAAGGTTAGAAATATCGTTTTCTTCCAGCTGGAAAGACATTGGGGCTGACACAAATCAATTTCAATATGTTCTCTTTCTAGCTGACTTTTTTTACTTGTTTTAGTCTTTCGACTTCTGTTACTATACTACCCAGACATTTAATATCCTGTTTTCAACTTCTGTCACCAATTCGAAGCCCATATCTTTGACTACATATTTGCTGATGATGATAACTTATATTTAAAGCTAAGTCTTTCAATATTTTTTTTTTTATTTTTAAATTTCTATTTTCTTTTTTTGTAGTAGTGCTGTAGGTTTTCTACGGTATCTGCCATCAGCAATGCCACCCTTGCATCTAAAACTTATGACCGCCGAAAGTAATCCCTGGTAAGTTTCCAAGTTCTCTTGTGATTTTCTTATCGTTTTGGCTAAATAAATTCGATGGAGGAAAAGCATATTTTTCTTCTTTCTCTTTCTTCTTTTTTTTTGTTTTTGTTTTTGCATGACTAGTTTCCTATCGGCATGCAGGTGGTTTGTTCCCTGTAAAGATTAGGGATTATTCTAATATTTTACCTAATAAATTAAGATCCCTTAGCATTCAAATAGACGTCGTAACCTAACGAAAGCTTTGCATGCTAAAAGCCGCAAAAGGACATAAAAATAATCAATACACAGAATACACACATACGCACTCACACGCGCACGCACACACATACAAACACACACAAACACACACACACACACATACATATATATATATATATATATGTGTGTGTGTATGTATATATATATATGTATGTATATATATATATATATATATATATATATATATATATATATATATATATATATATGTGTGTGTGTGTGTGTGTGTGTATGTATGTATCAAAGGATGGATAAAGTAAAGTTTTGTATACACATAAATTCATTGGCAAATATAACTGAAAGGAATATTGAATAGTTTGTAATTTGTATTAAGAAAGAACATAAAATAATCGCGAATATTAGATCTGTTTAATGCTTGCAATCTTTTGAGATAAGCGAAATTTAAAACTATTTTATATTTCTCGCCTCTTGATGAATGGTGTTGAGTACATTCAAGTTTTGTCAAGTCCACTGAAGAACATGAAATGTACGGTCGTTGCTGATTGTTTATTGAATACAGAACAGGCGATTGAGTATGACAATAAATCATCGTTAATCCCTGTGCATATAATCACTGTTATTTTCACGGCATTATTATTGGGATTGTTATCTTGCTGAAGCATAAATCGCCTCAGTAATTGGAAAAGAGGTCATATTTGTCACCAGTTTTTTAAACGGACAAAGCTACTCATTATTTCTACAATCATACGTATTCCGCCTCAAACTGTGGAAGAAAATCAAAACTAAAACATTATCATTTCACAAATATATTTTATAACAACGTCGTTTGAAATGGTCTTCTTTTTTCAAATGATTCTTCAAATATTACCAGGAAAAATTAAAAGTTTATTCGTATTAAAATGTCACACCTTTTTTTTCGAGAAGGAAGCAATTCTCTCGACATGATAATGGCCAGATTTGGGAGAATCTTTACTTTGCCTGGGATTCTGGAAATTTGAATTTTCTGCGTAATACGTAATACAGGCTTCATTTAATTATTGTGAACTGGACCTACAGAATCACAAACAAAGAACTGTACCAAATAGCAGAAACATCACTTGAGGAAATATAATGTGATTATTTATCTTAAAAATGCTTGTTTGTTCATTTTGCGAAGGTGACCTATTCGCGATAAACAGAAGTCAGAAAAACTGCAGTCTGTTTTAAAATTACGCTAAAACCAATCATCTTGAGATCGTTGGGTATCTTCCCTTTCAAAGAAGATGATGATTGATGTTATCAAATTAAAAATATTATAAATTGCAGTTTTTGACTTCGCAATTTTGAAGTTATTCGTAACATACCGGCACACATTCAAGGTGTTTTCAAATTATACAAATAATTTAAACTCTAAGAATGTAAATTAATAATGTTAATAGAATTAAAATCCAAGAGATAAATTCAATCTCAGTTTATTTACAGTATTGTATCCAAAGCTTTCGTATGATAATCGCAAATGGATTAGGAGGAATTTTTTTTTATTTCTACCAACGGATAATCTTTCCTAAATATTTCGTAAAGACAACAAAACATTTAAGTAAAGAAAAAATAATAGAATATAATATATCTTTAAAATGTGTCGTGTTATCGTTTGCACTAAGTCAAATATTTTAACATAAAAACATAAGTCAATTATGACCAATTGCTAAAAATGCACTGAAATATTTTAGATACGACATGCTTTCTAAAATTGAGAAAATGAAATACAACATAGATACAGACAGACAGACAGACACACACACACACATATGTATATATATATATATATATATATATATATATATATATATATATATATATATATATGTATATATATATATATATATATATATATATATATATATATATATATATATATATGTATGTATATATTAGGTTGGTGCAAAAATAATGATGTAATAATGTCGTTTTTTGACGTAATTTTTAACGTCAAAACCGACAGTATTACGTCATTATTTTTACACCAAACTAATATATATATATATATATATATATATATATATATATATATATATATATATATATATATATATATATATATATATATATCTGCGTCGTAACGAAACGATGTGTGTTCCATCCTCAAAGGTGTTAGTGTATCCGCACTCCCGATTAGTTCCCAAATAAAAAACTATCTGAACATCGCATATGATGAGGTAATTTAATTTATTGCCAATGTATTTTCTTTATACGGAGTTTTCTATTTCATGTCATCCTGAAGAAGTGTAACCTACCCCGAGTTACATTGGCGAAACGCTTCAAACAATTTTCTACTTCATCTCACCGTCTCAAATTTTGTTTCGGATACTATAATGCATTCTATAAACACGTAGGCCTCTCTTTCTCTCTCTTTCTCTCTGTATTTTTCTTTCTCTCTCCCTTTGTATATATCCATATATTTGTCTGACGATCGCAAAAGCGTGAATACAGGATTACAAACTCACATCAATCCAACTAAATATGTTAGGTCTATCTCTGTTATTGAGCGCTTTCTAATAAGTACCGCGCATATAATATATAAATAATTATATATATATATATATATATATATATATATATATATATATATATATATATATATATATATATATATATATATATACACATTTCATATATATATATATATATATATACATATATATATGTCTATGTCTATGTATATGTGTATATATATATATATATATATATATATATATATATATATATATATATATATATAAATGCACACGTATGTATGTATCGTATTTGGTTTCTCTTAAAAATTATGATAAAAATGATATGGGGAACATGGATAGTAATGTCAAATCATCTTTCCACTCTTTACACAGAAAATTACTTCAATTAATTAATTAATTAATTGCCATATATATACACACATATATATATATATATATATATATATATATATATATATATATATATATATATATTTTTGAGATGAGGCATTACAGCACTTTACATTATTTATATCAACTCATCACAATCACCTGAAGAAGGCAGGAGTGTACAGCGGACGAAACATTGTGAATATGCCAATTAAGATGAGATTATTCCGAACAATGAACATAATGTAAATATATATTTTTCTATACATTAAAATTCATGTCTTCTGATCTATGCAATTTTGATATTCGAAAATCCTAAATGTTTTCAGGCCTTAGATTGGTTTCTGATTTCCTGTGTCGATAATGCCTTTCGATGGCATTGCAGAGAGAATGCTAAATTGTCTTGCATATCTATCTAGCATATCTCTAGTAGGTTTCATATATTTACATATATGCAAAAAGCAGGAATATTTCTTTTTACAGAAATTTAACTTTTTTCTTTTTCGCTACGGTGTGAATACATAGGAATATCGATTAATTCTCATTCACACAAGTTGTCGAGAGATTACCAACGGAAAGAATATCGAATATATTGAAAAGCTGTAAGTGAAAATGTGAGAATACAGAACGTATTATTAGGTTGGTTCAAAAATAATGTCGTTTTCTCACATAGTAACATATGTGAGAATATGACATTATTTTTGCACCAACCTAATACTTTCATATTCAAACAATAGAAAAGTTTACTGCAAAAGAATTCTACAGAATTTTAACACTCTTAAAAATTAACAGGACTTTCTGTTTGTATATTATGAAATATATGTATACATATTGTACAGGTATACAGGGTTTTTGTAATGGTGTTTATTTTATTTATTTATTTATTTTTCAGCCTGGGTGTGGCGTGTTTTTATTTTTTTTTTAGTTTGGGTGTGGCCGGTTAAATAGGAATTTAACTTATCTTTAAGATTGTATATGGTTAATGTCTTCTTTATTTTTATTCATTTTTTCTATTTTTTTTACTTATAAAATGTTTTTTTATATTTTTAATTATATATTAATTATTATATTTTATATATATTTTTAATTTGTTTTAATAATTTTTTCTATATATTTATATTGTTTTATTTTTTTTCAATTTTTTCTTAATATATACTATCTAAGATAGATTCATTGCTAATCTAATTTGCAAGCATATTTTTGTAATTTTTAAATGTAAAAATTTTATTGTTTTTTGTTATATAAGTAATAATTAATAAATTTAAATTTCGTTTTTCTGACCGTCCTTTAATTTCCCTCAAATTTTTTCATAACATGGGTTGTTAGTTTTAATATCTGGGTTTAATTTGTGAAGCCTTCTTTCCACTTAAGCCAGACGACATCCGCCTTCCAATTATTAACTTCAACGGGCATTTTGTTTAGTAAGGCCTGTATCATTTTTTAACGGGTGTCTTTTAAAATATTTATGTTTAATTTTCGCAGAGGGAAATATATATAATATATTAGTTTTTTAACGGTGAAGATCTTGTATAGAATATAGTAAAAATCATTAGTGTATGCATTTCATGTGCGTTTATTTTCAATTTCGCCTTCAAATAAAGGTTACCATTTTGCAACAACGCTTCTTCTGAGTTAACTTTATATTTTAACGAAATCGATTAACATCAGCCAACTCACCTTCAATATTGTGTCCCCTTATAGGAAATGTCCTTTTCGTGAGCGTAGAATATTTCTTTTATTTACGTCGTTTTATCAAGCAAAAATATTTGAAATCGCGCAGATTTTCATAGGAATAAAATATCTTTTTTACTGGAAACCGAATTACAGTGGTTTATCCACTATAAATAGCGTTGGAAGTAATAAAATATGTCGAATTAAAAAGAAAAAGAAACATTAATCCTTTGGAAAATACTAGTCTCCTACCAATACCAGTACGATTCTAGGTAGAGTTGTAAATGGAGTTATGTATAATCTGTGCCATATAAATGAATGAGTGGGTAGGAAGTGACGTTTATGTGCATGCGGAAGGTAGATACTGGTTGACTTTTGATTTGAAAAGGTTAAAATTTTTATGTTCAAGATTTAATGGAGCGGGTGTCTGTTTCCCATGAAATATGTGGGAAAAAACTCTCGGGTTTCTTATTATATTTGAAATACGGACGAGTGAGGATGTTTGAAATTGGTGACATTAGACAGACGGGGAAACGCCAAGATTAAAGAATTAATATTTTCCATGGAAAAAAGGTATAGTAGCGATAGGTTTGCCATGTTGCATCTGTGTGAAAACGGCTGCATATTAGAGAATACATATTCCCTCACAAAACCGCATCAACGATTTTTGAATTCTATCAAGGCTGGAAGGGGAGGATTGATATTTTCCTGGCCCGATATAGTTGCAATACTTCATGTTTGGTCTGAACAGACTGTTGTAAAGTGAAAACATGCGAGAATATATCAGAAGCTTCCGAGAGTGATAAAATAAACTGACAATTTTTCCAGCACCTTAAGCAATATATAGACTCAACACACTTTAAATGCACAGACAACATTGTGAGCGCAACCGGTCATCGTGCCTGGAGAAAACGGATGATCTGACCGGTTCATAAATCTATACAACCCTGCATTTTGATATTTTAAATATTACAAGCCATTCTTTCCGTGGGTTGCTTTTACAGCGAGGTCGGAAGACAGACGAGCTTCAAGAGAATGATTAATATAATGAGATCTTCCACACCCAATACAAATTGTAATCAACGTTATAAGAACGGTATATTGAGACCGATTTGTAAAAAATATGGATTTTTGATAAATCACGGTAATATAAGTCGATACTTATAAATTTAACAATACGAAACAGAAAATAATATCCTAAAATTCATGAGAAAACTTATATCTAAAATGTCTGATTTACATGTAATTTTTAAAAACTATCTAAATTCAATTAACAGTGTTTCTACCAAATACAAACGCTTACAAAAGTCCAGCATGTCAACATGC
This sequence comes from Acanthosepion lycidas, assembly GCA_963932145.1. Taxonomy (NCBI): domain Eukaryota; kingdom Metazoa; phylum Mollusca; class Cephalopoda; order Sepiida; family Sepiidae; genus Acanthosepion; species Acanthosepion lycidas. The sequence goes on from OZ010571.1 coordinate 118,534,166, forward strand.
AACTGATAAAAATAAATATGATTTAAATAATATCAGTCAGTTATGCGCCATGCGCGATACCCGCTTAGGCGATCATGTATCTTTCGATACATGACTGCCGAGGCAGATTTTTTTCCACAGTAGGTTATCATTTCTTTCTGCGGTAAATCAGTTGCAATCTAAGGATATAGAACCCGATCTGTCCTGCTATTTACCCATAGCGGGTGCGGATGGAGAAAAGTATTTATACCTTTCCCAAGGTTATTAACACGTAAGTGAATGTAATGGATTCCTCTGGAAATCGAACTCGGCTGTCCAATCAAATAATATATTTTGAAATAATATTCAAATTTATATTTTCTATAAAATCAATAGTCTTTTCCAGCATTAAAGTTTTATAAATACAACCTGAGACAAAGCTGGTACTCTGTGTCACGCCAGAAAGCTTTTTTCACGTCCGAGTCCAACATTTAAATCTATAAATCAACCATTCACCGTTGCACGAAATATTGCTGTTCATCTTAGGTTCCTCGACAAAATCCATAGACGGATATGAAATGTGATTGGCTCTGATCTGGCATCTCCTTTACAGTCTCTCTCTCTCTCTCTCTCTCTCTCTCTCTCTCTCTCTCTCTCTTTCACACACACACAAACTTGTCATCGCTTCCCCCTATCTTTTCTACAAATACATTCACATTAATTGTCCCGATGGGCTATTTCGCTAGTTCCCACACTGGATGAATTTAAACGTGCCACAAGGTCGGCATCTCGCTCCAACCCTTTCACTATCGAAACGGTTAAATGTTGCCGTCTCTTCTACTCAAATATCTTCATGTATAGCACTACCCGTCTTTGGAACTTCCTTCCTTTTACTTGCTTCCCTGATAGCAATAATCTCCAACTATTCATGTGCAATATCACTCGACATCTTTAGATGCCTTGGTCTATTCTCTGTCCTTCTCTTCATCCTTTACTCTTTCACGCCACTTTGATCTTCCTCTCACTTTCTGTAAACCCTTGCCCTTGTGTTCTAGTGGCAGTCCCGCCTTGCTTAGGGTGAAGAGTTTTCTGTATATTCCCAGAAATCAAGAATGGACAATAAGGAAAAAAATGGTACAGTTCTGGAAAGGTCGGCAATATGAATTTAGTATTAGCCAAATGATTCTACTCATCTTCAACACTGACAAAAAGGCAGCAGGTTTTGTAACCTATTTGATTTATTTAAGTTTATTGTTTGTCTTTATTCACGAGGAAATGTTTCGCTAGATTATTATTCACTTGGATCTCGGAATCATTACCTTGCATATAAAATACATCTAAAGAAAGAAGGGGAAGAAATGCATTAGGGAAAAAAATCAACACTCTATTGTTTCACTTAATTAAATTCTTATAAAATTTGTAAGTTTGTTTTATGTGGCAGAACAATAGACAATATGTGTGTCGGTAAAGCGTAAGTCAACATATGTTACGCTTATGTTTCATTTCTCGATATCTCTTTGACTTGGTTAAATAATAAAAGCCGACATATTTATGTGTTTCTGATATTTCAATAGCAAGAAATATGGACAATAGATTGTATATTGATACTTACATTTTTTTTTTTTACTTTTTTAAGTTATTTTTATGCAACGCGAAATTTGTGAAGCCACCGCTGGAGACCAGCCCCACTTCTGTCAGTAAAGGTATGCTAGACTAGCTTTCTAAGAACAATTCCACAGGGAGTCAGCGCGAAGTCATAAATTTTGAGCTGGTTCCTTGTTATTTCCTTCTAATATTAGTGAGTATCTATCTATCTATCTATCTATCTATATATATATATATATATATATATATATATATATATATATATATATATATATATATAGCTATCTATCCACACACACACACACACATATATATATATATATATTAAAATGGAAATAGAGACAAAACCATTGTAAATATATTATATCTTTCGCTATTTATATACCTGTAGCAGAAATTTTCTGCATGTTAAATAATGTGATGATTTATTGATGTTTAAATTCTTTTCTTTTTTTTTTTTTTGCTTTCATTTGTTCGGTAGACGTTCCGTATTAATTTATGACAATGGTATTTATGCATGTATTATTCTTTGTGTGCGTCACCTGTTGGCTACATGGCGTCTATGTGTGTTTAATTCTTGAAATGTTAGCGTAATTTTAGTGTGTATTACAAATAGTCTATATCTTAAATGCATGGTAAATATAACTGAATAAGTGAATGTATAATACAAGCCAATATCATCTTCAAGTATTTGAATCATAAATTCAGAATGCATAGTTGTAGCGAATATTGTTAATATGAAAACTACTTTTGACGAATGATTATTGCTTATTGGATATTCATTAATATCCTTTCTACGTTTTTCTCGATAATCGGTAGTGTTTTTTCTTTCGTAAGTTGGTATTTTTTTCAAATCAAATATATTAACTGATTTATTTCTTTGCATTAAGAAGGCTTTTAATGTGTTATCCGACCAATGGCCGAGTTTATATACATAAATGCGCGTTTTTAGAATTCAAGCTATCTCCCTATATACTTATTTTAGCATTGCAGGCAGTTCATTTTATAAATCTCAAATTCTAATATACTTTTGGTTTTATTACTATTATTATTATTATTATTATTATTTTTTTATTTTTTTTTTTTTTTTGCTAACAAAATGTTTAATAATCTTAAACCTAGTGGTTATAATGTTAAGGTCTGGGTTATTTAAATAACTTCAACGTAATTCAAACGGAGCATTATATCCAGCGCTAGTGAACTAAGCTACACACAAACGTATGAAAAATGGCGGGAGTCGTGTAATTAAAGGATAATACCTCAGGTCGCACAAAGAAATAATCGATTTTCTAGGGATCCAACATGTTTCATTACATCTAGATGTATTAAATTAAGTTTCCTCCAACATATTAATTGTAATGGTAATATTAGACGTTTTCTTATAAGGAAAAAATCTGAGATTTAATCTCATGTCCAGTAACTGTTATTTCTCTTTACAGTTTTGATGGAAGCTTTTAACCTTATGTTTGATGTTGTGTGGAACGTCAGCATCATGATTATGTCATTTTCTCTTCGAATTACACAAGCTATCGGTTTATGTTGTTTCAGCGCGCCCCGTTTTATTAGGAAATAAAATAAACTCATTGTTTACAAAGATCAATCAGTGTTTATGTCAGTATGAATATGTTGGAAAATGGTTCAAACGAATGGGAATATGACGAATATAAAAGTAATTTGTAGCGCATCTCTTCGGAAAATTTATCTGCAGAATTTTTTTTTTTTTTATGTCAAAGGAGACCGGACATTTAAAAATTTAAAAAAATGCATCTCTTACAGAATCTCCTTAAAAACGTTTTATTTTTTATTTTTAAATGTGACACTTTTGCCAACCTAATTTCATGAAAAATAATCCGATTAAATACCCTCCTTGGCAAGTATTTCAAAAACATACCGAAACCTTTACGTAAGACTTGAGTTATTCCTCTTGATATATGCATTAATATATTGGCTTAATGCGGTTAAACGAGAAAATACTGCTGTTTTAAACAAAGCCAAATATAGATAGAGAGAGTGTGTGTGTGAGAGAGAGAGAGAGAGAGAGATAAATCCAAATATATATATTCCAAATAACTTAATATATCGTAGAACCCCGTGAGTAAATCAACCTGATTTCGCCAAGGAAATAACGTGTTTCCTATGAAATATCTCACTAGATGTGAAACCAATTTTTGAATGATTGATTCATTATGGTTTATCAATAATTTGTCGCGTTTTATTTATGCTGGAACATATTTAAAAGAGTGTAAGAATAATTCTTTATTTTTTGCTAGTGTTTATTCCATTACTAATTTTTCGGTAGATAATAATGTTACAGGGACAAATAATACTATTTATTGAAATGATTGAATCATACTTTTCCAGAAGCTAGTTTGCATAAGTGAATAAAATAAAATCGATTTAAATTTGAAATTGACTCTCTGATTTCTTATTGACAGCTGCTATCCATTATAACACACTAATGCCGAATGTTTGCCTTAAAGCGTAACCGCTAATAATACCATGACCATATTACAGTACCAAATATACCGAGAGATCAGTGTAAATAAACATCATAACATTGGGTTGGTGCATAATTATCAGGCATTTTTCTTGGCGAGTTAAATAATGCTGTTTTGTTTGCTTGTTTTTGTTTTTTGTTTTTTTTAATAAAAGTATTATTTTATTTTCAGGTAATATAAATGAGTCTCCAGAATAATCATTTAAAATAATTTTGAATTGTTACCTTTTCTTTTTTTTCATAATAAATATTGTTTTAAAACGCCTGATAATTAAGCACCAACCTACTAAATGATCTTGTAAAACAGCTCTAATTTTTAGTTCCATTGGTTAGACGATCTCTTATGGGAGTTCAATGCAGAGTTATTTATATTTCAGATATCTCGCTATTTTACCAATGGTCGTAGAATGACGAACGAAATAGTTACAATGAAGAAAATCTGATATCAAAATGAAAGAAAAGAATCTTTATTTTAATGTAAGTCCCTACAAGACGTCAGACATCACGATTCTCGACTGTTTTTGTTTCTTTATTTGTGAGTTGCTATGGCTTCTTGGGAAAGCTCGTGGAGCGGTTTCGGGTTGCTTTCTACACAATTTCGAATTCAAAGATTTATTCTCTAACGTTGCCTGCCAATCAACGAGTTTTATCCGTTATTTATTAGGTTGGTGCAAAAATAATGACATAATAATGTCGTTTTTGACGTATTTTTAACGTCAAAAAACAACATTAATTACGTCATTATTTTTGCACTAACCCAATAATTTAAGCTAAGCTAAGAATTAATGGTTTCATGCCTATTTCAACGAACATAGTGCAAAAATGAACGCAACAATCTATACTGGAATTTGGACACGACTGCCTGATACCAATTTTCGCGCCGATAACATTTAAGTTAACTGGAAATTTTAACATTTAGTAAAAGATTTATAACGCATAGTGGTAAGAAAACTTGTTCTATAATATATATATCATACATAAACGAGGGGAAATGGTAGAGATCCATAATCGCCTACGCTCTGAAAGAAAATGGCACATAAAAATTACGATTAGCTGATCAAACTAACCTAAGTTAATAATCATAAAATTGAAGCTAGAAATATCAGGAGTTTATAGCTTTGTTCCTTAGAATGTTTGAATACTACTGTCTTTCCTTATTTTATTATTTCTTTTATTTTGATTTTATCTCCATGCCCATATCTGTCACATTCTTATTTGGGATTTTCCCCTACATTAGCGCAAAGTCAGCTCTAGGAAATATCGCCATTAATTGTTACAACCCCACATATAATAACCGGAATCGAACAACACCAGCCTTTCATTTCGTTTTCATGTTCCGATTCCTAATGTTCTGACCCGAACGCAAATCAAACGTTCCCCAGTGCGAGTTCATGATGCTCTATATCAATAATGTCAACTCATAAACATCCTGGTAACTTGGCAACTGTTTCATTTTCAAGCATTTCGCCGTGGAATTATTGCAAAACATTTTAAATCTTCTTTTTCCCCCCTTAAACGTTAAGCTTTATTTGCTTCAATTTTCAGCGCTTCCGTTCATAATAGAATTAAGACACATATAAAAGATGTACAATTTCCCATCGTTTAAAAAATAGGAACACATGCTGCAAATAACTGCAACCATAAATATAAAACAATGTTGCTGGGCAACGCATTCTTCCTAATATTTTCAATGTTTAAAAATGCCTTTACTGATAAAACTGTCCAAACGAAGTAACATGGAATGAAATAAGAGCGGAAATAATTATAAATACATCCCTGTCTCTGGACTGTGTTAGTTGCATTTGTTTGTCCACTAATAAAAAAGCGTGTCTCTTTCCTGATTCTATCATTATACAAACTGATGGATCAAGAAAATATTAAGTGAACAAAGATATCTTACATCATTTAGTATTTATCTCTTTTACTTATTGCTTAATTATATATCTTGTGATTTTCTTGATATATTACTCACTCGACAGATATACATTCAATGATATATCTCCTTCTATGTGTGTTTTCTTTTCAGGACATCGACGATTATGAATCTCCACAATGTCCTATTCTTTGGAGCTCTTAATAAATTTGAGCTATTTGTTATCTCTTGCAAACCTTGTTTCACCATCAATTCCATCAAGATCTTTATTATAGGTTATCAGTTTTTTCACTCTTCCTCTCGCCTTGAAACATTGATTCTCGTACGATCACAGACAATAAGCAACACCGAGCCTGTTTAATACCTAGATGGGTGACTGTTTGGGAATACCTTGTGTTGTAAGCTTGGATGCGCGATTAGTGTAAAGGATAATGGCTAGGAATTCTTGATAGCAGAACAGTGTTCCAATTCCAGTTGGGTCTGTTATATTCACTTACGCGCAAATAAACTTGGGAAAGGTATGAATCCACATCAACTTCCCCCGGCTATGGATTAATTAGTAAGACATATTAAATCATTATTATCTCCAAAAAGCTTCTTACAATCTAAAAATATTTGCTGGGTTTAAATAATCTGAAACGGTCTGATAAGCAGTAAAAAACAAATCAATCATTCAAACAAATTTTGATCAGAGCGATCGGAATTTGAAGCATGCAACGTACGATGTTCAAAATACATCTAACCGTGTGTATTGATCTCGATCTTGCGATGGAGTTATTTTATAAAGGGAACAGCCCGAGGGACTATTCTGAGTTCTTGACCTAATATCTTGTCGCCATTCACCTAGGCAGAACCCATCAAACACAACGCTACCCATGCTATTAAGACAACGGGACCACAGTTTATACTTTACCTCGTCGATTCCATCTAACTAAATTTCGGGTTAAAATGACACAAAAATGTAGTAAGTTGAGACAAAACATTTTTCCTGCGCAGCTGTCTGGAACCTATTTGAAAACCAAAAAATCTATAAAAAAAAAACAGTATCGCTCGACTTGATTCAAGTCAGTCAGACACTGAGTTTCGAGAGCTGCAGCAGACACACTGACTCAATGCCAACACTGTGACTCAGTAACACTACCAGCCTCTCATCAAATCAACACAACTCGCACTACTATTGCCGCGTGAAAAAATGTAACTTACAATTTACTAAAAAAGTGGCGTTATCACTATGAAATAGTACTTATACATTTAATCAACTTTAGAATATCAGTCAAAGGCACACAACTCTTCATAACTTGAATCAACACTTACAATTGGCACACACATAGACACTATTATTTGAGCTAACATAATTGACATATTACCTTGCAGAAATGAAACACTTTTAATTACACAAAGAAACTTAAACTATCAACATTCATTCACCAAATCTCAGCACGGACTCTGTTTGCAATCTTATCTCACTTGCCACGTTTAATAAGCAACCTATCATCACATTGTGCATGTCATATATATATATATATATATATATATATATATATATATATATATATATATATATATATATATATATATAAATTCATATTATTGTTGAAATCTATAACTATATTGTTTTATCTTTGATTTCTTCAAGTTGTATTATCTTCATATGATCGATTAATTTATTTGTTGTGGATAAATGCATAATGTACACGAACATTTTAGACCTTCACACAATTTCAACTTCTGACACATCTTTCTTAGCATAAATTCTGCAACAATCTCTTCATGAAAGAGTGGGGCTATATTTTAATATATAAACTCTATATTAATACCTGATTAAACATTTATTATTCGAAAATTAGTAGTACTAAAACTAAAATAAACCTAAAAAAATGTGTCGAAATGTTCATAATGAAAATGCAGAAAAGTTAACATTCAAAACATTAGTTCATTATGATCTCTCTTCATTTACACTATTTACATTCGGGCTAACGTGTTCATCGTTGTTTTTTATCACAACGTTTTCACCGTTGTGCCCTTCGGGCTTCATCAGGTGTATATGCATTTGGGTATCCTCCATGAAATTGTTAATTTAACCCTTATTTAATCTACTGTGGTCGTCGGTTCTCGTTCCACTACAAATGCTTAGGTATATCTCGTCTACATTTTGCTCTGTTGCTGCTTCTCCATCACCGAAATGTTATGATAAAAACAGATATAAAAACGATAGTCTGAATATAAAGAAGATATGAATAATATTAATTCCTCATCTCAGAAATTCAGACAGAAATGATATTTCATCCTCTAAATTTTTATACACTCTTAGATAAATAGTACTGTATCAAAAGTAACTTCAGTTAACGTTATTTATAGAAAAGCTTTTCGGAGTTTCATGATTTCTCACCCATCATGCAAATTCTGTTCACCATGATCTTCGTTTTATTATATAATCTTAGGAGATGCCGCTAATATTAATATTAATATTATTAAATAAAAAAATTATTGATGTAAGTATTCCAATATTTTTTTAAAAATTAGTGAAGATAGCGATTTAGGAAAAGAAAAACAAAATAAAATACATAGTGTTTGGCAATGTTCAACAGTTGTTGAACATTATTATTATTATTATTATTATTATTATTATTATTATTATTATTATTATCTTTAATAATACTAACGGTAATAATAAACTGTTGCTGTTAAATAAATATCGGTACACATTGACCGAAAAGTCAATGATACATTCCGTTGGCATTTATGTAATCGTTCTCTTAAAACAACTTTTTCATGAAAATATGTTCCCTATGTTCCGTAACTGTTACTGATCTTCCCAGAATTGATTGGGTCTGATGTAGGCTTTATCACTAACGTTTCACGTCCTGTAATATATATATATATATATATATATATATATATATATATATATATATATATATATATATATATATATATATATATGTATGTATGTATATATATATATATATATATGTATGTATGTATATATATATATATATATATATATATATATATATAACAAATAAGGTCAGAATTAAATAACACAGCAAGCGTTGGCATAGAGCAGAATCAACTAAACGATTTGTTATGTCATGAGCCTTTCCTTTAAATGTCTGGGAAGATAATCCCCCTCTATAGTGAATTATTAAGATAGAAAAGCTGTTATATATTATTGTATATCAGTATTATTCTAGTCTTTTTTTTTCTGAAAAAAAAACAAAAACAAACACATAGCCATCAACTGTTTGAGTAAACGCGATGACATCCGTAGCCTGCAACAAGGTTTGAACCCAACCCTTACACATCATCGTAACCGATACCCCGAAGAAGCGTCCTTTGTTGAGCGCCGCGTAGTGTCTTAGCCATTCTTCCACTACTTGTGGTGAACCCATTGTTTTGCGTCCTTGTATTACTAGTATGAAATACTTTATACTGCTTCGATCTGGACTCATAAAGAGACAGCGAAACGAAAGAGAAATACATTAAAGCTCTCAGTAGAAAACAACACAAAAATGGTTGATGCCATCTAATCGTGCAGTATTGAAAAGAGATTGGAGACGGCGACGCAAACATTTTCTAAAAGTCGGTTAATAGTGATCGCAGAAAAGTCAATGGGGCTTTGACGTAGAGAAATCTCTTTAAAACTACAATGCTACACCCGCTGTTATACTGCACAACACGTTGCATAAAAACAGGCGAATAAGAAAAACATTGGCAGCAAATAAATGTGAAGTAAATGGAGAAATGGAAAAAGATCAGGTCAATGCAATAAATTATGTTTAACTAGTTCCAAGTAACCCAATCGGCAGCGCATTTTGTTTGGATTCTATTTGCTTTGTTAACGTTTTATACCTTTCGGCAAAAAGGGCGGGAAAGGAATTAGTAGTGTTTTTTTCCCACTTTTGGAGCGATGTGAAGCAGGTTATTTCTCGACATAAAACGCTCAATACATTTCGCGCTCTTTTTTTCAATTTTCTTTCTATCTATCTGTTTCCATCTTTATTTCTTTGTATCATTATTTCTTTCTCTTTTTCTTTCTTACTTTCTTCATGTTTTGCTGTCTCATTTTCTTTTTAAATTTCTAGCTTTCTTTCTATATCAATGTTTCTTCTTTACTGTCTTATTTCCATTTTTTTATTCCTCCCTTTCTCTTATTGATTTTCACCCTTTCTCTTCCTTTCCATGCAAGGTTTTCCAAAATTCTTTATTACTTGTCTTTTTTTTCACTTTACTTGTTTTCCTGTTAATCCTTTTCACTTACGGATCCAAATACTTTGATTATATATATATATATATATTTGTTTTTTGGCAATTCTTTTTCTAACATTAAAATCAATGCCATACGGATATTTATGTAATATTTGACACGACAGGTAGAATTACTATACAATATCGTCAAAATCTTCGTCCACAATCCATATTATGTAAAGGGTGTTTCACAACTGTTGAAATAAAGCAGCGTCATCTCAGATGTGGATAGCTTGAGGAGTGTGTGGAACTTGATGAGGAAGAACAGTGGTTCCAGCAGGATGTTGCTCCTCCTCACACTGCTAATGTTACCATGGCATGTGCCCAGAGAAAACTGACGTGGAATAGACACCTAATTCGCCTGACCTGACCCCCGCCAGATTTCTCCCTCTGGGGGTTAATCAAGGACAACATCTATCACGGCAACATTTGAACCATTGCTACACTGAAAGCAGCCATCAAGATTCAAGTGATTACCCAGGATGTATGTGCACACGTTATCAACAACGTTGCATTTATCAAATGATCATCTGAACGGCGGACATCTGTAGCATTTAGTCTCGGACTCCTCTTGACATTTTTTATCCGGGTTTGCGACTAAATATTTGTAGATTCTAAAATGTTATCCTTTTACCTTTCAATAAATGTAATTTCCATTCTCCTATCATTTTTGGTCCTTGATTTGTGCCCGACCAATTTGTTTAAAAAAATGTGAAACACCCTGTATATAGATAGGCAGAGAAGTTTGGAAAAAATAAAACAATAATTCATGTAGTGATTAAATGTAAATGCACTTTCAAAGCTCAGGTTGTGACTATTCAAAATGATATCAACTAATTTACCAATGGCTCAAATATCACTTATATCTGATAAGAGGTGGGAAACATTTTCTGGCGATTGAAATATGTTTTAGTATTACGCGTTTTATTTCGTTCTATTTCATCGAATATTATATATATATTGTATGCTGTTTTTGCATTCAATATTTATTTTGTTCATTGGATATCACGATAAAAAAGAATTGTTACCTTTTAGCGACTGTAACAGACTTATAGGTTTTAAAATAATTCTTCCTTTTTGCTCATCACATCTTATACTTCATTTCTTCTTTATGTTCCTCCAAATTGCATAATTTATATTCTTTACTAATTTCGTTGTCTGTTTCTTTCACGCTGCCCTAGTTTTATTCATTTCTTTTCGTCTTTCTCTCATTCTAATTTTCATATATATTTTCTTTATATTTTCCTTCTCTTATACTATTATTTTAATTCTCTTTATTAATTTCTGCATTTTTTTTATTGTTTCCGTATTTATTCTTCTATTTCTTTTCACCCACTTCAATCCTTCAAATTAGATAATATTTATGCTTTTATTTTCTTGTCTTCTACATTATCATTCTTCTATTATTATTTATTTTTTTATTGCCAGAAAAGTAAATGTGGTGAAGCAGTTGTAAAGGCGCCTGTGTTAACGGCGAAAACTTGGGACATTAAAGAAATATTACAGAAAGAAAAAGAATTTTCAAAAATGGAGGCCAGAAGTGAAGGAATTTTCAAAATATGAGGATAGAAAATGAGCTAGTTGGAAAATTAGTGAAACAGAAGTGAAAGTGGGGCAAAATGGAGGTTTGGTTGATAGATTCATTAGTTTGATGCTTTATGACTATTCGAATATGTCTGGGGTAATTTATAAAAGAAATATAACTTGAATCGTAAGAATAATTACTTTTTTAACTTTGAGAGTCTGTATATCACATTAACAATTATTATGCACATAACAATCATTTCTTCAGATACACGTTCTGCTATTAAAGTCATAGCTGGAGGGGAATATTGGGACCTAAGTGACAAAAGACTTCATCAGGGTAAATTAATATATATTTTTTTTATTATTGGTGGGTTATATATATATAAACCATCTGTAATCTTTTTTCTTTTTTCTTTATCTCCCCATCACTTTTCTTTCCTAATTATCCTTCATGTGATAATATAAAATCTATCAAGCATGGTGATATATTGTAAGAGGCTGGACGCAATTTTTTTTTGCTGAACTAGCGATCAAGGCAATTTCCAGTCATTTTCGTCTGAGCAGATTATTTTCTCTTTTAAACAAAGTAGCATTTCTTATCGTTGTGGATTCCCCGTGAAAAATCGGTCTCCAATAAATGACAAACGCAAGTATTTAAACTAAGAAATTAAATGGATTTACACAAAATACAAAAGGTAATGCTGTTAGTAAAATCCAGGAACGCCGGTTAGTATTAATCAAAGATCGCTATATACAGTCTCGAAGTAAACTTCCTTAGAGTGGAGCGTCCTTGTAACTGACTTCTAACGTCAACTCAATCACAGTGTCTATGTACTTTCCACTCTGTTTCTCCATCCTGTTCCACTAAACCTCTACTCTCATATCTGACTGACTGTGGCTATTTTATGGCAGCCTGACGAGTCCATTTATATCAGAAAAGGGTGGATCCCCTATTATCCCCCTCCTTAGATCTCTTTTTGGGGGGATTTAGTATTGTGTCCATTGTTTGTTGAAAAATTGCAGGAGCAACTTTTACTTCGAATGGTAGTCTGTTGAATTAGTACAATACCTTGTGCATATTAATGCCAAGGATTTTCGAACTCTTGTACTGGAATTTGTAGATAAGCCTCACTAAGATCTATTTTTGAAAATATCTTACTGCCGTTGAGCTTTGTAAATATCTCCTCTGTGTTCGGTAGTGGGTAATGGTGGTCTTTTACTGCCTTGTTAAGTCCCGTCGAAAAATCTGCGCATACGCGAATCCTACTTCTTTTTTACGTAAACCACCGGCGCAGCCCACTCACTAAACTCTGTTTTAGATAAAATCCCAGTTTGTTCAAGTCTCTCTAATTCTTTGTCTATTTTTTCTATAGTAGCAAACGGTACGTTTCGCTTCTTTCTGAAAATTGCTTGGAAGTTTTATTTTAATTCTATTTTGGCCTTAAATTTGTTGCATCGTCCCAACCCACTTGAAAATACCTCAGGAAATTGCTTGTATAATTCTTCCTTCAATCTATGGTATCTGATGGTTCAACCTCTAACTTTTTGCAAAACCAGTTGATAGGTAGGTCCCAAACGTTGAATTTCTGCATCCAGTCGATACCTACTAAATTTTCAGTATCTTTCATGACGTATATCTTAAGTATTTTTGTTTTGCCGTGAAATTTAACATTTTCTATTATTTCTCCCTCAAATTTTATTCGTTTGCCTGTAACCAACTTGGCAATTTTTTGAGTGTGTAACATGGTAGGTCTGCTGAGTTTTTTTCCATGTCTGTAAGTTGATTATCGTGAGGTCAGAACCCGAATCCAGTTGTAATTTAATCTTTTTGTTTAACATTTCCAGTTCTACATATTTCCTTACATTGGTGTTGTCATCATTATTCATCCTTGTAGCTTTTATTGTATTAGTATCTTTTCTATTTCTACATTGGGATGCCTTGTGTCCTTTTTTCCACATTCATGACAGTTTTTATATCTGAAGCGGCAATCCTTGTTCCAATGTAATCCTCCACATCGATAACATGCTGATGGAGGGGGATTATATGTTTCGATATCCGTCATAATTTGTCCTGTATGTTGTACTTTTCTTATTGTAAAATTTTCTCTTATCATATTTTTTTTTTCTTTCCGGGGAGGGTGTGAATCTTTTTCATTGTCGTAAAATTTTAGTTTCCTTTCCGGGGTGAAGAACGTAGACTTTTATTTAACTTACGTATATGAGAAACAGCTGATTTTTCAATGTCCCTTGCGTCTTTCTTTATGCTTAAACATCTCTGGCAATCTTCCGATAATTGCTGTAATGTAAAACCCGGTTCATTTTGTAATTTTGCAAGCATTCTTCTGCGCATTTCGCAAATCTTTTATAGAAACTAGCCCTTGAACAAAGATGAGACATTTAAAATTGTCCGGTGTTAATTCCACTAGTTTGAAGTCGTCACAATGTTTATTCACGATTGCAGCAAACGTTGAATAATCCTCATTATCGCCCTTTACCAGGTTAAGGCATTTCCAACTCCAATGGAAGAGTGATGTTTTGGAGCTGAAGAGTTCTTTAAGACATGTCACTGGTTCGTCAAATGTTAATTCATTCGTCTTTTTTGGCAAGATATAATCCACGAACTTTGTATTTTTTTCAGTTCCTAATTTTCTAAGTAATAGACGTAGCTTTTTTGCTTCTGTCCAAGTTTGACAGTCTATGTTAAATATGTCTTCATGTCTTCTGAAGTAATCTCCAAAATTTTTGTCCTCATCTAGAGAATATTTGAAAATCTCTATGGTATTCCACACTGCGTCTTGCAAAAATGTTGCTTCTTTTTCAAAATCTAATTGCTTGCTGCCCGCTACTTTCAATATTAGTTGCTGGAGCTCTGTTTGTCTATCGTGATTTTCCTTTTGCGTTTGTAATATTTGCTTTTGCCATTTTTCTTGTAGCTGTAACTGTTGATCATTTTGGTATTTCTGCATTTGTAATTGTTGCTCATTTTGGTGCTTTATCAGTTCTATCAACATATTTTTAAAATCTTCCATGATAACTCAATTTTATGTATTATTACTCCTCGAAATTGTTTGTCGCTAATTTGTTGTTGAACGACGAGGGAAGGATTTTTCTTCTGTTGATTAGTTTTCCCCGTGTGTTCGCCAACTTGTTTGTTGTTAGGCGTACAAAAAGTTTTTCTTTCCGTGTGAGTTTCGAATCCTCGTTCGTCAAGTTGTTGTGGGTTATCCGCATGAGTTTCGAATCCTCGTTCGCCAAGTTGTTGGGGATTACGCGTGAAAAATCGGTCTCCAATAAATGAAAAACGCAAGTATTTAAACTAAGAATTAAATATATTTACACAAAATACAAAAGGTAATGCTGTTAGTAAAATCCAAGAACGCCGGTTAGTATTAATCAAAGATCGCTATATACAGTCTCGAAGTAAACTTCCTTAGAGTCGGGCGTCCTTGTAACTGACTTCTAATGTCAACTCAATCACAGTGTCTATGTACTTTCCACTCTGTTTCTCCACCCTGTTCCTCTACTCTGTTCCTCTACCTGTTCCTCTACCTCATGTCTGACTGACTATGGCAGCAGGACGAGTCCATTTATATCAGAAAAAGGTGGACCCCATAATACTTATTTCAAAACTGTGGTCCGTTTTCTTACTCTGAACAACCGTTGAGCTTTGTGTGTTGTTATTTAAAATGTCTTTTTTGTTCATATAGTATCTTATTTAAACTTCATGAGGTTTCTGCAATGTATTCATTCTGGCAATTTCTGCATTTGATAGAGTAAATTCCTTCTTCAAATTCTGGCTGGTTATTTTGTATATTACTGATTAAGATTTTCATTTTTTTTTAGACGTAAGTGTGACAAATGTTATGTTGATTTTAGATAAATCCTTTTCCGTTTTATTTGTGATAGAGTTAGTGTGTAGAATAATACATCTTTTTGATACGCCATTTTTGCCAAAAATGTCAGCGCTTCTATTTGGTAATATTTTATATGCCTTTTCTTTCGCATTAATATGAAATAGTTATGGTACTGAAGGTTCTTGAACGTATTTTCAATATATTTCATCTCTTCTTGTAAATACTGAGGGCTGCGAATTGGAAGTACTCTTAAATAGAGTCCAATGGTCATTCCAAATTTTATTTTGGTGTTATGATGGAATTAGAAATTTATGAAGTCATTTTTATTGGTTGATTTTCGGTGGACACTGAGTTCTAAGGCATTGTCCAAAGAAAATATATGATATTTAAAAATTCAAAAAATTCCTGTGTATAGCGCCCCACCCAAATTTTTGCGCGAAAAAAATATCATAAAATCTCGCACTATACTCGAGTATATATTATACAAGAAGAAAGTAACGTAATAAGGCGAAAATCTATAGAAACTGTGCGTCGGACAATATAAATTTAAAAGGTTTGTATTCGTGTATCTTCAGCATTCGCAGGCGGTGCATAATTATATTCGACGTTTAAATCTACATTATATCTTCCTCTATATATAAGAGAATAATAAGTTAGAATAGTTACAAAGATTTGTTATCCATTTTATCATTCAATTACCAAACATATTTAATAGTCTTCTTATTTTTTTGTGCGCCGTCTCCCCCTTGATGTCATTTATTTAAGCTCATCAAGTACCATATGTGCTGTTTTTCTTTGTCCCTCTTGACCTCAATCTTTCCTCTGACTATCAGATGCCCCTGGCCAGCCTCCCTCAATATGTGCCCCATAAATTACAACTATCTCTTTCTGAGGTAAGCATGTTTTCTTTTTGTTTCCATGTTTCTAAACATCCGTCATTTCTGATATTTTTGGTCAATGGGATCCTCAGCACCATTCTGTAGAACGGCATTTCCTTTGTTTCAAGCCTGCTCTCCATCTTTGAGAAGCATGGTCCAGAAATTACTATAAGATGACATATATCACGTATATCTATACTGGAAATATTAAAGCAGAAAAATTAATTTACTTAATTTCCTTAAATTCTGACGACTGTTTAATATGTGTCTTTTTTCAGTTTATAAGAAATTTACTAAACACAATAAAACATACACTAAACAAAAAAATACCAATCCAACAACAATATAACAAAATAACAATATTAAATGTAAGTCTATAAAAGAAAGATAATGTCCCACTTATCAATTAATATTTAACCAATAATGTAATAGTCAAAGCTATCGTAACTAATAACCTAAGCCAGGCGAAAAAACAATTACATATGGCCCACAGGAAAAAAAACGTTTAAAGAAAGATATTATAACCAGAAATTGTCATTCTAAAGAAAAAAATGTACCAAGAATACAACTCTATCAAAGTAAATATGGGCCCCAAAAGAAAACATATCCCTACCAAAACGAAATTTGAAATTATAAAAAGAGCAACCTCAGAATATAAGCAGTAAAAAAAAACTTATGCTTAGATGAAAAATTAGCAAGAATTATTATTTAAAAGAAATAAAATCTTGAACAAGGAAACTGAAATAATGCGTGAATGTATGGCCATGAATAAATAAGCCATCTAAGCACTAATTAAAAATAAATAAATAAATATATAAAATAGCGATGGCCTTCTTTCTTCTAACATTGTGGACGGGGGTTTAAATAATCACAAAGAACTATAAAAAAACAATGAAAACACATCACATTATTACTTATAGTATGGGTAACAAATAAAATGAATAGAACATGTAACTTGAACACTACGTCAAACAAAATCTTAAGTAGTACAAATTTATACTGAAAAGAGCGATACAATTTACTGAAACTTTAGAGAGAATTTTGTTTAAACTGAAAGATTTTATGACTTTTAGATATAAGTATCATTGACTGCTATGTTTAAGAAAGCCAAATATTTCCTTATAATGAAATGGATAACATTAACATAATGACATCTCTTTACATAAATTTCGACTCAGTTTTTGTACAAATATTATCTTGAAAAGACGTATGTTGACAAAACATAACATCACCATTTTCTAAAACTTAATTGGGTTACCTGCTGTATATCTGTCTTCAGAAAATTGGAGTTGAATGTGAAATATTAAAGAGAATATGATAAGTCTGTTGATGGCTATTTCGAAACTGCAATTTACATACTGCTCTGAAAAGTCGAAGGAAACGCAGTGTAGTATATTTCTGTCTCGTAAACATTCCAGATCCATTGCGAGATCCACCTGGAAGGTTTGGAATGGGCTCACGAGCCCTAAATAAGACACGTTTTCGTTACATCTATATTAACAATTTCGGAAAAAATCAGACGCATATATATATGTGTGTGTGTATCTGTGTGCGCGCGTGTGTGTGTGTGCGCATGTGTGATTGTGTGTGCGTGTGTTTGTCTGTCTGTGCGTCCCTGCACATCCGCACAGATGAGGTTTCTGCTTCCACGTTCGTATTTTATGGCATTATTAAATAGAGCTTCTGTAAATTTTACAGCCAATTTTCGGAACACAGCTCTGATATTTTATTGTGAGGTCGAATATCCGTGAGCTATGACTAGCTGTAAATTTCCATTTCTCCAAAGAATAAATAAACACAATAAATAAAATTGACATTGAACAATTATAAACTTCGTGCCAAATTGATGTATAAGTATTTTTTCTCTCTCAGTTGCAGTTCTTCCAGTTCTCTTATTTGCAGTGAAGAACAGATAACAACGATGAAATACTGTTTTTTTTTTTTTTTTTTTTTTTTTATGAAACTAATATTTCCCCCTATGAAAGATGTCCGATCCGCTGATGAATGAAAGTCAAATAGAAAGCCGAAATTTATTTAATATGTGTAACGAAGTTCAAAAGATGTTAAATACATCAAGCTCGATGAAATAGTTAAGCGGAGGCACATCATTTTCACATTTCTTTCTTAGATACTCTGAATGTAATGGCCCCTATTTATTTCCACGAAAATTACAATAGACTTTGGGAGCACAATAGCATCATTCGGTAGATAAATCTTCCCAGAAAAAAACAAATAAACCATTTATTCAACAATGTCACAACTCTTAGATATGAAATTACTGCAGCTATGGACATGAACATGATGACGGCACATCGAATGGGGATTAAAATGGCCTCTTCTGAAATGTATTAACCACTGCCTGTAGATCCTATACACATTTTCGTTAAATTAAATATTTATCAAGCGTTGATGCAGCGTAATCTATTTGTAAGTAGCAAACGTACTACCTTTGAAACTCGACAGCAAATATCTACTAAGAGCTAACTTAATTTATATATATGTATATATATATATATATATATATATATATATATATATATATATATAGTAAGATATAATTTTACGTTATGCTATATTACGTGTAAAGAGAGCCTATATAAATAAAAATTGAACACTTAGGTCAACATAAGCGGTGACCGATTGTTCCATCATTCAGTTCAATCTTCAGATCCAGTTATTGAATTTTGAGCCCAATTCTCTCTCTTTCTCTCTCTTTCTCTCACACACACACACACATATATATATATATATATATATATATATATATATATATATATATATAATTTATATAATTTAGACACCCCAACCTTAACCTGACTTGACCTCTTTGAATGTAACTGAGATATTGATACAAATTATTAACCCGTACGCCCCTTTTTTAAAAAAATAAGGGCTCTAGCCGTTACCATAGTAATTTTAATTTTAATAATGAATATGCTTATAAAACGCGTAAATTTCCGGAATTAGTTATTCAAAAAAAAATTTCGCTTGAAGATGAAACAGAGCTTGGTCCTTTAATTCAATTTAATTCAAATAATTTTATTGAAGTTTTCGGCTCTCGTTTTGAAACATGAGAACTCATATGTACCGATGGAATCTTATTTTTGAATAAATAACTATATTTAGGCTCTAGTTTTGTATCGAACACTGTTTTTTTAAAAATAATAACAAAAATACTAAAGAACTTTGGATCATTTACATAATGAGTTCTTTCCTATTTTCTATATATTTTACACACACACACACACACACACACACACACACACACACACATATATATATATATATATATATATATATATATATATATATATATATATATATATATATTCAATTTAAAAAAACGTAGAAAAGCCAATGTCTCATCAGACCTGATTCAGCTTCGGGAGCGACAATACACTCTGAATATATGCATTATAAGAGTCATGCTGCTGCTCTTTCATTTGGGCGGTTAGGGTTTGAACTTTCATGAATTCCTTGGAATATATGTTGATTCTATCTTAGTCCTGTTGACCAAACTAGTTTATTTTTACTACGTTTTACTGCTTAGAACTCTAATTCATTAGATCCCGTAAATAAACTAAATAAAATCGAACCTGTTATAGCATTCAGTTGAAAATTAACGAATATCATCTTTCTTTTTCTTCATAATATTTTACTTTGAACACCGGTTTAAAATTGAACATCTGCAGTGTAACGACATATTACCTTTTTTTTTATAAGAAAAGCGTTTGTACATATGAAGGATGTCAGAGGCATATTTGCAAAAATGAGAATTTGAACAACAAATCCACCAAATCATGCTGTGAGATAAGAATATAAGTTAAAACTACCAATAGAGTATGATAAATATGTGAAGTTACAATAAGGGATTAGAGTGTCAAGCTATAATAATTTAAAAAAATATGAAACACCATAAAATTAATTGGAGGATGAAAGGAATATTGTACAAAAGGTTTTACGTTAATTAATAAAATGTAAATGGATGATAACGGGATCAATAAAAAAGCCGGACGTAGGAACAAAGCATATATTGTTTTATGAGCATATAATGAATAGCAAAAACAAAACAAATAAATTCAGTTAAATTACAAGCAAATATATGGAGGTTACATATCCATGAATTATATATGCGGGAATAACAGACAGAACAAAAACTAGATTTTGCTAAATGTACAGCTACACGCTTAAATCCTTTAGATCAATAGCAAACCTTCGGAAAGCAGCGGAAATCACTGCTGGAAGCCAGGATGCCTCATTTTCAAACGAAACCAAGACTATCCTGATGCTTACATGAGGCAAAACCTTTTCACTCATGTTACATGTCTGCTTTTGCAGTCCAACAGAACAATTTATGAATCAACTTCACGACTGGTCACGCAAATGAAAGCGTATACTTTTAATACAATACCGTTGACAAAATAACACAAGAACAAGGGAATACTATTTTTTTGCTGAAATATACTGAAAGAAATTAAGACAGGGAAATGATTTAGAATAATTATATAAATTATTTAAATGCTTAACTTATGCTAAATAATGAAAATATTTAACGTTTAAGTTACTTCATAAAAGTGTTATCCAAATTAGTTACATAATCCCGATCAGACGTTCAATCTAGTAATTGTAGACTAAGTGAAAATATTTCCGATATTTGATGTTGTTGTTCCTTCAAAGAAACAGACAACTTAATCATTATTGTAATATATTGACATCAAAGATCAAAAGAACGCGAAGCCGAGAGAGGGCTGCAGGAATTTTGGAACGTCAATACATTTTACAAACCCATATTCGATAGACAATCCAAGTTGTACAGAAACGATTGAGCATGTGTTCCCTTGAAGTTCTTCCTCCTGCTGACGCATAGAATCGATGCTACTCTGTCTGTCCCTATCGTATAATAAAACAAATAAGAAAAAGAACAGTTTTCCGTTGATAGTGTCGGTGATGTCACGTTTAGATTCGAGGGGCAGAAGCCAGTTTATATCAGGGAACATAATAGAATTTGGTCTTATATTATAAATTTAGAAAAACGCAATTCTTTACTGTGAGACTACAACATCCGACCCAGCCTCCAAATTTTGAAATAATAGATTTGTAATTTTAGCATGTGTATTAGCGTGATATTGAATGCAATGAAATCAGCTTGGAGTTTTGTTTTTTAGAACCGCTACGAATTACACCAACTGCACTTTAAGAATATGTGGGTAAAATATTATTTGTTATAATGTAAGAAATTATCATTTTAGTTAAATAAAAGACGAGATTTCAGATTAAGTACTAATATGTAAAAAGGCTATTTTCAATGCAGATCTTCCATTTCCATTATAATTTTTAAAAGCGTTATTAAATCATAGAAAAAAGAATTTATTATTTCTATGAATGATTATTTTGTTTTGTTTATATGTATTTCATGTAGCTATGTATTGCTGTTTAGTCGGCATTTTCAACATCTAGTATGAATATTACACATTTCGTTTTATTTTTAAAAAATAAGTTGCATTTAGTGGTTTCTTAATGAGATTTTTTAATCCACTTCATAATAAATGTTAAAATTAGCAATACATTTGGTTATATTACTACCCCTACCATTATCTTATAAAAAATTGCACATTACATTTGTTTCATAATTATGATATATGGTTGCCACTTGCTTATAGTGTGTATTAGTTTCTTTTTCTGCCACTCATGACCTTGTTTAGTAATATACTTCAGACCATATTTTACCATGATCAAAATTCCTTCTTCTTTTTTTAGATTGTATTTTTTAATTCAATGTAAATCTGACAGCTGGCCAAACCCACAAGCGTCATTTTAATTTTGATTTGTTTTTACCTCTTTCAAAAGAGAGGGTGTATTCTGCTGTTGACATTTAAAAATAAATATTCACTCACCAGTTATTTACCATATCTTGAGGAGGCAAAACATTAGTGTTGATATATATATATATATATATATATATATATATATATATATATATATATATATATATATATATATATATATATATATATACAAGTATAGGATTCGTGTATATGGAATAAATTCCACTAGCCAAAAGATACTATTCTTAGAGAGTGCTCAATACAGAGTAAAGCAAAAATAATTATTTTTCGAACATTATAACATAAACATGTTATAAAATCACTTCAAAAATAGCCATTTTGTTTCAACACTTCTGATGTCTTATAAGGTGATTGTGTTGAATGTAGAATAAAGGGTTTTAAAAGGTTCAAATCAATCAAACATCCATCGATGTTATATAAGCTGTAATGACCAATCAAAATACAAGTATATGAAAATTCACAAAATTTGACAATGGAATTTAAGGTAATAATAATTATTTAATGCTTTAATGTTAGGGTTAGACTAAAGTAGAAGTCATTCTAACTAATAAATATTAAATTATACTAAAAATTAAAAATTAACATTTTTAAATTTAATCGATATTAAGTTTAAAATTATAAAATTATTTAAAGAAACCGTGGAAAAAACATATATTTTTCTATTTATTTTGTTTTTATAGAAATAAAGTTGAAATAAACGTTAAGATCCAACGCTGCTCTAAACTTCATGACAACGTAGAAAAATTTGAAAAAAGAATATGTGTAAGGGAGGATGAAATATTGCAGAAGACAATACATACACAATCAGATTATAATATATAAACACGCAGATGTATTTAGATATATACAAACAAAAATGCGACGAAACAGATGAATTATTCGGGCAAAGATGCATATATAAAAATGGTAAAATAGGTCAAATTCAATATGGAATGAACAGAATAACAAAAATTAGGGAAAAAGGACCCTAAAACATATCGAAATGGACAGAAAAATAGATATAGGCGCATAAAAGTATCACCATCTAATATATAAAAAAGAAAACTGTGAACACACAAACATATATATAAATATTTCGGATATACTTATATACGCACTAGTGCACATACAAGAGTACAAAAATATAACACTATGTGAAAGAAAATAAAAAATACATACACAAATATATATACACGCATTCTTCACTACAGACAGAAACACAGAAAAACATCCCTACAGACAAAGATATACACACATATATATATACCCATATACATGTGTATATATATATATATATATATATATATATATATATATATATATATATATATATATATATATATCCATATATACACATTCACTAACATACATAAACGCATACGCATATCCATATATACACATACAGAAGTAAGCATAAGTATATCAATCTACATACACAGCAACTTAAAAAAGTAAACAAACCAAATATAAACATATATGCACATACATATACATATACTATATATATATATATATATATATATATATATATATATATATACATATATATGACATACATATATACAAATATACAAATACACGCACATATATATATATATATGAACAAAAAACGCAGACTTAAACATATATATAGAAATATATACACACATACATATCCATATATATATATATATATATATATATATATATATATATATATTCATACATAAATACACACATTAATAGGTATATACATGCATAAACCAACACATATTTTTGCAATATTATCCTACTGACGATAAATTACAGTAGAGTCCATAACAATTGTTGATTAAGTCTATAAACAATTAAAAAACACTTATTAAACAAAAGTAAATTTTAGTTCGTATAGATTATGCATTTCCAGACACTAAGATATACATACATATACATATACAAAGATATACGAACATACATTCACATATACAAATATATAGTTATGCATAAATACGCATATCAACACATCCACATATACACTGATGTAAGTACGCACACACATATACGTATGCATACATACACACACACACATATATATATACATACATCCACACATATACATATACACAGATACAAATACAGCAATATATTCATATGCACGTATACACACATCCATATACACACGCACCAGTAGGTACATACCAAAGTCTACATACCTACACCTAAACAAAACAAGCTCACATATGATAGATGTTTACACACACACACACAAACACATACACACACATATATATACGCATACATACATATATATACATACGAATAATTACAAGTATCAGGTGATCCCATATGTTCTGTCCGAATCTTAACTTTTTTTTAAAATGAACTAAATTTAAAGAGTATTTTATAATGTCTAATGGAGCTGGACATTATTTTTATGTTTAGATGCATTTAAACGGATCAAATTTTATTTCAGAGAACAATAAAATTAAATTTTGTTTGATTAAAACCATGCTAACATGGAAGTACCCTGGAATCATTTGAGGTACATAATGCTTCATGAGTTCAAGAAAAGAAACTCAGCGGCCGAAGCGGCGAGAAACATTTACTCAGTTTATGAAGAGGAATTTGTGAATGAAAGAACTTGCAGAAGATCGTTTGCAAAATTCAGTGGTGGAGATTTCACCCTTGAAGATGAAGCAGCCTTTGAAGAGCATCCTGCTTTATCAGTTGAGGAATTAGCAGTTTTTTTTTCAGTTCAAACCATACAACAGTTCATTGTCGTCTTCATCAACATGGAAAATTTCCTAAACTTGGAAAATGAGTGCATCATGAATTGTCTGAAACAACCTCATATCCCAAGTTGACAGCTGCTCTTCTATCCATTCTCGCCAAATTGTTTCACCTCTTTTGGATAGACTTGTGACTGGCGAGGTAAAATGGATCTTTTATCGAAATGTTAAGCGTCGTAGACAGTGGCTTGATAAAGGGGAAGGACCCCAGCCACAGTCGAGAAGGGAACTTCATGGGCAAAAGTTTTTCTTTCAATCTGGTGGGATTGCCAATGAATAATCCACTTTGAATCCTTACCACCTCATGCAATAATTAATGCTCAAATATATTGTCAGCAATTAAAGCGTTTGAACGAACCTTAAGGGAAAAATGACCTGCTCTAGTGAATCGAAAAGAGGCGATGTTTCATTAGGACAATGCGAGACCCAACACAGCAAGAATCACGTCATAAAAGATCGAAGAACTTGGCTCGGACAAAATTCCTCATCCACCTTATTCTCCCGATCTTGCTCCTTCAGACTACCATTTGTTTCGTTGCTTACAGAATCATTTGTAAGAAAGGAAGAGGTTAAAACTGACATTTGTGAGTTCTTTGAATCAAAGCCAAAAGAATTTTACAGTAATGGAATTAGTGAGCTTTTTAATAGATGGAAGGAAGTCATAGATAATCAGGGAAAATACATTGTTGATTGAATCTGTAATTAAATGTAACATTTGGTCACTTGTATTCTTTATTCAAAATTCGGACAGAACTTATGGGATGACATGATATATATGTATATATATATATATATATATATATATATATATATATATATATATATATATATATATATATATATATATATATAAACGCCCATACAAATAAACACATAAAGGAAGCGTATGTTTTGTTAAAAGACCATAAACCGAATTCAGAACTAAGCCATCTACTAAGATTATTAACCCTACTAGACCAGACATCGGCAGAATCAGTAAATCTATCTTGGAAAGAACAAACAACTCCATAAAATCACCCTTAGACTTTTACAATGGATTAAAACAGCTGATGTTATCAACTGGTTTACTAACATCCGATATCAGGACAACTGTACTTTCCTACAGTTCGATATTATCGACTATTATCCCTCTATATCGAAGGAACTTTCCACTTTGGCCTTGGAGTTCGCTCGGTAATACTCCAATATTTCTGAAAGTTAAGTGGATATTATCATGAAATGCCGAAATTCTGTTCTGGTCTATAATGAAGAACAGTGGAGCAAAAAGTCTTCCAGCGATAATTTTGAAATTTCAATGGGTTCCCTGGATTCTGCAGAAGATTCTGACTTGGTTGGATTTTTCTTTTGTATAATTGAAGTGCCTTTGAGTGTTTAGATTCTGATAGTGTAGAATTATATAGAGATGACGGCTTATTAGTTGTTAAAAACTTAAAAAATTAAGGTGAACCGTATTATGAAAATGGTTCATAGGGTATTTAAGGATTTAGGTCTTAGAACTAAGCTTACATGTTTGAAGCGACTCCAGGATGATGAAAGGGATGAACTTAACAGAAGAGTGAAAGAAATGTCATTGAAAAAAGTATGGAATTAATTATCAGACGAATACTATGAGAACATTTTTCAACGCATGCCAAAAATGTATGCTGCAGTAATCAAGGCTAAAGGAGGATATTTTGACGAGAGAAAAACTGAATCATAAATATTTTTTTTCTTTTTGTCATAATAAAATTTCAAATAGATAACGTGTCTCAGTATTTTTAATCATGTATATTACTTAATTCTTATTTAAATTACAAAACAACTACATTTGGGGTCAATTGTAGCATTAGATGCCTCAAACTTTTGAGCTGTCGTGTACATATGTACTGAAAATATATGTCATTATTAGAAGAATTATAATCTTGAAAATTTTAAGGAGCACAGTCGAAAAAAATATTTGGCAAAAATGTTCCAGTGCGATAGATTATTATAGGAAGCATGCAAGCTTGATGTAAATCCCTGCAATAAAAGGCCAAAAATTTCAATAAGTCAACGGCTACTACAGTGGTGAAAAGACATGTTATCACGGGAAATATATTAAAAGCCACCATCTACCCTTACAGTGAATTCAGTTGAATACAATAATAATAATAATAATAATAATAATAATAATAATAATAATTATAATAATAATAATAATAATACTGTTACTTCTCTTTTAGTAAAATATGTTTATCTTCGTTTGGCTTAAAAAAGGGAAAAAGCCACAAATAAATTGATGGGATAAGGAACAGCATTTACATTTAACAGTTATCGCAGCACGATATATATTTGCTTAACGTTTGTCAGTATTTTTAATAATAAATTGAAGAATTCCAAAAGATTTTGGATTTTCTCTTTTCTATGAATTAATGAATAACTAAATATGATTTCAATTTATTTCAAATTACAGCATTTTATTAACTTAATTTTGAATTAATAACTATTAGAATCGTTTTGCATCGATACGTTATTTAAGTTTATACATATTTTATACAGCGCCGTTTATTTCTATACTACCTTTAAACAGTAAATCTAATACGAATTTATAATATATATGTATATATATCTATATCTATATCTATATATATATATATATATATATATATATATATATATATATCGAGAGAGAGAGAATGAGATGGATCGAGAAAGATTGCTAGATAGAGAGAGATGGATAGCTAGCTAGCTAAATATATATATATATACATATATATATATATATATATATAT
Organism: Acanthosepion lycidas; assembly: GCA_963932145.1. Classification (NCBI taxonomy): domain Eukaryota; kingdom Metazoa; phylum Mollusca; class Cephalopoda; order Sepiida; family Sepiidae; genus Acanthosepion; species Acanthosepion lycidas. The sequence goes on from OZ010571.1 coordinate 118,561,929, forward strand.
ATATATATATATATATATAGATAGATAGATAGATAGATAGATAGATAGATATAGTTAGATAGATCGATAGATCGATAGATAGATAGATAGATAGATAGATAGATAGACAGACAGATAGATAATATGAGTATAGAAATAAATTTTGCATTGTTAAAATGTCTACTGGTCCTTTAAAATGCACCATCGAACGCAGCACAATTTATTCTCAAACATTATTTTCGGTACCCCGAAGCATATCACCTGCTGCGTATGTGTACTTGCATCCATTCATTGGTCTGTCTAAAAGTTCATAAAATGATGATGAAGGATGAAGGAGATTTCACAGATGAAGGATAGATTTGAGTCACTAGATATGTCGCTTGCCAGAAGGACTCTGATGAACTGAATATTTGGGTAACGAGGAACTTTTATGAGAAATTTAGACAAAGGACGCTTAACTTAAGATCACAATAAGACATATTAAAATTCTGAGGAAAGAGAGCCTGAAACATCTGATACTTGGATGACATATTAAAACGCAGAAGGGATACTGGAATGTTCCGAGTAAGCTACATAAAGCATCACAAGGTACAGCATTTCAAGCTTGTACCACCCTCTCGAGTTATCGAATCCAAAATGCATTCCCGGCAAGACCGCTTGAACTGCAAATTAATAAAGGAGAATCATGCTTTGGTCAATCGAAGTCGGGCCTTGTTTCAGCCAAAAAATTGAGCCAACAGACAGCCGGTTTACCATGGAGAAGTTCAAACAGATGGACGGTGTTGAGATACATCCACATCCGTCATTCAATCTTGGTGCTTTTTCGTGGTACACTGGATTAGTCCCTCAATAGCAGAAATTCGGCGCGACCAGTAATTCAACACTTTTGCATATGTAATGGAAGCATATCTACATTTTTTTTTATTATAAAATGCCAGTTGATTGATATCTGGGACAGGATCGGATGCTGGCAAAAGTTCGGCCAGAATGATGTACTTTATTTTGAAAATTAAATGTTGGTTTTGGATTATATCCTATACATATATATATATATATATATATATATATATATATATATATATATATATATATATTATACATACATACGTACATATAAATATTAGTACAATTATAAAATTTGACTTATTTTCTACTGATATTTATCATTATAAAATATGCGCGCTACAAAAGCCAATACAGACACAGACATCCT
>OZ010571.1:118568120-118870620 GCA_963932145.1 Acanthosepion lycidas
ATATATATATATATATATATATATATATATATATATATATATATATATATATATATATATATGAGTGTGTGCGTGTGTGTGTTCGTGTCTGTATGTGTTTGTGTGAGTGTATGTGTGTCTGTGTGGTAGAGAGATCCAGATAGTAAGTCTGACTATTTAGTCTGAAAAGCTGAAGATATTTTGATTATATTATGAAAAGAATAGGAATTTACAAAAACAAACTATACACCTGGTGACAAGACGAATGAGATTGTCTCATAAAGATAACAAAGATATTTTATTTAATAGCAGCCATTTTTCAAACTGAGAAATATCCCGATATATCCATTTCTAACATAACGAAATTTTTTAGTAGCTTCATTTCTATTTATCTTGAATTTAATCACCAAATTTGTTTACCACTCAAATCGTCAACAGTTAAATTATTGGAACAAATGATAAAACTCACATTAAAAAGTAAAATAAATATTTTAAGAATCAAAACCAACTATTTTTGCACCGTAAATATAGTGTATATAAAAAAAATAATTCTTTGTTATAATTATTTATAAGAATATGAGGTAGACAATAATAGCTCAAGAAGTTATTCGGCGAAAAAAAATTTATTGAAGAAAGAAAGAACTGTAATATCTCGTGGACATAATGTGAATTGGGAAAATTTGTCTACGCAGAAACAAAAAAAATCGGATTCATTTTTTTTTTAAATAAATGGTGATGTTTATTTTCATAGCGAAAAATATTCTCGAAGAGAAATCTTTACGCAAAGGAGCCAAACAATTTGAAGAAAAAATATTTCTGTGAAAATACAAGTCCTAAAAATAGTAATTCTGTTAACTATTCCACTCGGATACGAATATATGCTAGAGCATTCAGTATATTATGAGCCAGAAATTTCATCTCGACACTTAACTACACTCTGCCTCAATTTAAAGCGAAAAGAAAGAAATCAGCAAGCAACTTAATTATGAGTTTACGTGATTGCATTAGATAGCGTGATTAATAAAGTCTCACTGCGGCGAGATTTTAGAATTATCCCCCCTGACGATTTACAGATACCCCGAGATCGAAACAATCTACCTCGTTCCAGTCGAGTTTTCATAGAGAAATTCGTATTATTTTCGCTGAAAAGAATGTGAGTAATCAACTACACATAGTTAAAGTTGCTTTGAACATTTCACTTCATTTCTCATCTTTTCTTTTGTAAAATTTCCTGACAATATATTATTTCTTTGTTCATATTCTATATCTTTTTATTCCTTTGGAGTTATACCAGTTCACTAAGAATTGGTAACGGGGCAAATGTACCAGGAGCTTATAATTTCTCAATAAAAGACTATATACAGAATAAAAGAGGTGACGCTGACGTGATCATCTACAGGATATATATTAAGAACAGGCATTTTGAAAAAGGATATGTTTTTAAGGACATTTCTTTATGTCTCAGAGCAACATTGGTGTAGAAATTTGGCAGATTTCTAGATTTTCACAGCAGCCGATTTACGGTCACTTCACAGATTAAGTATTTTCTTTCATCAGTGGTTATATTAACCTAATATAGCTTTCTTCCTCAATAGCATTGAACTTGGAAGGACCAATTAAAGCTAGGCTATCGATACAGCTACACCCTTTCAACACAATGGTTCGCCAAATGCAAGCCATTTTCATGGCAAGAGACGAAATTCACTTAAGTTTTCGAAAAGATTTCAACGGAGGTCAAAATTATCGACTTGTTAAATGCAGTGCCGAAAGAGAATCCATATGACATGCATAGACCGGACTGTTGAGTCCAGTGAAAGATTTTTTTAGCAATGACTCCAATGAAAATAGGATACATTCTCAACTACTAAGACACATGAAGAGCCATTGCAAGTATCAAAACTTGCATGAAAATATTTTGCGGCGACTATGGCTGAAAGGGCTGCCGAACTACGTGACCCAGATATTAACCATTTTGTTGGAAAATGTTGATCCAGATAAACTGGCAGTGACCGCTGACAAAATTTGCGAAAAGTCAGGCACACACAATGTCAACGCCATCCAGAATCCAATTTACGTATAAACGGGTCAAATCTAACCTTACGCCATGCCAAAGTGATCCGGACATATCCCATGTAATCAAAGGCGACCTTCTCACCGAAACGGACATAGCAGCCGGAACAACGTACACTACATCTCTATATGTCGTTATCATCAAAATTTGGTACTAATACTAAAAAGTGTACAAAACCTTGTGCATTTTACCAGCAAAACAGGGAAATGCATATTCCAACCAGTTATGAAGGTAACCGCATCCAGATATTCGAAAAAATGTCGTCTATTTTACATTCGTGACTCATGTTGCTGATGTGAATTTTTACTCGACACAGGCGCCGAAATTAGCGTTATGCCTTGGAAAACGAAGAATAATTGAACACCAGAGCTGTTAAACTCCACACTGCGAACGGCAAAAAAATTAACATATACGGGGGAAAATCACATTAAATTTTGGTATCCAACGTTGTTTTTCATGGATTTTAATAAAAACAGATGTTAAAACAACTATATTAGAAGATTCCTCGATAAATTTCATCCTATCAGTGACCATGGCTACCAAGACACTGACAGACTACGAAACAGAACCAAAAATTCATGGAATTCCTTCCCGATAACTTCAAAAGGTATCAGCACAGTACTATCGGATGACAAGATTTTTCGCGAAATTCTTCGTAAAATTCTAGGGATTACAACCCCATTCAAACATACTGACACAGTACTACACACTGCTAAGCACTACATACGTCCGCGTTGTTATTTCGGACGATTAAACGTGTCAACACTCCGAGAATTGCTATGATATCCCGCATATACATGATTTGCAGGGTATGTAAATTTTTTCACCGGACTTGACTTATTCAAGGCATACTACTAAATATCCGTCGAAGAAAATGATATACCAAAGTTTGTTATCCCCACCTCTTTCGGTTTATTCGAATTCATCAAAATGCCGTTTATTTTAAGAAACGCTGTCCAGTCTTTTTAAAAGTTGATAAAACAAAGTATTAAGCGGTTTATCTTTCACTTTTGCATACATCGATAATGTATTAATAGCAAGTAGAAATATGAACGGACGCATGAAACTTACAACTTAGTTTAGAACGCCCGAGGCATTTTTGACTGAAAATTTACGTTGATAAATGCATGGTTGGTGTAAAAAAAAAATCATTTTTCTGATACACAATAGATGAAATAGGAATATCCCAACTACCTGAGAAGACAACTGTTATAAATATTTTCCATAACCAGAGTCAACTTCGAAGATAAATGATAAATGACTTCGAAGATAAATGATAAAATGACTATCGAAGATTTTTGCATTACTTCATCAAAGTTAGCCACACCGATAGAAGTATTAAAAATCACTACGAAAAAGAAAACAAAATTTTACTTCAAGGTCCTGCTTTAGACGCTTTTCACGAAGCAAAGAAAGCCTTGGTGAACTTTGTAAAACTAAATTACCTAAGTGATGATGAAAATGCAGGCAGTAATAACGTTAACAAGCGATACCACATCAAACGATGTTTCCGCCATTTTCGCAAAATATTAACGGAGAAAATAAACCTATATCCTTCTTCTAAAGCTAAATTCCTCCCATGAAATACAAACGATTTTCGAGAGAACTTATCGCTATCTATTTAGCTATTCGACATTTCTCTTATATTTTGGGGGACACTAATTCACGATAATACTGACTTATGCCCTCTACGGCAAGCCCGACAAATATACGCCACAACGAGATTTCACAATTTACTTCAGACCTGCAGTATATAAAAGGTAAAGAAAATAGTTTTGCAGATTCACTTTCCCGTACTTCCATACTCTCAATAAATACCGAACGTTTAAACTGCACGACTATCTCAGAGGAACAAAATAGACTGTATACTGTTGCAAATCAGGTAAGATACTTCACTGCAACGTGAAAGTTTACCTATCCCATTCGGGCTTTTGACTTTCTTATGTTACATGAAACAAAATGTTACCCTCGGACTTATATACCTCCTTCATTATGTAAAACACTTCCATGTATTATCACATCCTGGCAGACGAGCAAACCCCTACGTGATAACAGACCGATATGTATGGCCAGACATGTCCACTGACATAAAAAACTTTGACTCACCAGTGCACATAGATATTGTGGGACCCATCCCAAATGCACATAGTTAAATTTATATGCTCACAATAGTGGATCAGTACAGTCGATTGCCAGATGCCTTTCCTATTCCAAATACCTCTGCAGAAACTGTTGCAAAAGTTGTACTGGATAACTGGATTTGGAGTTGTCATCTGTGATTAAGTCTGGATGAGGATCACACTATGAATCCATACGTTTTAAAGATGTTTTCAGCTTACTCTGTGTCAAACATATCCGAACTACTGCATACCATCAATGTGACAATGGAGTTGTGGAAAGATTCCACAGATAGCTAAAACTACACTAGCCACAAAGATTGAATATTATAAATGGGTAGATAACTTACCTATTACTCTCCTATCAATACGAAATATCATAAAAGAAGATCTACACTGCACACCAGCAAACATCGTTTTTGGAACCTCACTTGACATTACTCGATCAATTCTTTGAGGTATACAAAATATCGACCCCAATTAGAATGGATTAGATGTGTGGCCAAACAGTCTTTTATACCCGCGTATCTATATAACGGCGATTATATTTTCTCGGTAATGATATGTTTAAGAAAGCATTATTACTAAGGTATGTAGTTCCACTCTTGGATGGATATGAAAAATATTTTGCCATTCAAATATAACAAAGAAAAGAAAAGTAAGACACCTTATCAAATAAACGTTTAAAACATGCTTACATTGAAAAAAAATCACAAAACCCCTGACACAAATTAAAAAAACCCAACAGGCAACATGTCCTTAACTAAAATTTAATTACCATCAAAAACAAAATGTGCGCGCACTGTACATTGACCATGATATTTAGAGACATATCTAAGAAATCATATTTCATAAGAAAATCTAGTTTCACCTGAGTGTGAGAGAGTATTGTTGTGTTATCACCCCCTGATTGATAAAATCTCACTAAGACGAGACTTTGGAATCATCGGGTGAGACGATTTACAGGCCGCGCGAGATTCGAAAGACTTATCCTCTTTTTCGGTGACTTCCCATTGCGAAATTCATATTCTTTTCGTTGATGAAGAATGTGAGTAATAAACTAAAGACACGTAAAATTATTTTGAACTTTTCACATTTCATTTCATTTCTCATCTTTTTTGTAAAATGTCTTGACACTTTATTTGTTAATATTTCTTTGTTAAAATTCTGTCTTATTTCTTTGGGTTCATATGCGTCCACCGAAACATGTTAGAGGGTCAAATGTCCCAGGGTCTTGTAACTTCTCAACAAAAGAATATATAATCGCTAGAGTAGAAATGTTAGAAATCTGTGGAGAGTCTCGGTTTTCCTTCGACCTGCTAGTCACGTTACACAATAGAAATAATATTAATATGGCACAAGGCCACAACAAACAAATAGAAGCAGGAATATTGTGTTAAACCAATCGTCTTAGACGAGATGTATTTTCTTTTAAAAAATCAACAATCTTATTTCTGGGTTTAAACTCTAAATTATTGGCTATTATACCTAACTAGACTATGCCTTACGAGTAGATAATACGTAAGAATACCTTCAATATCCCCTCTCTTTTTTTAAAGTTAATTAAGAGATACATATAAATATTTTCCTTGGGAGCTTGTATGTAATCACGCTGCTCCTACTGCAAGCTGTCTGAAATATCCTATGCAACAATGTATGCATCGGTGAGAAAAAGAGACGCGGAGTCAATGTGAGTTTTTCCCGTTGATCATTTCTTCCGGTTTTCCTCCTGGATATAGCTTAAACAAGATTATTATACTTAGTTATTAGTCACGTATAGTTCAGACATTAGTTCTTGTGATTATACTCTGCCATGATTTTTAAGTGTTTCATAGATTGATAATGACGTATATTAATAAATTCTATTTTGCTATAACTAATTAATTTCATATTTCAGAGTCGGAATAACGTCCTCATATTTATTATTATAAAGTTTCACCTGTTGTGTCCTCTATTCTTCGATCCAGTATTTACAACTGAATTCTTTCTTAACTTACATGGGAAATTTTTCTCCTTCCACCGCCCTCCCAAGAATAGGGATATCTCCTCTTGTACTTTTGGTAATACCTAGTTGTTGCTTGCCCATTTTCCACTGTTTACGGGTGTGTACTAATCAGACAAGTAATGGGAGTTACATCCAGGATGTTACCAAAATCAGACAGAATAAAAGGTATTATCGTATATATGGTGCGGGTTTCAGAACATGCTAAAATTTTCGACGAAATTCACTATTCACTGCTTTTTGCCGATAATGTTTACAATGTACTGTTTGCAAACCTTTCACATTATCCGCTACATAGGAACCCTTTTAAAACTTCAAATTCGCAACATTGCTACAAATATGATCCAAATATACGAGGTAGTTGTAATATAATAAAGGTCTAAGATGTTAAATATTTTATTTTTACATCATTTTTAGTAACTGAATATTTTCCTACACTGCTCGAAATCTAAACTAGAGGATGCGGAATAGTTCATGAATATTTAATAAAAGGGTTGGTTGAAGTAAGGATGTTCCGGGTGAGTGATTATCTTCATAAAATCGGGTCTGGCTGTCTATTTAATCTCAAATTTATAGTCACAAAAAATAAATAGATTCTTATTTCATCACTGAACATCTGCATGCAACTTAACACTCTAGATAGATGTTGCCATAATTGTGCAAATAAACCTCTTATTTCAAACAAGCATTTTATAAACTGAAAAAAAATATGTAGAGGCGAATTATGGGAGATGTAGTTTATTTCACTGAGCATCTGCATCCACTTTAACACTCTAGATAGATGTTTTCATAATTCAACAAATAAACCTCTTATTTCAAACAAGCATTTTTATATATTGAAAACATATGTAATGTCTAATTATGTGAGATGTAGTTTATTTAATGTTATTATGATTCTATTTCTAACGAACTCGAACAACATTTAGTTTCTTGCATTCTTCTCTCTCCCAAGATCATACTTAGTCCTACACTATTTCAAACCTTTTTTGTTTCTTAGCTGATACACATATGTTTCTGTTGGTCTCTTCTGTTTTCCTGTCTCGACCTCCACGTGAATACGTTACTTAACATGTCATTCCTCCTACAACTGCGACGAATGTATCCCAGGTAAGTAAACCGTAGAGATTCCATCACGTTCTGTAGTTTTCCGTAGAGCTCCGTTTTTTCTTATTTCCATGCTATACAAAGTATTGTCTTAAAATCATCTTATATATTTTGGTAAGCCAATCATCCATCCTCGTTAGAGTCCACAGTTCAGCATCTTGGAGCAGCACGCTTTATGACTCGAAAGAAATGTATTTCCAGAGGGCCTTAGAAATTCCAATTCCATACCTTTCCTATTTTGGTTTATGAACACCAAACTTGCCCTCTTAAGAGCTTTTTTGCAATGCAATCATATATACTTTATTTTAATGTATAAATAAAACAGAATAGAAGTTATTATGGAATACAAAACGCCGTTTGGAATAAATTAACTTCAGTAAGTATATATTTCTTATCTACCAGTATAATAACAAATACAATGGAAAACTGACCACGAAAACTAAGACTTAAATATCTGTCTGGCTCACGCCATTTTCTGTGCGATATTACCTTGACAGGAATTTTATAACATATAGACATATTCTTTTTTAGGATTAATTCAATATCTGGCTGAGAAATCTAAGGTTTTGCGTTCGTTAAACAATTTTTTAGATGTGGCAAACTTTTTCCTGCATATTTAATAGTCAGATTTAGACGAGTTATACATATGTGAACTTACTTTCTTGAAAATAATATTCAACTAACTTGATTAGCATTTTATCCTTTAACGTATATGCATAGACATTTGCTCCTAGTTTAAGATGTTCTACAATATCTTAACAGACTCATCTTAAAGAAGACTGACGATATTCCGTTACAAGAAAATAAAAAAAATTGTATTGTTTTAATGCATGCATTAATCGAATTATTCGGAGATTTATCCTGAACTTCATTGCCATATTCATAATGTGTTGGCTGTTGGACGTCCTAAATTCTTCATGTGATTGGAATTTCGAAATGAACATTTATTTCGTCCACCGTGGCAGACAGTTCTCGTTCCCCGTACCATGCCACTACCGGTTGTCTCACTCATTTCTGTTTAACTGAACTTTCCGAGTTTTTTGGTTCACCACCGCTGTGATCTGGTATTGAACTCACAACTCTTTGGGTCTAGTCACATAACTAACCAACGCCTTTATCAACAGGAAACGTGTCCTTGATTGCTTAATGTGTAAGCGGTTTATCGGCATTTGGGAAAGAAAAGCTCTCATCTTCTGCTGTATGGAAACGCAGGTCTGCAAACTTCAAAATACATACAACACTACCTGATGCATTTAGGCAACGAGATCTTGTCCCAATCATCTGTTTACTTTGTATATCACCTTTTCGTGGGTTGGTGCTTTAAATAATACTACAGAATAGTTAGAAATGATTTTGAGAAGGATTTTCATTATTTTTACTCCTGTGAAATAATTTCATTTCAGATTTCATTATGATAGAATGAATCCTTTTAGGATCTTTGTGAGAAATCTCCACATATTAATGGGATTTAATAAAATAATATACAATATGAAACGATTTATATCGTTGTTTGTTTCTGGTTCAAATGGCAGATTAAGCTATTGCAACCTGATAGAAAATGATTCGTTAAAATTGAAGTTAAGTATATATGAAATTCATTATTGTATCTCTCTAGATGAAATTTAAAATTACCTATTCAATTACAGTAAAGCAAGACAATGGGTAATTGATTTAATATTGTTTTAATTTTAAAAAATTTCTTTAAAATTCAGTAGTCTTATAATTGCTCGTTTCAACTCGTAATTTGGATGAATAATTGCAACCTACTCAGAATAATCGTTGGTTGATCTACTAGAGATTCTAATTTGGCAAGTTCTTTGTTAATGTGCTCCACAACTACATAAGGCACACTAAGTTTAGGTTTAAACACAGGAACTCCATTTTGTTTGGACTGAAAAATTGTCATCGCCTTCGTACATTTTCCAATACCTTCGGAGATTACTGTAGGAAAATTCTTTTTTAACACCTTGAAAAAAAATTTCAGTCGCTATCCTATTTTATTAGAGTGGCAATTTACAGAAGGAAATTATTGACAGATGCCACAAATCAAACTGTTCCATCCAGTCTGCGCCGAATAAGTTCAACGTATTATTTTAATACGAATGTCATTAATATGAAAGATTTTAATACGAATGTTTTCAATGCAGAAATATAATTCCACTCGGATGCCACGTGCGACATCTTGGTTTTCGATAACGTAGGTTCACGAATATTTTCCCATCAATAATAGTAATCCTTGTGTCCAAAGGAAAATTTACTTAACCATCACTCATATCCAAACTTCACATATTTACTGTTCTGCGACTCATTCAGATTTTAAGTTGTCAATAAAATTTTACTGCATTAAAATATCTTGCAATTGTTCAACGCTTTGATTTGCAGTAACATTTTCTAAGCCCCTTTCCACATTAAAAGTCTTCTTTTTTTTAATAGACAATAGGCCTTGAAATGAAGTCTTTGCCAACTTTTGTCGCTCTGTCTGCACTGGTACAAATTCAATTTTTGCAGTACCGTGTCTAAAAATTTCGTATTCTTTGACATTCTTCTGCCATTTTCTGTAAGGTAATTGTGGAACTTGTTCAATTTTTGTTAAAATTCACGAACAAATTTCTTTGTCTTTACATGAAGTTAACACTTGCACAAAAAATAAACATTTACATATATTTGAAGATAGTTCGTATAAATGTTTCGCATACATGATTGACAATTACCAGTATAAATAACAGTCTACTTTATCGTTTCTTGTGACAGTTAAACTTTGCTAACGCGTGTGAAATAAAGACCATCTTTCACTGAAAATTTTAGAGAAAGTTAACAATTTCCTCAAATTAGATATTTCCTGGTTTTTCAGTTAAAATATAATTACAATATTTTTCATGATCTGACGGAGCCAATTTTCTTAATGTAAACTTGCCGTTTTCATTTGGCCATCCCTGGCCATTTTCTTAAATATTTCATACTATCGTATGTAATACACCGGAAATGTAACACTTTCTTCAATGTTATATACGAATTCGCCAAAGGTGATTGCGGCTGAATCAGGCGTAAATGAAACTATGTCTTTCATTTGATCTTTTCAACATTTCTACTGTTAGTTGTAGATTCTGTTTTTTAAATAAGTGTTTTAAAACAATCGTTATGTCTTCAATGTTGCGCAATACTGAAATCCTTGGTTGACTACATCAGGATTATTATTTATCGCAAAACGTAAGTTTCGAATCCTCGTCGTCACTTTTCTCATAGTTCGGATCAACTCGTAAATGCGGTTAATAACATTCGAAAGGATAACAGTAGAAGACAAGATTGGTAACAGAATTGTTTAATTACATGGATTAATATTACAATACTAAGGACTCGCGAACGCCTACTTTCATAGTCATTGGAATAATCTGTAGTCAACACATTTGTATAAAGAAGGTCGGTTATCATTCTATACAACAACTGGAAATAGAAATCCTACCAAATTTTTTTAATGATGGAGACAGAAAAAAAACAAGATACAAAAATGGCACAGTCTTCATGGTAATCACAAAAAAAAAACAACACTCCCAGAGAAGGTTGTAAAGAAAACAAAAAGAAGATTAGTCGTCAGTTGTAAGAAAAGTAAATGTACATTCTTTACATGGTGGATTAATGGATAGCGACTCGGACTGAGAAATCGGAGAGCCGAGTTCGAATTCCAGTCGAATCCATTATATTCACTTACGTGCTAATAACCTTGGAAAAGCTCCAACCAAAGCTATGGGTAAATAGCAGGACATACCGGGTTATATAGCCTTGGTTGGCAACTGGTCTACCGTAGAATGAAATGACAATCTACTACGGGAAAAAATCTGCCTCCTCAGTCATGTATTGAAAAGATACATGATCGCTTAAGCGTTTACCATGCATGGCACAAAAGCGACTGAAAATGTACAGTCGAAGATTCTACCTACGAAGTAGATACGACAGAATCAATCAATGATAGAAATTTAATTAATGATTAATTTTATAAAGGACAACGAATAATGTCACACAGAAACCTGAAGACACATTAGAATAAGTAATTACAAAAACAGAAATGAGTTAGAAATAAAGATACTGGTGTTTAAATGCTATATAATATCAGCCATAGTATAGGGCAGTGACAACTGGAAATTTGAAGGGAAAATTGAAATTTTATAGGCTGATCAAGATATAAATGTAGACACACAAGATGGCAGACTAAACCACATGTAGTTTTACCGGTATGCAACAGCTGGTTCGTAAAAGAAATGTAATCCTACAGACTGGTGTTAAGAATACCATAGCAGATGGCGTGAGAAAGAAACAAATTTAAAGTAAAAATGATTTTAAAAAAAACTGTACTTAAAATACGAATGTGTTAGATGACATTTCTGGGGAAAGAAAACTTGAAGAAGTTGACACTCTGATGATATATTGACGGTAACAAGTGTGGAAAAAGCAATAACGTACCTAACAAGATTCTGTAAATGCATCTACGAACATGGAATGGTAGTAAGTTGATAAATATTGCTTATAGAAAAAACAGGGTATGAACTTGTGGAGAGCTGTGATCGGTAAAGTTCTGAACGTGGAGAGCACATGATGGAAGAAGGTACTAATCTAAAAGACACTCGGGTAACTTATTCACTGGAATGAAGATAAAATCTTCAATGCGCAAATCTCGAAATATTTAGAGATAATAATGATGAATTATTTTAAATATTAATGCTTTTCCATTGACGGTCATTTTCAGTAAGGTAATGACGGAAATGATGTTGTCAGCATTTTATTTTATTTTTTTGCCGTTATGGCTGATATCATTAATGTCATGACGATCAACGTTATTAGAATAACTTCGGGCAATGCTCCTAAGAACACCGCATTAGATGTCACGATTTTTCTCTCCTTCTGAATGGCGAAAGGTCAAGCCAGTTCATTCGTGAGCGTTATCTTCCTATATTCATTCATCAGGCCTAAGTAACTTCCGCTGGGTACAATAACCTGCAAGACAGCATCTGCACATATGTTTAGCTCATGACACGAACGTACCGATTCAGCTGTCTTTATTCCTCTGATGGCCGTCAGATGGCGTTCAAATCAGGCAAACTTGATTCTTTTTTTTTTAAATGATTTATATGCATGCTTATGGATAAGAATTTACCTATTCAATAATTTTTCTCTCTGAACGTATCCCACAATGTCATATTTTATTATGCAATTCAATTTTTTTTTTTAAGTTTATATGACAATATTTCGATTTTTTTTTTGTTTTGTTTTTTTACAGGACAAACTTATATAATCTCTGGTAAATATTCCATTTTTATTTGACTTTATAATACCTAACCTTATTTTTTTAAAAATGTGTGTAAATTAGTATTGGAGGATAATATTTTATTGCAGAAACTAAGTGAAAAATTAATTATTCCTTATGATCAAAACTAAGTGGATGCGCAGACGTTGATAAAGACAGAGAATCGAAATTAGACATCGGAGACTTGAATTAGAATTCAAGTCAGGTAAATTGCATTTCATTTGCACACAAATACAAAATTCAAAATGCATGTCCTCATCTCCCTCTCCCATCTTTGAGTTAAATAGCAAAACTGGTACAGGTACCCGCACTACCTAAAAATTATATAAAAATGCCCTCTCGTTATCGTCTTCAATTATTTTTTGAAGATAAGGCACCGTAAAAAATAGATAAACATACATTTGCAATCAAGCTGTCAAAAATAAACATGTACTGTCTTGTTAAAAATGCATTTTCTGCATATAATATTTGTTTCAAATCGGATTAATTGAAATTTACATCAGCAAATATTCCACAAATAAAGTTTCATAAATTTTTATTTTTATTTTTCTACTTTTGTTTCTAATAATGAGGAAATGCATTGCAATAATCGAGTGCTAAAATGGCGTTGAAATAAGATTGGTTTTAGCAAAAAAAGAAATAAATAATTATAAAAAATTAATTTTAAACTTTAGGTATCGCAAATTTGTGGAGAAACCTAGGCATTTATCAGGAAAATATTGTTATTATTAAATTAAATTCAGAATGCAATATTCAGTCGCAAAAAGAGTGTTGAAATCCAAAATATGTTTTGGCTTTGCATGACACAAAATAGTTGATAAACCCGGAAAAAATCAGTCAACCAATCGATATTATCTAATGCAAGGGAACATTCATTAATGCAATATACCTGAATATATATATATATATATATATATATATATATATATATATATATATATATATATATATATATATATTCATTTTATTTTATTTTAAACATTAATATGATGTCCTTGATTGTCTATATCATCCATTAGTCTCTTACACGTTCATCTTGATAATGTTCATATCTTTCGTATATTAACAGTAATCTTAGAATTTTGTAGGGTCCAGATTCGTTTCTCATTATTTAACACCGTTTCCCATTGTAATATACATTTTAATCAATAACACTGTGGTACACGTTTATGATTGAATGATATCTGATACTTCATTTTCGATAATTTGGGTGCACTGAATACGGATTTCTACTCAGTTTGGCTCTATTTGCTACTGATTCTTGTCATCAGCCTATGTGCCATTTTCTACAATTTTCAAATTAGGACTAAAACATTCATGCCTTAATACTCTTTTCATGCTTCATGAGTACAAGCAGTTAAAAATACAGTAAAATGACATTATAATGATACAAACAACTTATCATAAAAAGAAAACAAACAAATATGAAGCTATGACTGGCAAAATATTTATTTTATAAGATCTTCCAGCGTATTTGCTTTTTTATGACAGGTTTCTTTTAAAGCACCAACAGTAATCAGCCATTGTGTATGAATACCTGCGGCCTTGGTACCGTTCAGCCATAATTTTAATATCTTTGTGGATTCTCTCCCCTTGTTCGTCATTTACATCACTTAAATTACTTGGAAATTGGTCAAGATGGCTATTCAAAAAATGCACGTTCACACCAATATTGCATCTTAATAACTGTAGCCACTTACAATTGATTTAAGATTTCTTCTTAGTTATCTGCTCTATAACTGCCTAAAAAGTTTTCTATAAAGTTCACGAATGAGAACCAAGCATTTTGTTCTCGTTTATTCGTGACATTAAGCAAATTGCTGTCTTTAATTAATGTTCTTATTTGTAGATCGTCGAAAATTCCCGCTTTGATTTAGATAGAAAATTATTATGAAATAGTTACTTAAACAATGAAAAAACACTTATGAGTAAGTACAATATAAAATACGTCTAATTAAATCAACTATTAAATCACGATGGCAAAAGGTTAAAATGACAAAATTAAAAAGTATTTTAGGTTGGTTACATATAAATGTATACATAATACAACAATACCGTAACAATAGATAGAAATACACGCATAAACCCTAGTTGAATAATGTGTAACTGAAAAAAAAGTCTTAGCGAGTATTGAGGAAAAAAACTTTTTTTATGAATACAACGAAAGACAAGGGGTGTTGATAAAATGAGGATCTACTAGAGCAAAACCAAGTAAAAATTTGAGCTCAACGCACCCAAATTACATAGAATTAACTGTCAAATCTAATTCAATAGACAAAAAAATTGAAATTTGTTCCCCAGTGTAATGGAACACGAATTTTCTATTGCATTAATATCTGGAGGTGCAAGGGGGAACGATTCCATTAATTTTCTGTCTATCAAACGTTTTTTCCGAGGCGTACAATATTTCTGCTTTGCATAATATGAATGTGCATTTTCTTGCGTAAATATTCCCTATAGGTTAAAGCTAATTTTTTCACTGGGTCCAGTGCGATCACTGAAAATAAGCAACGTCAAGCTTGGCCAGTAACTACATGGGTGCCTACTTGGAAATATAAGGTGCAGTAAGCTTGGATGTGCGGACATTATGATAGCTAAAGACTCGGAATTATTAATTGAGGTGTTGTGTTCCAATTTCCGGTGGGTCCCTTATATTCACTAACGTATAACCATCTATGGGAAATGTATGAATACACCTTTTCTAACCCCAGCTATGGGTTAATTATTAATGTACTTATCACTAACCCACTATTAACTCCAAGAATAAATTCTTACAATCTAAAAATATATCATGTGTTTAAATAACATACAAGGGTTGTTAAGCCGTAGAAAATGAATCAGTATTTGTAATATTCTTTACTTTTCACGTATTTTACAAATCTTTTTTTAATTATCCTGCAATTAGAATGCCTGATGCTCAACTCCACGAGAGCACCCCTTTACGACTGCTTGATCTCAAATTGTCCGTTGCCGTAGGATGGAACAATTATTAGGTTGGTGCAAAAATAATGACGTAATGATGTCGTTTTTTGACGTATTTTTAACGTCAAAAAACGACATTATTACGTCAATATTTTTGCACCAACCTAATACATTGAATCATAGCTTCATCTACCGCAAGGCATGTTGGTTCCCTGTGTCACGCCAAAAAATTGTTTTTTTTTTGTTATTTTTTTTCTCGCCTGAGTCCATCCTTCAAATCAAGCATTCGCCCTTCGATGGAATACTGCTGCCATATATGGTCTGGAGCCGCCGCTGTTCGCCTTAAGTTCCTCGACAAAATCCAGAGATGGATAAACAATTTGGTTGATCCTGATCTGTCATTTCTTCTTGAGTCGCTCTCTCATAGACGTGCCGTCGCCTCCTTCTGTCTTTTCTACAAATACTTTCACACTAACTGCGCAGATGAGCTACTATCGCTAGTTCCCAGACTGCATGAATTTAAGCGTACTACTATGCTGGCATCACGGTCCCACTCTTTCACTATCGAAACGGTTAAATGTGGCCGTCTCTTCTACTCCAGCAGCTTCATTTTCCGCTCCTCCCGTCTATAGTATTGCCTTCCTATTACTTGTTTCCCTGATAGCTATAATCGCCAACTATTCAGATGTAATGTCAATCGACATCTCCAGATGCCCTGACCTATTCCCTGTCCTTCTTTTCATACTTTCCTTCATCACAACTCTTTACTCTCGCTCCCACTCCGTAACCCCCTGCGTACTAGTGTCATTCTGCCTTGCTTGGGGTGAAAAGCTTAAAAGAAAAAAAAAAAACGTAAATTCTTTACATTTTTCATTGATGCATGTTTTTGAGGTACTCTGAAAGTGCATTTGTTATTGCATCCAAAATAGCAAAAAACTTTATTCCATCTCCCATCTGATGTCTATAATGTCGGATTGTTTTCATTAATCCTCAATTTACGAGCCCGATAAAATTCTGTTTTTCTCTATTTCTCTACGCAAAATACACGTTTACCTTTGTGATTTATGCTTGAAGATGTTTAGTTGCTTTCTTGTCCTCGGGCAATTTTGTTATTATTCTTACTCTTTATTCTCTGATTAAATATAAACCATCAGCTTTTGAAAATATTTCGATACAGGTCAGTATTTTTTTTTCTTATTCTTTTTAATTTTTCTCAAAATTATTTGGAAAGACGGATTTTTCATGTTGTTATCTGGCCAATTTTTAAATTAATTTTTAGTGATATGAGAATTCTATTTAAATTGTATTATATATTTCCAATATTACTCCTATCATTAAAAAAAAAAAAAAACTCTTTACATTCAGTGCCTCGAAAAATAAACTATTAGGTTGGTGCAAAAATAATGACGTAATAATGTCGTTTTTTGACGTTAAAAATACGTCAAAAACGACATTATTACGTCATTATTTATGCACCCTAATAATTATTATTCAGTCATCCGCAATCGGAAATCGGAACCAGAGCTGTCATCAATCACGATTGCCTATTGGATCAACCCTGACCTGAAGTCGAACTCGTACACTCGTAAGCTTGAGAAAATGGTCGGTTCCCTCAAATGCTCCAGTAAGTACCTGAATCCACGCGCTATCATCTATCAGTTATAAGAGCCAGAGAAGGTCGAAAATGGTCTACTACTTCCATATATGAGCAGAGGCTTCCAAGTCTTCACTTTCCGGTCTCGATAGAGTTCAAAAGATAACTCGCGTTCTAGTGTCTTACAAAAAGTGTTCCACCCTATAACATCTTTTCCACGAACGAAACGTCGCAAGACTCTCGCTATTCTGTCGTTATTTCCATGGCAAGTGTTCAGGCGAACTACACTCTTTAGTTCCACCAGTTCTTACCTTCCTTGCTATGACACGCCATGCCCCGCACATTGTAGTGACACCCCTCATTATAATTATATCCCTTTGGTGAAAAGTAGGTCCCATCCGTGCAATTACTCCCTACTTACCACTGCTCTATAAGGGCTTCCCAGGAGGGTTCTTTCACGATCACTATATTCTTAACCACTTCAAGTCTACTGTTAACCATTATCTTCGCCACATATAAACTACACAAAATACTCTGTAATCCTCAAACTCGAGTGACTCTTGGGCTTTTTTTGACTTTTGTGTTTATAAAAGAAATCAGTAATATATATATATATATATATATATATATATATATATATATATATATATATATATATATATATATATATTCAATTATAATTATAGCTTTTAAAATGCGAAATAATTTTTGGCATCAAAACGAACGTATCGTAATTTTGTATTCTTTAAAGATTTTACTATTTTTACAGCTCGGGGAAATCTTATTCTTCTATGTGCCGTGTCTCTTCAGGATCTTCGTTGTCTACAATGTTTTCTCTTTTGTAGCGCTTTAGAAAGTTAGTCTTTTTTTATTATCTCCCCTAAAACTTGCTCCGCCATCCATTTATCCAAGCTCGATAGTTATGTTATGCGTTATTTATTTTCTTCTGTCTGTTTGTCCTGTGAGTATTAAATTCTCTGAGTTCTCTTGCCTCATTATGTACCCTAGAAGTGGGATCTGTCGCTTCCTGTTGTTAACTTTATGCCCATTTTTTTTTTGTATTTTTTCTAAAATCTCACCATTGTTCGCATGTTATGTCCATGTTAATCATTGCATGCTTCTATATAACCATATTTCTGTTCCTCCGAGTCTCGTCGTCATCTTTGAGGTGACTGTCCCACATTCACTATCATAAAGGTGAACTAATATTACATAAGAGTTCTGTATTCTTTTCCTTGTTTTTAACTAAATGTTTCTGTTTCTTAATACATTGCTTAGTGTTTGGAAGACATTTTCCTTCAACGTAATGCGATATCCTAATGTCGCACTTTCCGTCCTCGGTTAAAACATTTCCTAGATATTTAAATTGTTCTACATATTTCATTTTTGTATCACTTTTTTCTAATCTATATGTTGTACTGTTTTATTTCATAATAGCCATGCACTCTGTCTTGCAATTGATGATTAGTACTTTTTACACACTTTTCTTCGCTACCTTATGTAGGAGGGTTTCCTAACCGCAAAATCCAAGCAAAGATTTAATATGCATATGGGTCTCAATCTTTCCTTGACAAAGTACAATCTTAATGAATATCTGTATAAATACATTTTATGAAGAAAAGAATCAATTAATGTCAAATAATTATTAATAAATATTATACATATATAGATGCAGTAGAATGCAAAAGTCAGTATATAGCAATAGAAAAACTCGCGTACAAAACGTAGTATTGATTATACATACACTGCGTGCCAAATTATTATCTAGATAACTTTTTTCTAATATTTCAAAAACCGTCCAATCAATTCACAGAAAATTTTCACACAATGTTGGCCACACTGATCTGCACAATGTAAACAAACTGGCGCCATATTTGTTACCGGCACTGTGATTTGACCGTGCCAAATTATTATAAAAGTGTAAGAATTTAGTGAAAAGATGGGCCGTAAAAGCAGTTTAAGTGATCCTGAAAGAAAACTATCACCTCAGAAGTCTCAAAAGGTAAATCTACTCTAGAAATTTCACAAATGATAAGGAGGTGTCATCAAATAGTGAAAAAGTTCACCGCCGACCTTACACAAGTACGCAAAAGGACAGATAAAGGCAAGCCGAGGGTTATTTCACGTGGTCTCATGTCACGACTTAAACGAGAGGCCACGAATAACCCTGGACTTAGCAGTCAAGAGCTTCTCAGTCGCATTGGGGATCCTACTGTGTCTAAAAGTACTCGGTGTTGGTATCTGAGAGAAATAGAAACAAACGTCAAACCTGTATCGAAGCCTCCGTTGACGAGAAATCACATTCAAAATTGATTGAAATGGGCCGAGGACAATATGAAGATTGACTT
The DNA here is from genome assembly GCA_963932145.1 of Acanthosepion lycidas. Taxonomy (NCBI): domain Eukaryota; kingdom Metazoa; phylum Mollusca; class Cephalopoda; order Sepiida; family Sepiidae; genus Acanthosepion; species Acanthosepion lycidas. The sequence continues at coordinate 118,587,554 of OZ010571.1, forward strand.
TTTGTTCACAGACGAAACTCGAGCAACACTTGATGGGCCAGATAAATGGTGCAAAGGCTGGGTAATAAACGATCAGAATCGCTATCATCGTTTGAGACACCAACAAGGCAGTGGAGGCATAATGATCTGGGGTGGTATTATTGGAAAAACATTAGTGGACCCATGGAGAGTACCAGATGGCGTCAAAATGAATGCTGATGCATACATAGCGTTTATGAAGTTGCATCTTGAACTGTGAATGAAAAGGCAAAGAGTTGCATTCAGAAGGGCTATTGTTTTTATGCAAGATAATGCTTCCTCACATGCTGCTCACAAGACTACTGAATATTTGAAACAGTTAGGCTTCGACGGACCTCGAAAAATGAATTGGCGAGCAAATTCTCCGGATTTGAACCCAATCGAAAACCTTTGCAGCATCATGAAGCGAAGACTGTACGCCAACGGACGACAATTCAGGAGCAACGCTGAGTTGTGGGAAGCAATTCTTGACATATCTCGCGGCCTTACAGCCGATTTACAAAGTCGACTTTAATTTCAAAACAGGGAAAGCACATTCCCTATTAATTTGATTAAAACTGTGACTTTGTTTGTATCTGTTATTATTTGTTTGATTATATTATTTTTTAGCTTCTTTTGATCATGAACATTCACGTGCAACATTAATAAACGTTTCGTTTGCTCAATTCTGTGAATTTTACTAAACCTTTCTAATAATTTGGCACGGTCAAATGACCGTGCTGATAACAAATATGGCGCCAGTTTGTTTACATTTCGCAGATCAGTACGAAGATGTCTGTGATCGCGCAAGTCAGTGTTGCCAATATTGTGTGAAAATTTTGTGTGAATTGATTGGACGGTTTTTGAAATGTTAGAAAAAGTTATTTCAATAATAATTTTGCAGGCAGTGTATATATCAATAAAATATAAATTTTACTGTATAACTACCTTTGCAGAATCGTCCATTTACTTTTCAGTATATTAGATGTGAGAAAAATGTCATCTCGAAACAACCGGGTTTTTATGTAATTTTGTGCATTCACCTATTTTTTTTCAAAACGTCTACGTGTAACTTTTTCATATACCTATTAATTGAGTTATTGTCTATCTTATACTTTGTAAATTTTATTTATTTAGTTATTAGTTCTGAACTAAATTATATTGCACCTTTGACTCTTGCTCATTCTGTATATTAGAGATATTTTCTTGGTGTTCATAACGTTAATAAAAAGAATACATTGCTAAATTCTGACATCAGCTACTCATGGAATTTGCATACTAGATAAGAAGGTGTCAGAAAGAGATATTCATCTGAAGATAAATGACTAGAATCCAACGCTCATAGTTATTGTGTTACACATTGATTCACTTGAAAAAGTCGTTTTGGAGATGTCTTTCCCATACAAAACCGTCCTCAAGAGAGGAAATAACAGAAAATTGTGTTTATTCATTTCCAAACCGTTTTGTCATGACATACACAGAGCGTTCCCTAAAAGCAAAAATGGAGGAAATTCGATAAGATTTAGAGATGATGAAATCAGTCATGTTTAACCTTATGTAGTACGTAAAAAGGATCAAGAGATTCTGTGGAGTTAAATCGGAATAAGTAGAGAACAAGTCTGAAAATTAAGACGACTCAAAATATCAATGAAGAAATGGAATATATATTAAGTATTTATGTATTCATCAAAATATTTGGTTAGTAGCAGTAACAGAAATTATTTTAACGAAACCAAAGATATGCCAATTAGCTTTGATTATAAAGTGTCAATAGGTGGTGAAAACTAATCAAACTGTATCATCACTGCCTGGAAAAGGTGTTTGGTATAAAAAATAATCTAGTGACTGTTTTCTAGAAAGAGCTACAGTTGAAAGAACTGCAGGTTGCAAGTTAGTATTGTATGATTGTTCCGTCGCGTTTGCATCAATTGAATTGGAATTTTTTTACGACGTCACCGGTCGACTTCCGTATTTTTCGAGGTACATGCAATTTATTTTAAAGTGTTTCTTTGAAGTTTGCCATACAGAAAACAGATTTTCCCCAGAAAATACGTTAATGTAAAATGTCGAGAATTATTCTGGATATAATAATTTTCCTTTTTGTTTGAATGTAATTAATCCATTTTTATTTCTCTCGTTATTATTTGGCCTGAATATATATTTTGTATAAAAGATAGGAAGGAAAGACAAGATTTTATTAGTAATATGAATATGTTCCTTTCTGTAATGTCAAGTGGGAAACTTATTCCTGTTCATTGGTTACTCAACCAATAAACTACCAATTAAACTTTCAAACTTTTCTAAAGGAATATAATTGGAACGTTCCATTCAGATAATTAAAAAAACTGAAGGCAAAATTATTGTTGATACGAGTACGAATTATGGAACGCAGAATAGGTTTCCATAAAACATATAAGACAGGACGAGATTTAATAATTGCCTTATCATAGATAGTAAAAATGGAAGACATAGTCCAAAAATATGGAACAATGTCCTCTCATATTTTTAGACATAATTCATGTTTAAATGTATAAGTTATATTGAAACGAATATAGTCACAGAATGGTGAGCATTCCTATTATATCTTAGCATGGCTAAGTGAAAATGATAATTAATGACTGCAACAAAATTATTATATCTTTGCTCACGTAGATACGTTAAAATCCAAAGATTCCAATTGAGATCGCTTCAGCTTAAAGGACAACGTCACTGATAAATTTCGATTTGAAAATTTACTGGTCAACAACTATATACAGAACCAGGTCTGATCAATTCATAGAGAAAACATATCTGACGGCGATCTATGCAGTTGTGCTTATGAGGCGACCAGTTGATCTCAATTTGAGCAGACGAAATCATGGCTGCAAATGATCATCATCTTTCCTCTCGAACTGTTCAATGGTTTCGCATTTCAAACTAATACTCTCTTTATGCCCGTTGATACCGCTTGGTTTACTGCTGGATATGACCGGCTCAAAATAGCATTAATCCTACACTGTTGAGCCGAAGGGATCAATTTCGGACATTTGCAAAGTGTTTCTGAGATTCGAAATTCGATACAAGAATTGGCTTCGCTGATTCTAATTTTGAGGACTAATTATTGCCGACTTATTTTGTGGACTTGCATTTGGGGAAGTATGCATCACTTGTAAGGGAATTAATGATGATCCGAACGACAGAATTTCCACTCCATGATCAAATAATCTCCTCTTGCACTTCTTGCTGTTGTTATGATCGTCATTATTATTATTAGTAGTAGTAGTAGTAGACGTATTAGTAGTAAATAATTAAAAATGTTTATATCAACGTGAACAAAGTTTGTTTGTAAAATATGTCATGGCATGAAGTTTGAAATAACAATAACTGTGTATTATTATTTGCTATATCCAGTCTCATCATTAACAAAATTTCTCAAACAAATGCAAAAATACAAAGAAAATCATGTACACTGAACTTACTCACATACCATGAAAATATCAGGATATTGTTTGGACTAATTCAGCGTTAAATGAATTTGTTTTAGATTCATACAATTAGGTGAGAGGGACATTTTGATGTGGTGTAATGGTTAGCAAGTTTGTTTTTTTTGATCAATTACAACTAGTAAGTTGGTTTCTCACTGGGCGATTAATTTTATCTTGAAAAGTAAAATAAAGAATTTCTTCAATAAGAACAAACATCATGAATTTGATTCTAATAATCTACTCCTATTCCGCTAAAGATTACATCGAAATCACTTAATTACTGGGAGAATATTTATCAGGCTGTGACATTAAAGCGTTTATTATGTGCCTGGATAATATTGTTTGTTTACCGGTACATCAACTCCTTATGGGTTACTTAATGCCAGCATTCAATTTTCTTGGTATCATTAGAAATTTATTTTACAAACAGATATTGCTGGTAATATTTTCCTTAAAGAAATGCATTGCTAGTAATTGTTAGAGTTATTTTTTTAATTTTTACTTAAATCTATTACTTGTAATTTTTGTTACTATGAGAAAATATTGCTGGTATTTTTCTTATAAGCACTTTTATACTTTCCTTTTGTTTTGAGCACAGTTTGGGGTTAAGAATTCGCCCATAGCTGGGGCCCTAACAGGTACTTCGACTGCGGATCAGGGTGGACCTGCAAACAAAAGCAAGTAAGAGATGCTCACATTTTTCCCAGAACTTCCCGATCAGGGGCTTTGCTGCTGAATGTAGCTTATCGTCATACCCTGAACATGTCCAGAGAATAAGCGACCACCAGGAATTATAAAAAATTAATTTATGTTTGTCATGAGAATTTCTCTTCACAATATTGTATTTTCTCTCAGTTGATTGACTTAACTGGTAATAGAGGATGATTGATATTAAATTATATTGCATACTCTTCTTCCTTTCCGTGTTTATAGCACTCAGTGTGTCCATCAAATTTTCATTTAAAATCATAAATCCATGAACAAAGAGAGACCAGCCACTTCCTCATTTATCCTCTATTATCATACTGGTAAATGAATTTCTCGATACTAAACGTTCAACATGCAATTTTATTAAAAATAATATTTTTCTACACGGGCCTATTTCTTTTGTAGTCATTTTAATTGTGTTTGTCATTGTTTGTGTTATAGTGAAATTCTTGCAATACAATCTGTAATTTTACTATTTTACTAGTGTACGTTGAAAGACCTACACTAGTAATAAAATCTTTTTCATAATCACAAGGTATATGGTTCTGTTTTATTGTTGATTAGTTGAAAATATATATCTGATATATCTGATGCAGATATCATTTGATAAATATGAATGCGTGAGCAAAAGACTGAATAAGATTTAACCACATTTGCGTCCAAAAGGAAACAATAAAATAGGCCACAGAATGACTGAAAATAAACGAAACCAATTTAGTGTAAGTTGGTTTATTTACATACACAAGACATATGGAAGACAAGTTGGTCAGAAGAAAGCAGTGTGTTAGCTACATAATGAACATGTATAAATGCTTGGTAAAACAGGGAATAATAGAGATGGCATGAAACATCAAATTTATTATGCGTTATATAAGACAGTAAATCAAAAAACCTCTCTCGGAGATTGACCTGTCATCTGTCGATTCGAACAGCATATCCCGAACGATAGAAATACAACCATCAAAATAAGACAACTATCACGGGATAATACTAAAATAGTCTACAGTAGGTGATGTAAGAAAAGACACGAAACATTAGTTATTATCATAAAGAATAAAGCTCATATTTGTATGAAGGGAAAAAGGATGATATTTTGTAGATCATATTGGGTTTCAATCGTATAATGGGTTTCTACGAGGAATATGTCTGGAAATCTTACAAATGAGAACTTTCAAGCCTTAAATCAACATTTGAAACACTACATAGTGTTAAATTACACTCACGCATGAGGGAAATAGGAAATATCTCGTAAACGAAGAAGCGCCTGCGTGAACCTTGATGTGCCTTACATTTTCGTAGACGTACAAACATATTAATGTAAACACTCGCGTTCAAATCAAGAATTAAATAATGTTTTCCTTTTGGCGGTTAATCGATCTCGATTCTTGACGGTCATAATCGTAACTACGACAAGAAATATTTTTAATCAGTTATATTTTCAAGTTTAAAACGGAATTCACTTGATATTTCCGCCAAAAAGAACAATTAAAGGATTCAGCGTGAGGCATTTGGACTACAGAAAAAAAATCAAAAAAATCATAGGATTTGAAAAATAAATTATGAAATGTGTATTTAAAGCATTTGCACTACGTTTGAGAGAGCCAGTTATTTTCCTAACATACACCAAAATCCGAAAACGCATTAAGAAAGCGGAAGCTGTCTCCCAACAACAAAGCAAATTATTAAGAAACGGGAAGATTTCATTAGAAACGAAGAAAAGTTTGCTTAGCTCTTATACAACATCGGTCCCCCTATATGGCGGTAAATGCTGAACAACTATCTCACAAATGGTGAAGAGACTTGTGACAACGGAAATTTGATTCTTCAGAAGGATGCTGAGAATTCCACGGATTGATCACTTGACAAAGTATTAATGAAAATAGAAACAAATGGACACTTATTCATAAGATGAGAAAGAGACAGTTAATAATTTTAATGCACATAATGAGGAAAGAGAGCTTGAAAAAATGACACTCACAGGAGATATTTAAGGCAAGAGGTACAAAGGGAGAAAGTACATAATCTATTTATTGATATCGTGTAAATGAATTGTATATCAGGGCTTAGGAGAGATTGCAAAATATCAAAATTTATTAAGAGATTAAAAGAATAAAAAGTGCAGAAGTTGTGATCGCCAACATCCTGGAAAAGAAAAAGATAAAACGACGACGAAACAGTCTGTCTGTGGATGATATATATATATATATATATATATATATATATATATATATATATATATATATGTGTGTGTGTGTATGTGTGTGTGTGTGTGTGTTAGTGTGCGTATGTGTGTGTGTGTAAATATAAATGAAAAAAATCCCCATTAAACCCTTCTAGAAATACCAACTATATAATAATCACAAAAGAAAAAGAAAAATTCGATATATATATATATATATATATATATATATATATATATATATATATATATATATATATATGTATGTATATATCACCACAGACAAAACAAATTAAGATGATCACTGCGAACAAAAACAGTAAGGTCTTCCAACATGATCTACAATAAAAATCAAATGTTCAATAAAGAAATGCTGTTTGATTGACTATTTGCAGAATGTTAGTCCACTACTCCCAATTACAACACCATATGCATATTATCAATACTTTTTTCGCGCCGAATAACCTGTCATTTATACGATAGTTTTGTCAAATAAATTTCATATTTCAATACAATAAACCCAACAAAAATCATGCAAATCCTTATCTATAACATGATGATACTATACTACGAAATATGTAAAAAGAGGTTTAAAATTCTGGGAAGTATTAAATATCATCCCAGACTAACATATATTTAAACATCAAATTTAGTTAAGACAAAACAAAAAGGCACAACACGAAGTGTTGCTTGAAACCTGGTACTTCAAAAAAATTATCCTGATGTGATATTTGAAAAATGATCAAACTGATATAAGAAAGATACATAAACATAATCATCTAACAAATTAATAAAAAGTATTTTTCCTATGGCACTTGAAACCAGAGAAAAGGTGACCATTCTATACTCATATTTATCAGAAACCAGGAAAATTCTACGTAATATTGAAAAAAAAGATAAACAGCATAATTCTAATCAAACAACCCTTGTTTGTATTTAACAATATATATATATATATATATAAATAAATTCAGGAATTATTCATACATAAACAAATACAAAGGTTAATGATTAAATGGCGAGAAATCCATCTTCGCGAACAATTCAATAATATACAAAATCCCCGAATCTGTTTATCAATGAAAGATCCTATTTTATAAATTTCCGTCGCATTAGATCTTTTTATTTTACAAGCTTTCGTCTGTTCCTACAGACATCCTCAGGTATGAAATAATGTGTTCTTGTTTATACTTTCAGTAATAAGTGGACAAACGAAAACAAGGTTGTAATCCGAAAAATGCTATGAGAAATGTGTGTTATAGTTTTGGAACTTGCAGTCGCAACGCTGAGTTTGAATTTAAATTTTAAGGTTAAAGTTCTGCGTTTATGTACAAATGTAGTGATAGAGAATTATTTTTTGCTGGTAAATTTTCCGTCAAAGTGGCATGAACTATATTGTTCAATAATTACAGTAATAATTAATTATTAATAATTAATAATTACAGTAATAGTAATTGGATAATTCGTGAATTTGTAAATTGATTGCACCTTTATTGAAATTAAAATAACTGATCCAAGTGCAACTTTTGGATAATAAGTGCGACATTACATTGCGAATAGGTGTTCTGTTTTAGATTTAATGTTTTATTCTCTTCTAACTTTTCTAAATCCGAAGACATTATACAACAATATACAAGAATAGTAATTATAGAAGAGTAATCATGAAGACAGTAAATATCGATTGATATTGCATTTGATTTTATCAAGATCAAACTTAACTGGAATGCATGAAACTGGAAGAGAGTTCCACAAGCGAGAATAGAAATTATTAGTATAGAACTTACGATTACATCTAGCCAATACAACTGTAAGTTGAGGAGACCTTGTTGTCAGTCTTGTACTATACTTAAATACATAAAGACTAAGTAACATTAGAAAGAACTCATCCGAAATTGATCAATTTGCGGTGGAAATTTACTGAAACCGAGGCACTATGTCAGGCTCAATAATATTTCTAATTCTTCATTGGATTTTATCAAGAACCTCCAAATATATATCAGGAGCACCAGATTGACGTGGCAGCAATATTCTAAGCATGGACGAATGGTAAACGTGATTTTCATAAAATTATGTTAGATTTATCTCCGGTTTAGTGATATCGTAATTGCAAAAATGACCAAGGAAGAGGCTTAGAAAACTAAATCCTGTGTAGAAAACTTTCTTTTTTAATTCAATTCAAGAGAATAATGACGCTCTTACAATACAATCGGTAATTCTTGCTCGTTTTTACAGGATTATTATTAAAGCTTGGAAATTTACTTTAATAAAGATATATCGGCGAGTCCCACGCGAGAAAGGTATACCATGTGTCTCTCATTGACCATGGGGAATGAAAGAAAGGTTAATCCTTAATGGATGCCATTCGGTTATATATCCATGCCAATATACATTATGAACAATCTAAATGAGTCAACTTTAGTTAAGCTCTAAATGTTAAGTAACATTGATCTATATGTTGTTGTATTGAGAAACTGGATTGCTATTCGAAAAAAGAATTTTAAGTTTGTCAATAGATTTAACATGTAGAAAAAGAAAAATATTTCAAACATCGAAAGACTATATTGAAGTAATCTTTCATGACGAAAGATGGCAACTTAAATGAAACAAAAATATTGAAACATCTGAAATATTAAAAATAACATCAACCTTGGACAAGATGAACAGGAACAAAATCATTAAGACTAGATGAGATTTGAATAGAGATGTTGTCGGCCTCTTAGACGATTTAGGCATTGACATCATTACGGTTATTTTAAATGAAATATATGACAGTGGCCACATACCGGAAGGAGTTTGTACATTTATCCTACGAATTCAGGTGCAAATGATTTAGAGTCCAATCTTAGTGAGCCACATGAAAAAGTTTAACATCGGAATGTCGATGAATAAATTGTCTAGAAGAATTCCAAAAGAATTATGGCAAGAATTCCATGGCTTCGTTAAAAAAATGTGACAGAAAATAGAATATTTTTGACGAGAATGGTATTAGAAATAGAAATCAGAAGGAATATACCAATGTTTCATAGACTACGCAAAAGTATTTGGTAAGGTACAATGCAAAGATCTCTTTGACTCTATATGTAAATTTGATTAATTTGAGAAATACCTGAGTAATTATGAAGAATATATAAGTTGATATATATAAGTAAGCCGACAGAAAATGAATTGCGTAAGTACATAAAAAAAACGAAAGAAGAATAAACGTCTTCACAACAGATTCATTTAACCTATACAGCTATGCAATCCTAAGCGATCTAGATGCCTGACTATAATTTATTGATAGAAAGTACATTCCTAATCATTTAAGATACAAACACCTCTCTATTGATCGCAGGCACTGAAAGAAAACCGAATAAAATCGTAACAGAAAGCCGAAAGAAATGACTAAACATCAGGTGAAATACGACAGAATTTATGGACATAATTAAGTGTAAACGCCCGTCCGAACTACAAGTTAGAGGTGTCAAAGCCAAGCATGTTCAGAAATTTAACCATCAACGAAATGTGTTAAATGACGACGAAACACATGACTCCAAAATAAAATGGTGGATTGCATTCGAAATTCTAAGTAGAGATTTTTTTTTATTTGTTAGAAACAAGATTTATTTATAAACAAAAACAGTTTACTGAACTACTATGTAATGCCAATCATCACATATGTCACTGAATACTAGCTATTTCAAAAGTTGAAGAAGAAACATCAGGCAATAGAGGTATAATTTTAGAGAAGAATGGTTAGAATATCATATACAGAGCATGTGACTTAGGATGAGATTTTAAGCAAAACAGAAACTATCACTACACTTCTGATTCCAATCAGAAAAGAGAATGTTAACATTTCTAGGCACTCAAAATGACGTCTCAGTGAGGAATGATTCGTTATTATTTACCAATTTCCTGCGAGATCAGATTTCGTATCTTTTCCACCAATTGATGTACACCAAAATCTAATTTGAGTCTTCTTACCCATGTGAGTGTAATGAAACATTTATAATATACTAATGACTATTGATTTTTAAATATTAAACAGCAGCAGGTTTTTCCGTTCCTGCCTGCGACTAGAAAAATAACTGTTCAAATTATTCTTCCTAAAAGTTCAAAAGAAGAAGATTAAAGTTAGAATTGCATTTAATGTGTAAATCAAACTTCCACCGTAATACAGAGTATCATTCAGTTAGCGTTCTCTTTTCATGAAGTCCGATTTTAGATCCAATACACTTGCTTTCACAATAAACTTTCATTTTTTACTCGCAGAGGAATTGTTCCAAGCATGTTGAACTTCACATTAAGGCAAATCAATCAAAGTAAAAGGAAGAATATATTTTCCGAGAAAAAAATATATTGGTTTCCTAAAGTGGAAATAAATTCTAGAAAATATATTTGCACTTAGTCTTTCTAAGTTTCTTTTTATTTTAATCTATTTTAAAATGGAAAGAAATTGGAAATAAAATATTAAATAAGTGGATTTTTTATATAAAAAATGTGTTTTTCTTCTTTTTTAAGATAATTTTTTTTAGCGCAATGAAGTCAAATAATTATATTATGAAATAAAATAAATTTAGAAACTGTTTTTCTACAAAACCGAACACATTAATACAGTACGAAATTTTCCTAAATTCGCTAAATATATTTCGCTTTATTTTCCGACTTCAATCTAAATCCTCCGGGAAATATAGGCGTTATTTGAACAACTAATCTATTTCATTATAAAATACATCGACAAACAATGATTTATTTCAAAAATCCACAAAAAGCATCTCATAAATAAATAACAAAATGCAGGTTGTAATGAATAAATTCAAAAATGCTTTATTCTGCTTGATCAGCAAGAAAGTAAATGATATCACGCTGACGCCTTTTATGTTTTGTGATAATCCAATGTGTTTATTCTGTATTATATAAGGGGAGATAATTAGAACAGGATTTTATTACCATACAGATATGGTTATGGAAACAAGTTTTATTTTTCTACATTAAACAAGAATCATGATATTCAATGGCAATTAAGCACTCTGTTTCTAACGGTATTTTGCTATGTTTTCATATATTTCTTTCCCCGCGGGAAAACACCATTCGCTACGTCATTGCACTTGATTGAATTTTATATCCTCAGTATGTAAGTCACACATTTGACTGCCGTGCGTTGTCTCTTTTTTTTACTTGACTCCGTCGTCTAAGAATTCCTGTAGTTTGCTTCTGAGTTTGCCAGCAACATAGTGTCAAATGCCTATTTTATGATGTAAGATTTATACAATAATAAATACTGATAATACTTTCAATTCTCTTAAGGTCTTCGCGCTGTACAGAATAAATATTGTGACAATAAAAACAGATAATATATGAACAGCCTACCAAATATGTCCAGCTATGGATTAACGCACAAAACATTTTCACGCACGAATCTTTACTTTTCTAGTGGTTTTGACTTCGTTGTATACTAACCGCCCGGGATCTTGGGTCGATCAAACTTCATAAATATCAATTTCTTTATGTACATATTTTATCTTTTCACTTAAATCGTGGGAAATTACAATCATTTGATTCTTGCAAGAGCTTACTCAAGTGGTGTACGTAATTGTATATTAGCCACCGGCTCATACAATCAGTGTAATTGCTCTGTAAGTATCTTTAATTCTTCTTTTAAATCACTAAAAACCTTTCCCATTTGAAAAAAAAGCGCTACAAGACAATATTTGTCCTCTACATCTATATCTTTGTCGAATTGATCAAGATTTTGTTAAAATCCATTTACTTCAGGATTAGTATGTGGATCCGTTAAAGGTAATCACTACGGGGGCGGGGCGGCATTTTTCATTATAAAAGAGTATATCTGTCGCGTCGAGTTTTTTTTTCCGTACTGGGGGCTGACATTTATTTATATTTCTATTATTTTTTTTTTTTTTTTGAAAACAATTCCTTAGTCATTAGTTACATTTTAGCGTCTCTCTTCGTAGTTTCTTTTTTCTTTTCTTTTTTCCTTTTATTTTCTTTTTATTTATTTATTTATTTTTGTATATACGAACCTATACATAGCAACGGCAGTTAAAAAAATGCAGTAAAAGAAATTATTTCGAAATACCTAATAAGGACTTAATCGTGTTATTTATAAAAATGATTGAGATATTTTGGGCGTTGAAATGAAAACTCTATTTATATTCCTGAATCTTTTCGGAGATACTTGCTTCTTTGCTGTAACTTCAGAATCCTTTCTAACCTAAGCTAAGTTTGTTTTCGGTTGGTCATTTTCAAACTGAACTGCGTGTGAAACCCAGTATAAATTAAAATGATTGTTATATTAAAACGAGAAAATTATACATTAATTTGAAATATACACTTAATATATATTGGAGATATATACAATTGATATAGGTTCATTTTTAACTTAGGACACACCATGGTACTTTCTCGGGGTTGAAAAACTCTCATTTCCAAATGAAAAGAAAGGATTCCATTCATTCAATCCTTTTCTATATGTTGCTTTCGGTTTATCGTGTTGTAGAATTTAATAAAATGTTATTCTTTTCAAGTCAATCTCAATTACCTTCATTATATTCACTTATTGCCTCCTCTTCTTTCCCTCATGTCACACGGCAATTAATATAAGCATTAATTTTACAGTAAGTATCTACACTGAGTGACTGTCGATCCTTGTATTCGGTGAACTTTAGTATAAAAATGTCAGCCTAGTTTTGCTGAACAGAAAGACTTATAATTTTAAAACTTTTTTTTTTCTCGCGAACAATATTTTGCAGACTTGTTCGTTTCCAGGTAATAAAATCATAAGATATGTGATTAGAAAACATGTTTACCTGTAAACATGTTTTTTTAAAATATATTCATGACAAAAAAAGTACACGTCGAGAGGATCCGTAACATCAAATCAGGGAACGTTCATAATAGAGAGCTACAATTACTTCAAATTTAGATAGAATACACCAGAGAACTCATCCACAACAAAAAAAGTAAAACTCGCAATGCACAAAAATATAGAAGGACCAGAAATATCAGAATTTCTGAAGCCTGAAGTGAAAGCACTGGTCAAATTTTAACAAGAGCAAAGCAGCAAGGCCGAATTGAATTTTAATAGAAATTCGAGCTGCGTTAGATTATCCCAGCATTGACTAAAATTATAGGAACATTAAAACAAATATAAGACAGTAGTGATATGCCGAAGACATAAGTAGATCAATTTTTCATAGTACTTTCGAAGAAACCCGGTGCAAGCGTATGAGAACATTATCAGACAATCAGACGAATGAGCTACAGAAAAAAGGGCTGTCATTTTTAAATATGGAAGATTTGCAAAAAGTAGTTGACCAAATGTTAAAACTAAATTTGGACCAGCAACAAAAATCAGAAGAAAGCTAACAACTATTTTTGGATTTACATAAACAGCAAATGGAATTCCAAAAAATTACGCTTCAGAATACTGAACTATAACAGAAACAACTTAAAGAATTACTCTTAAATGCATTAAAAGGCTCAAACTCTGAAAAAGATACAATATTCTCCCAGAGTATAATCTACAACTCAATGGAAACCTTTGAATACGTACCAGAGGAAGACAAAACGTTCCAGGCTTTTTACAGGCGCTACGAAGATATTTTCAACGTAGACTGTAAACAATGGCCCAGTAAAAAAAGGTACGTCTACTATTGAGAAAACTGGGAACTGCAGAACATAGTAGGTTCGTAGACTTCATACTACCCCAGAAAACGACTGACTTCGATTTTTCAGAGACGATTAAGCTCTTATCGGAATTATTCGGGCCTAACACAACCTTGTTCCACAAACGTTGGAAAGGCCTGAACACAGTCAAAGACAACCAGCAAGATTTTCTAACTTTTGCAGCATCGGTGAACAAGCTATGTAATGATTTTAAACTAGCCGAATTGACTGCCGATGATTTCAAGTGCTTAGTTTTCGCACAAGGTCTAGTATCTGCAGAAGACGCCGAAGTCAGACGACGGGTACTGACTAAGCTTGAGAACGAACAAGGATTGTCTCTACAAAAACTGGCAGAGGACTGTCAAAGAGTAATATCTGTAAAGCGTGACTCAAACACTATCGAGGAATCAGGTGTGACTCAGATTAACAAAATCAGAAGTAAGTCTACCTCCTATTCCCCTCAAAAAGACAAAAGGCAAATCTCATGTCCTAAATTACGCAGTAACCAAAACCCACATAAGTTAAAGAAACCGCCTGGACCATGTTACCATTGTGCTAAATGACATTGGATGAAATTCTGTCCAGTTAAGAACAAAAATATTGCAAAAATTGCAATAAAAGTGGGAATACTTTAACTTCGTGCTGGTACGCCGACAGAACGAGAAAACACAAAAATATTGTTGATAGGAATTTAAGAAAATATGTAACTGGTGATATTGTCAATAAGTCCATTAAATTCCAGCTTGACTCGGGTCCTGATATTTCAACCATTAACTGGCGTACTTGGCGAAAATTGAACAAGCCGACCTTATTAAAAACGGATAAAACAGCAAAATCCGTAACTGGCGAAAATATTAACATCTTAGGCGAGGTAATACTTACAGTAAGACTAAATGGATTTACCAAAAAGCTCAAAGCCTACGTATTAAAAATTTCAGACAACTAGTTTGGAACTGATTGGATAGAAAAATTCAATCTTTGGGATTGTCCAATGAGTACATTTTGTCGCAAGATACAAAGTACAACGTCCAATTTGAAATCTAAAAAAGGAACTCAAACAACAATTTCTCCAGGTTTTTTCTGGCAGCCTTGGGAAATGTACTAAAATGAAAGCTAAGTTCAAGTTGAATGACGGTGCACAACCGGTATTCAAAAAGAAACGGAATGTCCCTTTCGCTGCTCTAGAGCAAATCAATAAAGAGTTAAATAGACTCGAACACTGCAGGTATTCTGTCAAAAACAGATTTCAGCGAGTGGGCAGCACCTACGGTCTACGTAAAAAAGAAGTCCAATCAAATACGAGTATGCGCAGATTTTTCCAAAGGGTTAAACGATGCATTGCAAGATCACCACTATCCTCTCCCAAGCCCTGAAGAAATTTTCAATAAACCCAATGGTGGAAATTTTTTTTCTAAAATTGACCTCTCGGATGCATGCCTTCAGCTAGAGGTGGAAGAAGAAAGTTCCCATTTGCTCTGCATAAACACCCATAGAGGGTTGTACAAATACAACAGACTGGCTTTTGGAGTAAAGGTTGCGCCTGCAAATTTCCAGCAGGTCATGGACGCCATGCGGGGCGATCTTGACTATACAACAGCCTATTTGGATGATATACTATTTACTAGTGACACTACGGCAGGGCAACGGAACCATATAATAAACGTATTCGAAAAGATACAAGAATACGGATTTAATGTTAAGGAGAAAAAGTGTGACTTTTTCTTACCAGAGATTAAATACTTAGGTCACATTATAAATAAATATGGTCGTCGGCCGGATCCAGAAAGAGCCAACGCGATCAGAAACATGCCAGCCCCAGAAAACTTTCAAGTGTTACAAAGCTATCTTGGCCTAGCTAATTTTTACCAAGGTTTCATTAAGAACATGCAAAATTTCAGAGGGCCTCTAAACCAACTTTTAAAAAAGGACAAACAATGGTCATGGACTCCGGAATGTCAAGACGCATTCGAGAAGATCAAGAAAACTCTTACTTCAGTCCTCTCCCTCACACATTTCGACCCTAGTCTCGAAATCATAGTCGCAAGTGATGCAAGCTCGTACGGCATAGGCGCTTGCATATTACATAAACTGCCAGATGGTTCGCGAAAAGCTGTGGCTCACGCATAAAGATCTCTACTTCCAGCTGAGAAACAATAAATCCCAAGAGGAAAAAGTATTAACAGTTTTATTTTTTTTCTCCCCTTTTCAAAAAAGAAAACTCTTTGGAAGGTGGGTATTGTGAGACCGGAAACTACCTACACAATATACACCTACTTAATATAGGCCTGGAAGAGTCTTCCAGGCCGATATTAAGTAGGCGACATAGCACTCTACAGAGAGTGATAAAGAGTGACACAGAGAGACAGTGAGAGTCTCGTGCGATTACCAGTCCAAGATGCGATTTATGAATTGTATATATTGTGAGACCGGAAACTACCTACACAATAGACTCTTCCAGGCCTATATTAAGTAGGCGACATAGCATTCTACAGAGAGTGACACAGAGAGAGAGAGTGAGAGTCTCGAACGACTACCAGTGTTGGACACTAACTTATAGTAAGCTCTGCTTACACTATCTCTGTAACCTGTTGTTAATATATCTTTCTTACATCCAATCGGTGTTCCGTGTTTTACTTCTGTGGGCCGAACTTTGGCACCCACATCAGTATATAACAAAATTACCCAGTAAAAAAATATCGCGGAAGTCTTTTAAATGAGAACCAAAAATGCGACAGCGAAATCCAAAGTATATTGGAATAGAGAAAAACGTCTTATAAAAGCTAAAGAAATTATTAAGAAACTGGAAAAATGGTTACAAAAAAAGAAAAGATTAGTGAACTTCCCTTCAATATCGGTCCTTCTATATTACAGTGAATGCTGGACAATCTACTCACAGATGAAGAAGAGAGACACCAAAAAGGTGGTTCTATAGAAGGATGATGGGAATTTCATGGACTGAACGTGTAAATAAGTTTTAAGGATATTGAAACAAAAAGGGTAAATATGCACAACATCAAAACGAGACAATTGAAATGTCTATGAAAAAAATGTAGAAAAACAGTTTCTAAATTTATTTTATTTCATAATATAATTATTTGATTTCATTGAGTTAAAAAACAATTTTATCTTCAAAAAAGAGTAAAACCTCTTTTCTTCATATAAAATCCACTTCTTTAATATTTTATGTCCAATTTCTATAAAAGAGGGCTCGGGAAATTTGTCACTCACAGGACACTGGAAGCAAGAGTGTCAAAGTAAAGCAGCGAATAAACTGCCTAACGAGTTTGTGTAATTGGCTGCTTGAACAGTATTTAGGAGAGATAAGAATTAATATTTCTAACAGTCCTAAAGTAGAGGATCATTTGGAGAATCAAGATCGCCCATTCCCTGAATGGAAGCATCACGTAGAAGAATAAAGCAAAAGAGGTTTGAAACTAGTGGTAGTTGATGTTTCTGAACTACTTACATGCCGCGTATTTTACAGGCAAATGAAAGCACGTGTTGTCACTATGAAATCAGAACGGGGAAAAAAAGAACGAACCTTTAAAAAAATCGCGCCGTTGTAATTTTAGTTACAGGCGGTGATCCAGTAATATCAAGCAAATCTACGCGAACTAACCTCTTGAGATGCCCACTGCCGCACATGTTTCCTTAGTTAAGAACAGGAAATTAAACACGGTAACGCCACAATATTCCATTAGCTGATGTTTTATTTATGTGGCTCACCTTGTCTTTATTTTTCTATAAAAATGTCGTTCTTCTCTCTTCGTTCAAAGATGAAATACAGAAAGGATAGGCGATATAATGTTGCCACGTAAAACAACAAGCACAGAAAATTTTCTTCTTACTCTCTCACGCACACTTACTTACACGTGCCCATGAAGAAAGGTATGATACTGTCAAGAACATGGCTTTGATTTCAGAATATATTTATGTATGTCTTAGATAACCTTCTATAAGGATGGGCATTATTTTAAAAAAAATGACAAAATATACAATATATTATGTTTAAGATCCGTACGTTATTATCTCAGTAGCAGTTTCTAACGCAATTTTCCCCTTCGCCATATTCTATTATTCTTGGAACTGAAGCATGAGAAATCCTTTTGTTTGCAGAGCCACGCTTTTGTGAATTGAAATCATGTCCTTGACCTTGAATTTTCAATATTATTTTCTGGGTGCATAAATATATATTGTCTGTACACTGAGGCTCCCTTAGTAACATTTAGATCTCCATTGCAGCAGAGTCTTACGAGCAAGGTCAGTAAAATCACGATTACATTTAATAGCATTATGAAAACCTATCTGAATTATAATCTATATACAATTACAAGATTTTAAACCATCATCATGTGGACGAATAGTTAATAAAGTGGCTTTGAAGATTATGGATTATATCGATATCTCAATCGTCATTTTATATATGGATTTGGTTTTGTTAGCAGATAAAAGTGGGAATTCCAAAATTTATACTTGCCAAATATTTGACTTTAGAAAACTCTAAGCAAATCGTATTCATTATACACATGACTACCCCCACTTATCACACACAAAAAATCAGCGACAGCGAAATAAGGTGAAAGGTTATTGGATTAAGATCATTGAATTCAACAATGTTATAAATGTTGTTTTTATCTTTTGATCCAAAGCAAAAAAAAATAAAACCACTAAGTCACAAAGGGTTATTGAGTGTGAAGGAAACAGTGAAAACATTGTCGAGGAGAAAATAAAATAAACAGGACAAGAATCAAGAAGACAGAATATGATGATTGGCATTGTATATATATATATATATATATATATATATATATATATATATATATATATATGTTAAGATTAGAGTTAAAAAGAATGCAATAAGGTTAAAAAAAATTCTACAATCGATAAATAAGTGAGAAGAAATTTTTAGAATACAACCTACGGTTACACTTGAAAATTGTAAAGAATGTAAATCTAGTACTACGCTTAAATACATAAGGTGAAGGTACCAAAGAGGAGAGTACATCAGAATAATCGCCATGACGATTTTATACAAGTAGCACAGGAAATCTATTTCGCGCTGGCGGGTAAGTGAGTTGAGCCGAGATACCATGTCAGGATTGTAAACAGTGCACATTCTTCTTAATTCAAAAACGATACAGCACGAAATAAAATAAACATTTACTCCAGAGGAATAAAGTGATAAAATTGTCATTGTAGAAATTGACGCCTTTAGTTGATCTCACATTTGAAACATGAAAAATTATTACATTTCCGGTAATAAGTAGAGAGTATGCGAAGGAAAGCAAAGAAAAATTGAATTTGGCAGTATGTGTCTTATATAGAAGCCAGCTGTTATTAATAATCTATATTTTCTAAAGCTAATGGTTTATGTCAGAAGATATACTTCGTTACACAGTTATTTTTATTATTTTTTTATAATAAAGTTCATTCTGTAGAAGCCCCAAAAGCTACGAAAGGTAGGTTACATAGCATGAGGCAGATTTTATGGTGATATATGGGGACGATAACGGCTGAATGTATACATGAACAGACTAAGATTGTAGTCATCCTCTTAAGAATTGGTTCCACAAAACAGTTGTTCGTGGCAAGAACTGTTCGTAGGGATCTTACATCCCATCATTGGAATACGAAGCAAGTGATGGAGATTCACTACAATGTGACATGTCTTACTCGTCAAGGTTAGAAATGGTGGAAATAAGGAAAGTACTTCGTCTAGACACATTCGATGGAGCAGCGAGTGGTTTGCGACGTTTCGTCTGTGGGAAAGGTGTTGTATGGTGGAACACAATGCGTCATCCATAAAGGATGCAGATACGCTTTTTGGCTTTATCGAGACAGCGCCTGTCAATATATGTTAGATGTACTATATTTTTGGTCTGATTACGCTCTTGGAAAGGTATAGAAAAGTAGCAGGAGTTAGGAACTTACTTGATCAATAAATGAAAGCGACCATTTTTTCAGAATCTGTAGCCCAACTTGAGGTCTGCATTAATTTAAGTCCCAATAATCGATCAATGAATGGAACCTCTTTAAGAGACCACCATTCATCGCTATAGGTAAAAATCAGATTCCTCTTCGTACGCTGGAACGTTTCTTATTCGCATATCGAGGCATCAAATGAGACCCACCATTTTCCCCCTCTCAGCTGTTAAATAAAGCTGGGACAGAGAAGCGGTCAGCTGAAATGATCTGTTCATTTAGAATTTAGGAAGTGCATCTTTGGAACCTCGATTAAAATTTTAGAATATTAAATAGATTTGAGTAACATCGGGAAAAACTAAAATATGTGCGAATATGGAATCATTCAGAAATCAACTCTTTTTGCGAATAAAGAAGCAAACATTAGCGCCAAATTCAAATATGTATATTAAAATTTATTAACCAATTAGAGACGCCATTCAACCACTTTTAAGAATCTTATCACCTTGTCGTTTGATAAGAAAATAGAAATCACTCAAGAAAATTACTAAGAATAATTAGCCTTATTTATATTAACCAATGAACGTCTGAGGTTAGTAAATCTAAGATTTCGCCACCTGTGATCAATTTTGTTTTTTTATAAATACCGTAGCGTAAATTAACATGCTTGTTTCCAGATTTCCAGTACACCATTGACCATTGCAAATATCTTCTCGAATGTTTTTTAAATATGTCATACATCATTAAAAGTATACGAGCGATGTATGTAAATAAGTGAATTGTAGCAGTAGTAACAATATAGAGCTCGCACAGACTGTTCATGACTGTCAAACTCTACGCCTCGGTGGAGAGAAACTCTGACGGAGCTTTGCCGAAGGGGAAAATTTTCGTCCGGGGAGGTAGACAAGCCCCAACACACGTCTAGCCGAGTTCAAAGGGAATAACCCACGTTCAACTCGACCTTGTGCCACAACATTCCTTGTGGGGGTACTGTTAAATATAATAGCGCTCAGTGCTGACAGCTGGAAAATAGACGCAGATATAAACATAACGTAAATACCTAATTCTCGCGTAAGGTAGTCGCGTACGTTTTTTCACTCATACTAACGCAATTCATTTCTTTTTATTAAAAAATGAAAAACAAAATATTTTTCGTTGAACATTTTTTGCGGGGAACATTGTAATTTATTCCTTTAAACCTGATAGAAAACAAAGATTATTTCTATACTCACTGATAAAATATTTAAATTTGTAGAGCTGTGTTTGAAGATTATTTCTTTTCTTCGTTTTTCGACAACTTTTTTTTCTCTGGACATTCATTCACCGTTGTATCATGAATATTACACTCTTAGACAGATATTTTATATAAAGTCCAAAAGGGTTGAACCGAAAAACAAGCATTGAGAAACCTACCGATAGGAATGACTTGATAAGTGAAAAAAACCTTTCCAGTAATTACATAGCTAGAGATCTTGTATAGTAACCCACTATGTTACATCTTGTACAAAATCTTTGAAATATCTAAAGCAATCGTGTATGAGAAATATTTGTTATCTAGTGAGTGAACCTGTGTTCCATGACGGTTATAACATAAACGGGGAACCGTGCCAATCGAAATCCGTAGAGCTTGTCGCTCAAAGGATTTTTCGTATTGAGGTGATAAACATTAATTTTGAGTATAGTTTCAGAAAGTTTGCTAAGACACAAAGGAGAGTCATGGTTCAATACTGACACCGGCATGAGCGCTCAAACGCATTTTTAACACACGAAATACATTTATCACATTCCACAGATTTGGGAAGGATTTATCCTTCAACCAACGTTTGTATATTTTGGCTAATATCGGGGAAAGATCAGGGTTAATATTATTAATGACAGCTACCGGCATGTTGTCTTGACCGGTATTCGTTTGAGGGTCAAGGCTTTTGATAAAACATGAGACTTCCCAAACTGTGATCGAAATATTACTGAGATTGTGTTCAGTCAAACGGGGACAACTGTAAGTGGGTGGCCTTCGTGATCTAATGTTGAATTAGTAGCAAAGATCGTGTCGGAGGGCTTTGTCTTAACTGACAAAGATGAGATGACCTCGGAGCCATTTATAATAAAGAGGCACTGACGCTTTGCCGCTACTCAGAATTTGGCTGGCGAACTTCCAGAACTCGAGAGATCTAAATTGTTTGCTTTTGACCTTAACCTGGATTGATATTCCATAATGATTCTTTGAATTTTCTAGAACGCGCTTGCAATCCTTGCGAGCAATTCTGAATGCAGCATGTATCATATTACCCTATTCCTTGTGATAGAGATTTTAGTATTTGTTACGGTGAGCTATGGCTCCAGCAAATTGGAGAGGGGGCGAACCAAGTCTAGATGTGAGATTTTAAAATTTAATAAAATTCTGCATTCCAGAAAGGACCCATTCCGAAGATTTGGGGAGTTTTGGAAGCAATATATGTGAAGATGGCTGAAGGGAAGAACTTCTGCCATATAAAAACTGAAGCAGTCCCAGTCATCTTTCATTATTGTCTGGAACGGCACTGCAGGAGATGTCTTTCGTTTGGTATCAGCATTGTCACTAAGTAGTGAATGATCTGATGTACCCGGGGTGGGCATAAAATTTGAGCTAAACATCTTTCAGGGCAGATCATTTTGTGTGCCTGAGGTTGAAAACTATATATTCTCATGTATCCCTTTCGAGATATATGTACCAGGAGACGGAGTTTTATTGGCGCCAAATAAACTATTCATGTTAAATCGATTATCGTGGTAATATAAGATGATAGACTTTATTAATTTTGTTCTTAATGCTCTCGTTCTCAAACGCCTTGCGATTCTGTCAGTATTTGGCAACTTAATTCTGTTTGATTATATCTAGATTGAAAAAAAAATCAAAAACTCTTAATGAAATCTCCAAAACAGCAACGCGTAACGCGCTTATTAATTTGAGGGCAAATAAACTTAGAATCTAAAATTTTGATATATTAGGTTGGTGCAAAAATAATATCGTTTTGACGTATTTTTTAACGTCAAAAAACGATATTATTTTTGCACCAACCTAATCGCCGCAGATGAAGGAGTCAAATGATTTATTTTGCTTTATTGAGCGATTTTTTTATTTAAAAAATTTTACACTCAAATT
Organism: Acanthosepion lycidas; assembly: GCA_963932145.1. NCBI lineage: Eukaryota > Metazoa > Mollusca > Cephalopoda > Sepiida > Sepiidae > Acanthosepion > Acanthosepion lycidas. Next base: position 118,610,634 of record OZ010571.1, read on the forward strand.
TTCTTGTATGAAAGATTAAATTTAATCTCTGCAAATGCGTGACAGTTTATTTTAGAGATTCGTCTATCTTAAAGGACTATGCATTCTTTTATTTTATAACAGGGAATTTATGCTTGTCACCCAGTACCATTTCTAATAGTAGAAAAATATAAATAGCTGGGAAATATTTTAATAAAATAAGGGAAATGTGACTCCGAAATCCGAAGTATCGAAAGTAACTTCCAGTAGCTAATCAAAGAATGATAGAAACAAATTAAATGATACTGAGCAATTATATAATACCAGTTGTGGTAAATTGCAGTAAATGCTGGAAAATCTCACGGTTGAATTAGAGACTTCAGGCAACATAAATGTGGTTCAACAGGAGAATGCTGAGAATTCCATTGATGGATCATGTTATAAAGAGATGTTAAGAAAAATGGCAAGAAAGACCGACAGTCATAAAAAAGACATTTGATATTTCCCGAATATATAACGAGAAAAGAATGTTTGGAGAATCTGGTAAAACATACTGAAGTCTGGAAGGAGAGTGAGAATCAGATAATAACTTAAATAACAAGCTTATGTAATCGGATTTCAGAACAGTGAATGGAATTTACGGAGCAAGTATAATCCATTTTATGAACTACAGTGATTTGTGAACAGTCATGATCGACATATCCTCAACGTAAGCGACATATGAAGAAGAAACAGAAGAAGAAAGAAAGAAGAAGAAAAAGAATAATAATAATACGTTCCTTATATAAATTATATTCTGTTTCGAATCCACACATTGTTCAATGAGTTCATTACAACAGAAATCTCTGAGTTAACTTACAACATTTTGATATATTTCGTTGTAAGGCTCGCTAAATCACGATATACTTGCAACACAAGCACACATACACAGATACATGCATATATATATATATATATATATATATTATTTAGTATTTTGTATGCAACATCAAAAATGACTGCATGTATTTTAAAGTACTCAAAATTATATATATATATGCCTAAGGATTTCTATTCTTTTCCTTTCTTACCGTCTACTCAGGGCAGAACATATGTTGACCATAAACGAATTAGCTTCGCACAGTAAACACCTGAATCATTTATGACAAGCTTGAGTTACGCCAAGAGAACGCTTTTAGAAGATAAGCGAATCGTTGGAATATTGAATAATCAATAATGTACGTCACCATTTTTCTCATATCTACGAAGCAATGATTAGATGAGACAGTGACAAGCGCAGCAGAAGTGAGGTTAAACGTGAGAATGGCTATTTTTGATGCCGCTCCACGATAACTGTCATTCAAGTTAGGTCTCTTACAGGTTAAAATGTTTCGCTTTCCTTTTCTATTTTACTTAGAGGTTTTGGTTTATATTCGATCTCTAAGATGAAAGGAACTGGGAGAACAATGAGCAAAGAAGTCCTTTCTTCCTCTTCTTTTTGAAAAGGTTTTTTACGTCTATAAACAAAATCATAAAACCTCTTTGCACCTCTGAGTAATTTTCTTTTATTGTTTTTGATTTGCAACTTTAAAGTTACGCATAGAAAACGTTGCAGATGAAATAAAGAATGATGAATTTCTTGAATGCGTTTATATTTGTAGCACTGTCAATGAATGCATGTAATTATTCCTATTGTTATAATGATTAAAATTAATGCGACATTTTTAATTACTCGTATTATGGTATTTCCCGAATGCTTAGGAGTTTTAGCAGATATTTTGAACTGTATAATTATGCTTCATTATTTTCGATGTTTTATATTAAAAGATGAAATTTGGAAGAAATCAATACATTCCATTAATCCGACACCAGGTCTTATTACAACAGACTTTCTATTTTGCTGGTATATATGGTTCAGTAATCATCTTTGCTTGTACTCAAGGAAGTTGATCACTACTTGACGAGAGAGTGAATGTCTTACAAAAAAAAAGAGAACAAGACACCCGAAAAAAAGTCAAACTTGCACTCCACTTTTAAACCTGGAAAAATACTTTGATATCAAATTTAAAATGCTATCAAGCAACGGCATGTTTTCACAGCAAAGCAAGCTCAAATATACTAAATACAAAAATACAAAACTCTTGTTCGAACATTTGATGTCAATATCTGATAACTCATTTTGTTAATGAAACTTAAGCAAAATTATTCATAACTATTTTATTCTACTCTGACATCAAACGTTATCGCTGAAAATGTTATATTTATTGAGAACATTAAATGCTTATATATAAGAGTTTTGTTAAAACTAACCTTTGAATATATTAAAATTTTATGAGACAAGAAGTGCACAGGGCAGTCAATGAAAAATAAAATTACATTATATATATATATATATATATATATATATATATATATATATATATATACTGGCAGCCCGTGCTTGATTCAAAAATCGTACGACTCATACAGCAATCGCTATCACTTGACTTAAAATATTTTTGCCCTTCCTTGCCTTTAAATGAGAGCACTTTGCCGTGCTGATGTTGCTACATGCCTTACTTCTTGCCTATCTCACACTGCGAATTTTTTCTAAGCTCTATACTAAACATTAAATCTGTTACGAAAAAAAACTAAACAAAATGAACACAAAACGATCAGCTTAGAAAATTACTCGTAACTGGAAAAACCGAATGAAAAAAGAATGTTAACAACAAATACTTTTACACACCGAAACCAGTACTGCGGAATCAGAAACAATGTTGAGTTTAAGCAAGCGAATGATCCAATTGAAGTAAAGTGCCATGCAGATTTAATTTTTTCACAATTGTGACGAATGCAGCTATCGATATTTTTGCATGCTAGCCAGCTAGTTAACATTCGTGTCAGTCAGCTGTTGGCTCTCACACCAATAGAATCTTTCTGCCTGTTAGTGTCAGCCAGCTATAGGCTCTCACTCGGGCCAGTAGAAAATAGCCGCAAACTACATGAAAACTGTCGTAGAAGCATGAAAAAACGATTATTTCCACTATCGATCGGAGTTGGGATATGCAAAGTCGATTTTGGCCTTCCCGCGAGCGTTCAGCATGTGCATGTAAATTTTGGTGCAAATCCGTCGAAAATTGCGGCCGTGCATTCGTTACACCCACCCACACACATCCTGCCTTTTATAGATAGAGATATAAATATGTATATATGCGCGTAGGTAGAGTGTACAGGCATACGAAACATTGAAAAAAAATTCATCCTTAGCTATGCAATGAACCAGGCAATATATATATATATATATATATATATATATATATATATATATATATATATATATATATAAACACGTCATCCTTATTGGAAAATAATGAAGAAATTGAATTAATGGCGATCATGTTCATCAATGTTCTGCAAAGACGTTAATATATATGAAAATCAACGTATAATCTACGTTTATATATGTTTATATATATATATATATATATATATATATATATATATATATATATATATATATATATATATATATATATATATATATATATATATATGTGTGTGTTTTTATGTACTTTTTATCGACACAAATATTTAAGTAAATGCTCTGTTCATAATAAACAGTATTAACCACATTTACCGGCCCGAATGTCCGAGAAATTTTATAGAAAATATGCTATCTTCTGAGAGGAATCGAATCTGTATCCTGAACGGAACCGCCGTATGTGCTTTACCGATTTAGGCACAGAGGAGCATTTCGGTTAGCAAAGTCGATTTTACTGTTTTTAATCTTCAATTCTCAGTCTCTAAATCGATACGTCAGGCTATATGACAGTTTCGTGTAGGATACAGGTTCGATTCCTGTCGGAAGACTCATACTTTCTATGGAAAATTTATCGGACGTTCAGGCCGCTAAATGTAGTTAATAATGTTTATTATAAACAGAGAATTTACTTAAATATTTGTCTCTATAAAAAAAAAGTTTAATTGTAAAAAAATTTCTTCAAATAATTGTCCAACTTAATTTCATTGTATATATATATATATATATATATATATATATATATATATATATATATATATATATATATATATGAAGTAATATAGTCTTAAGATGTGCTATATTTATGGGATAAAGTGCTCAATAACAGATATAGAACGTGTATAAATATAAAAGTGAGCATTGAAGTCAAGACTTAGACGCCACAGTATGTTTCATGCTATATGCAATCGTAAGGCCTGACGATTGCATATAGCATGAAACAGACTGTCTTGACTTCTATGTTCACTTTTATATATATATATATATATATATATATATATATATATATATATATATATATATATATATATATATATATATATATATATATATATATATGTATGGGCACTGAGTTCTACACCAGCAGGCGTGAGTATGTTTCATGTTTTAAAGCATAAGTACTACTATTCATAAATATCACATACATTTCATTGTATCCATTTTGAAAATAATGAAGTGTTAATGTCCGGTTACCAAAACAAATATAGACAGAAATATCAGTTTTATTGTAATAAAATAAAACATGCAGGAAATTTTATTACATTATTTACGAAAATTTTCTTTGTCAAATTTAAATTTGATTTAAAAAAAAAGGTCAGTTACTACCTACTCTAACAAAAAAAGTGGACATATTTGTAGAAGCACTTATTCCAATAGATATATCAATTCGATGTCCAAAATTTTCCTCCTTAATTTTTTTTTTTTTTTAACTCGCATTCATTACTTTCTAGTCCAGGTGCCTTCCATTTTCTGATTACTATCTAATTATTCACGGAAATTCTTCTTTCAGTTTAATCGAAAACATTTAAATATCAGGTCGAGTGTATAATTCTTTATGCACAAAAAATCTATTTCTTTCATTTCTAAATTATCTCGTCTCTGGACGAAGTTCATTCTTTCGCTTAATTTAATATTTCTGACGAAGCATAGATATATTCAATGTGATCACCTTTCCTTCTTCATTAGAGTAACGATATGAGCTATTCTCGTTTGTAGATATTTTGTTTCTTTCTTAAAAGAACATCAGATTTTATTCTTTTCCTTTCCTCGGGCAATCTTTGATTTCTCATTGCCCGGGAATATTTTGCTGCAAAGTCGCCGATCTTTTTTCCGCTCTGTTTACATTTTTCAGATTTCTTTCCGAAGTTTGTTTTTCTACACAATGATTAATCTCAATACTCCGTATACAATTTGGTTTATGCTTATACTGCGACTAAAACATTTCGAAGAATCCTCGTTGAAGCATTTTTCATATATTCAAACATCTATTTTTAATTTCCATTTTACAAATTTGTTGAATTTAATGGAAACGATAAAAAGTTCATAAGGACTCTGCACTATCGAAAGCTGATATTTTTGTCATTTATATCTTGCCTGTATTGTAGTTTCGTCGAACAAATATTGTGTCTATAGTAATTCCTTCTGAAATGCCAAAAATAATATATCAATGTTCCCTTTTATATTCTCATTTGATAACAAATTTTATCTAATTTCAAGTGAAATAGTTTTATTTGCCTCTTGTCTTCTGCCTGAAGTTATACTTTATTTTATTCGTAATTTTTAGTTTGAAGATTTCTAGTTGAGTGTTTGCTTTTATCAGTTTTGTTGATAGCAGAGCTGAAGTAATATACAAACTGGTGAATCTCCCCCCTCTCTAGAATTCTTCAGAGAAAACACAAGGTGCTTCATTTCAATTTGTATATGCCATGACACATAGTAGTTTATGTAGTTCTCTAATCCATATTATCCACTTTTATTATTGTTGTGATTATTTTTCTTGTCCTTATATCCGTTAACTTTAGCAATTCTTATTTCGTAATTATACATGGATACTCTCCATTCTTCATTTCTTAACATTATCAAAAACCTGCTCACAATCCTGACAGTAGCAAGTCAAAGTTTACTCTGAAGCATCTCAGTTTGAATCCTATTTCAAATTTGGCACAATCATAATTTGGGATTTTGTCTCTCACTATTTCAAGAATCATCAAAACCGAAACATTATTACTATCCCGTATTTTAAAATGTGATAGCTTTTACCTACCTTATTTTTTCTTTCTCAACTCTTCCTGCATTATTATTATTATTATTTTTCTTTGATTTCTGGCGTTTACACATTTCTTTCCGGGTCCCGCCCAGGGACCTAAGGTTAGAAATGACATCATGACACTTTCCACTGACAAAAAAAAAATTACATAGATAAAGCCCTTCGTAAAGTGTGGGCTGTATTTGTCACAAGAAATGTTTGTATCTCCTTGAGGCATGGGCTTCCAGTAATCCCTTCAATTAGTCTACTGCAATCTTTTCCAACCAGTCCTAGGACTCTAACTACAACAGGGATTGTTGATGTTCCCATATGTCACATTTCCGAGATTTCTATTTCAAGGTCCTTGTATTTTGACAGCTTTTTGAATATCTTCAATGATACATTGCAGTCAGCAGGGACTGCCATATCAATAAGGAGACACCGTTTTTATTTGTGGTCTTTAATAACAACATCTGGGCGGTTGGTCTTGATTTTTCTGTCAGTGTGTATTGTGTAATCCCATAGAATTGTAACAGGTCCTATCTCCGTAACCGGGTCTGGGTGGTGTTCATAACAGTTTCTTTCAGCTTCCTTCCCGTAGAAGTTGCAGATTTTCCAGTGCAGATATTGGCTGATTCTGTCATGTCGGGTTTTATATTCAGTGGGTGCCAACCTCGTGCAACCTGATACAAGATGATCAATCGTTTCTGAATATTTATCACAGAATCTGCATTTTGGGCTGACACAGTATTTTAGTATATGTGCTTGATAATTCCTAGTTAGCAAGCATTGGTCCTGCGCAGCAAGGATAAAACCTTCAGTTTCCGCTTTCAACCCTGCACTGCGTAGCCACTGATGGGTACGGGTTTTATCTACATCAGCTTGTTTGGTACGGGCAGAGTTTGGGCCATGAAGTGGTTTATCTTGCCATCGCTTCTGTATCTGGTCGGTTGCATTCGTCTTTGCAGTCTTTTTTAAGTATTTTGCAGTTTCAGCCGGTGTATTGTACTGTAGTTGCATCTCTACGCCCATTTGAAACTCCTTATTATTATTATTATTATTATTATTATTATTATTATTATTATTATTATTATTATTATTTCTTTTGATGGACTTTGTGTGTACTGGTTTCTTTCCGTGTCGCGACCAGAAACCTAAGGTGAAAAATGGCATCATGAAATTCACCACTGTGCAATTATAGAAAAAATCACTCATATTTTACATAGATAATGCCCTTTGGGATATGCGGGCTGTACATGTGGGAAGAATTTTAATGAAAGTATGGGCTAACAGGAATCCCTTCAATGAGCCTCTTGGAATCGTATCAATCTCAGGTCTCTCCAGCTACACTAGTAATTGTTAATGTTCTCATGTACCACATTCTTGAAGTTTTGATTTCAGGGTCCTTGTATTTTGATAGCTTTTTAAAGATATTCAAATATACATTGCACTCTGCAGTGACTGCCATATCAATAACATTTTTTGTTGTTGTTTTTAACTTTTTCGGTCTCTAATCACCATGTCTGGCCGATTAGCTTTCATTGATCTGTCTATTTGTATTGAGAAGTCCCATAACATTGTTACAAGTCCTATCTCCCTAACCGAGTGTGGACGGTGTTCATAGCAAGTTCTTGTAGTTTTCTTTCGATAGATGTTGCAGATTTTTCAGTGCAGATATTGGCCCGATCTCTTATGAAGTGTTTTATATTAACTTGGTGCTAATACCTTGCAAACTGACACATTATGGTCAATTCTTTCTGGATATTTACCAGTAAATCTGCATTTTGTACATTCTAGTTAACAAGCATTGTTTCTGTGCAGCAACAAAAAAACCTTCGGTTCCAGCTTTTAATCCTGCACTACATAGCCTTTGATGTTTAAGGGATTTATCTACCTCTGTTTGTTTGATACGGGTATAGTATTGTCCATGAAGCGGTTTATCTTGCTATTGTTTCTGTATCTGGTCGGTGGCACTTACCTTTGCTTTTTTTTAAGTATTTTGCAGCTTCAATCGGTGTAATATGCTTTACTTGTATTTATCCAAACCTGTGAAACTGTATTTTGAACTCATTGGCTTCCTTTATTGCTGAATATAATCGCTTACTACATACATGTTTTTTGGCACATATCGTTATCTAGTTTCCAGGTATCTTTACAGGCCAATTGTTGTAGTTTTGTAAGACAGTTCTAGTTGAACTAAGGCTTTCCTTTCTTCGGATATGGGTATATACATACGATCAATATCAGCTTTCAGTTGATGTATACCGTGGCAAATGAGAAAATTTCTCGTTTTGGCGCCCATTCGCTTAATTGTAGCTGTGCTTCTGTTAAGAATGTTGAAACTGTATTGCACCCCGTAAAAAGGCAATGTGCTTATGACTGATGTTCTTTTGGTTTTTTAATTCAGCTTGGTATTCAATTACACATGCAGACGCCTGTAATGTTCTTTTCTTTTCTTTTTCTCCATTTGGGTATGCTGTATCTCCTCCGCTAATTCCTAGGTAACAATAAGCTTCTTTGTCTTTCAGTTCCCTACTCTTTGTGACAAAGTCTAGATCTATTGAGTGTGTTTCTGCAATTCTCACATTTTTGAATGTTACTTTTACACATTTATCTAGTTCGAAATCGAAACCAATGTCGTCACTGATACATTTTTCAGCAATGATAAAACCCATCAACTAAATTTTATCCTTGGCAAACAGTTTGAGAACATCCATGTAGAGTAGGTGATTGAACGTTTTAGCGCTTACTTTGTATCCATAGTTCCATTAGTTAATGCGTAAGGCTGAAAAAGGACAGACAAAAAAGAAGTGACAAGAAGACTGCTTGAATGATTCCCCATCGGATATTCATATTTGGTGTGATTTAGGCATATCGTTGTTTCCCTCGTTCTCATGGTGTACTTAAATAAATTTACTATCACCGAAAAGACTTTGTATATTACCAAATTCTTAATTATCCACGAATGTGGCCCACTGTCTTTCCATCAACTCCATTTTGAACTTGTTGGCTTTCTTTATTGCTGAATATAGTCGCTTATACATACATGTTTTTGGCACATATCGTTATCTAGTCTCCAGGTATCTTTGAAAGCCAATTGTTGTAGTTTTGTAAGACAGTTCTATTTGATATTTCTACCTTTTCCTGCAGTTTTCCAGGATCATTTTTCTAATCGATAGTTGATCTTTTTGGCACATATCGTTATCTAGTCTCCAGGTATCTTTGAAAGCCAATTGTTGTAGTTTTGTAAGACAGTTCTATTTGATATTTCTACCTTTTCCTGCAGTTTTCCAGGATCATTTTTCTAATCGATAGTTGATCTTTTTGGCACATATCGTTATCTAGTCTCCAGGTATCTTTGAAAGCCAATTGTTGTAGTTTTGTAAGACAGTTCTATTTGATATTTCTACCTTTTCCTGCAGTTTTCCAGGATCATTTTTCTAATCGATAGTTGATCTTTTTGGCACATATCGTTATCTAGTCTCCAGGTATCTTTGAAAGCCAATTGTTGTAGTTTTGTAAGACAGTTCTATTTGATATTTCTACCTTTTCCTGCAGTTTTCCAGGATCATTTTTCTAATCGATAGTTGATCTTTTTGGCACATATCGTTATCTAGTCTCCAGGTATCTTTGAAAGCCAATTGTTGTAGTTTTGTAAGACAGTTCTATTTGATATTTCTACCTTTTCCTGCAGTTTTCCAGGATCATTTTTCTAATCGATAGTTGATCTTTTTGGCACATATCGTTATCTAGTCTCCAGGTATCTTTGAAAGCCAATTGTTGTAGTTTTGTAAGACAGTTCTATTTGATATTTCTACCTTTTCCTGCAGTTTTCCAGGATCATTTTTCTAATCGATAGTTGATCTTTTTGGCACATATCGTTATCTAGTCTCCAGGTATCTTTGAAAGCCAATTGTTGTAGTTTTGTAAGACAGTTCTATTTGATATTTCTACCTTTTCCTGCAGTTTTCCAGGATCATTTTTCTAATCGATAGTTGATCTTTTTGGCACATATCGTTATCTAGTCTCCAGGTATCTTTGAAGGCCAATTGTTGTAGTTTTGTAAGACAGTTCTATTTGATATTTCTACCTTTTCCTGCAGTTTTCCAGGATCATTTTTCTAATCGATAGTTGATCTTTTTGGCACATATCGTTATCTAGTCTCCAGGTATCTTTGAAAGCCAATTGTTGTAGTTTTGTAAGACAGTTCTATTTGATATTTCTACCTTTTCCTGCAGCTTTCCAGGATCATTTTTCTAATCGATAGTTGATCTTTTTGGCACATATCGTTATCTAGTCTCCAGGTATCTTTGAAAGCCAATTGTTGTAGTTTTGTAAGACAGTTCTATTTGATATTTCTACCTTTTCCTGCAGTTTTCCAGGATCATTTTTCTAATCGATAGTTGATCTTTTTGGCACATATCGTTATCTAGTCTCCAGGTATCTTTGAAAGCCAATTGTTGTAGTTTTGTAAGACAGTTCTATTTGATATTTCTACCTTTTCCTGCAGTTTTCCAGGATCATTTTTCTAATCGATAGTTGGTCTTTTTGGCACATATCGTTATCTAGTCTCCAGGTATCTTTGAAAGCCAATTGTTGTAGTTTTGTAAGACAGTTCTATTTGATATTTCTACCTTTTCCTGCAGTTTTCCAGGATCATTTTTCTAATCGATAGTTGATCTTTTCAACTATTTGAACCTCTCCTGTCTCCCTTCTGTTCCAGGGTAATTTTTTTTATTTGGAAAAAGAGTAAGTACAGTGTGTTAGGACAGAGGTGATCAATTTATAGGTGGTGGACAAGCATGTCATTGACTTATAATTGTTCAGATCATCTTTTTCACTTTTTGGGCAAGAGATGTATAATTCCTTCAGTGATCCATTCTTGCACTTCATTGCGATTACTAATAAGAATTGTACATAGGGTTTATGGATTGATGGGAGATGGATAAAGCCAAAAGTTGGGTAACTTGTAATTTTCTGAGGATTTTGATTTTGCGGATTCCGTTAGAGCTTGCGTAAATTAAGTCTTGTTTATATTTTACCATTCTTGTAGAGTTTTATCCATTATTCGTTCTTCTCGTTGGACCCTTTTCTGCATTGGTGTTAGATAAGTTTGGCTGTTCTAAATATTCTCCCAAAATTTCTGAACGTTTTCAAAAGAGGGTGGCTTTTTGACATGTAAAAATGCATTTTAGATTTATCTGTAAAATCTCTTAAGTCTTTTTGGAATATTTTATTTTGGCGATAGTACCTACAACGGTCTTTGTATCGTTTTGTTCTCTGTGCCTTTAACTGCAGTTTCGGTTTTAGTATTTCTTTGTTGGAATGTCATTTAGCAATAAAATTTTATATCTCCTCTTGATTTTCCAGCATTTGCACCCAAAAAACATTAACCAAAAAGGGAATATGGACGGATTAGCACGCAAAAAAAAGGAAAAATAGCTAACGCGACAATACGATACTTACCCACGCGCATTACACACACACAGACAAACGCAAACAGGCACACACACACACACACACACACACACACACACACAAAAATATACACATATATATATATATATATATATATATATATGTATGTATACACACATGGACAAAGTGTGTAAAAATTTAAAAGAAATAAAAAATTAAAAGAAAATAAGAATAAATAATTTTCAACTAAAAGCAAAGGAAAACAAATTAAAGTTGGTATAAAGTCAAATAAACATATGATATAATTTGAAAGACACAAAATAAAAAAGCTTAAATAATTAATCTGTCAATACGATCTTTACCCATAAGGATACGTATATATATATATATATATATATATATATGTGTGTGTGTGTGTGTGTGTGTGTGTGTGTGTGTGTGAAAAGGACATCCAATGCTCGTTTTAACATCGTTTATCCAAGATTAAGTTTAAGCCAATTTCTAATCAGCATCTGAAGATTGCGTTGTGCATGAAAATCCGAGACGTGCAACCACTATATATATATATATATATATATATATATATATATATATATATATATATATATATATATATATATAATTTGTCAACAACAGATAGACTGTTTAACTATATCACAGCTCATCAGCGTGACTAGACGACCTGTTGTCAGGATCGAAACCCGACTGAATTGGCGTCAGACATAGAGAAAGAGTTGCAAGGATAACAAAATAAATCGCAGTGAAGAGGTCAATCGCAGCAAGGACAACAATGAAATAAATAACACATTTTTTTTCAGTGACTTGTGAGCGCTTGTCAAATAATCCGGTGTGTGCTATATTGTTTACCATGGTCAGAAGAGTGCACTGCGATTACCAGCTGAAAATATTACCAATATTTTACATTTGATCTAGAGAGTCTTCCTACGGAAAGCAGAACGAATGACTGCTAGATCATAATGCAATCGGAGAATGAATATATATTTTCGACTGCTGATTCCCTGACATTTCTTAATTGATTTTCTAACGTTATTTACACAATTGACAAGTTTGTTCACGATTGGCTCCGAAGACCGAGGAGCGAAAATTGCTTAGCCTTTTTCTTTATTTACTTGTTTATTGATGTTATTGTTTCAATTCATCTCTTTACGTTTATTTACTTTATTATTCATTTTCTTGTTATATATATATATATATATATATATATATATATATATATATATATATATATATATACATATATATATATATATATGTGTGTGTGTGTGTGTTTTTAATCAGGCAGCCTGCTTGAATGAAGAAGAAAAATTACCACTGATATATGAAAGAGAATTTCTATAAAAGTATTTACTGATAGTTGCGTTTTAGTGTCATTAGGTACTTCAGTATAGTTAAAGTCGCGCTAACAGTAATCACACAATGGGATATATAGTCAAAAAAGCAAATCCATTAGACAATAAGTTCTTAACTGCAACACATATGGGCAATCTTTTCCAATGATTCTCATCGTATATTATAAAAATATTTTTTCTATTTAGATGCTACACATTCCCTTTTCTCAGTTCAGAGAGTACTTTTTGAGAACCAGCTTGTTTTACTTACATTTACCATCTTAGTGCAAGTTGTATTTGCTTAAATGTCACAAAGTGATAGCTATTGGTCCAGATGTAAACAGAAAAACCTTAATATTTTTTAGTATTTATGTGCGTCAATTTTGAAGCAATTTCCCTCTGCCCAGTTCACTAAATATTCTATGGGAACCAGCCCGGTTCATTTACATATTTCTTCTTTGACATTTAAGCAAATACAACTCGCACGAAATAGTAGGTATTAGTCTACATATAAACAGATTTTAATATTTGCTATACTTAACTTAGTGTCTATGCAATTTGCAGTAAACTATCTCTATTTTTCTCAAGCCTTGCCGACAGTTCGAAGTTTAATCTTCTGAGAAATAATTTTTCCTGTCATATTCTTTCCGTGCCTAAAGTCCCTAAGATGTGTCATAACGTTATGACTCAGATTAATAGAACGAGAATTTTCTCAGTTTTATAGAAAAAAAACATTTGCAATATTCAGGGAAGTATTAAATTTTGCTCCAATGAAACTTTCGGCAATTTCTAAAAATATTTTAGGGAGCTCTAAGGCCTTCGAGTTACGGAAATGCGTCAAACACATAAGGGCTTTATAGTTGCTGCATTTAAAACATTTAAAAACATTTTCAGTTCGCACACACGTACACTCCAATCTTCTGAGAATGAAACACCTCATTCAAAAAGAAATCAGTCTTTTTCGAAATGTTCATACAATTTTTGGATGGAGCGTAAATGATTAGGAAACAAACTATTTTAGAAAAACTGATGAAAAAACAGGTTGAAAATGAAGAAGAAATAAGATAAAATGATAGTAAATTTGAATAAGGATATTGACAAAGTAAATGTAAAAAGAATAAACGAAAATAACGTAGGATGGTTGAAATAATGAATTAAACCTGCGTGTATTTAGAAAAGAGAGAATGAATGAAAGAAATAAATATTGATTTAACAAAATATTGGAAAGGAAAACGAAAGAAAGGCAAAAGTATTGATTTTACAATGTATTCGAAAGAAAGTAGAATGTTACAAAAATATTTTTAAAGAAAATTATTGGAACGAGGACAAAACAAGTAAAATAAGCTGCGAAACAGAGAAAGTCAGAGAAAAAAAAATCAAAAATGATTTGTGAGGTGTGCGATCAAAGATTCAAATGAAAGGACTGTTTAGGAAAGAACGGTAGAACAAAAAATAAAATAAAAAATTAAGAAAATTAATTTTCACACATTTTTCTTTTCTTTCTGTTCATAAGCTTTTTTTTTTCTTTTTTTCTATCAGTTTTTTTTTTTCCCTTTTCCGTTTCTCCGATTTCACGTTATTTTTCCTTTCAATTCTCTCGCTTTTATTTTCCAGTCTTTTTTCTTTCTATTTGTCACAAGTCTCAGTGGAAGCGAAAATCAATATTTTGAAGACCAGCTGTTTAAAGGTTTCAACTAGAAAGGAACAGGGGTCGAGCAAGCACTAAGTAAGTCAAAGTGTTTACACGAAAAATTATATCCAACTGACTTGGTAACTATTCCGTGTGGCTAAAAGTGGAAGTCGTGTAAAGTGATAGTTAACCTATTGGAAATCGCGATTAATTCCATTGCTGTTTGCGATTTGGATTGTAGTCGCCGATATAAAATAAAAAACACAATGAGAATAACACTGATGGAAGATAACACTAAATAAAAGGATTAAATATTTGCGAATCTTCGTCCTTGTATCTGTACGGACATGGAACTTAATGGTTTTTGCTCTACTAGCTCGAAAGATATTGTCCGTGTGATGAATTTCATTGTGACTCTGAACGAGAAATCTGAGAGCCGAGTTCGATACATTCAATTATGCGCAAATAGCTTTTTGAAATGTACGGATCCAGGACAACTGGCTTCTATAGCCTTGGTTGGCAGCTATTCAGGAGATGGCAACTCGTTAAAATTACCTATATCCTAGCAAGCCTAAACAAATCGTGAGCAACAGAATATCTTTCGGCGGAGAAAGTCTTTAATCTTTTGGTACACACAGTCGGGAATATGAATGATCATTTATCTACAAAAGAGCTTTCCACTAATAGTGAGATTGCATTATTATTATTATTATTTGGGGTTTTATATACATTTCCTTCCTGGTCCCAACCAACAACCTAAGGTCTGAAATAGCTTCATGACATTTTTCACTGGTTATTTTTTGTCAAAAACAAACGTAAGATCACATCCATTTTACATAGATAAAGCTCTTTCTAATGCGTGAGCTGTCCTTGTAAGAACAATATTATTAGTATTATTGTTATTATTATTATTGTTTCTGTAGTGGTTGCATAACAACTATTCAATAAGAAATTATATAAGAAGAGACATAGAAAAATGTGCTGTATTCTATGAGGAAAAGGCAATAATGAAAGTAAAAATTATTACATATTTCATGAAAAAAATAATGTGTCAAAATGTTTCGAATGCATTCATTTCGAATAGATTACTTATTATTTCACCTCCAATCAAAGCAATAAAGCCACTACGATGTAGGGGGGGAGTATACTGAATGTAAAATAATATGAATAAATACATAATTAGGTAGAAGCGAACAGTAAAAGAACATAAATTAAGAAGAAAAACGGTTGACATTGCATTTAAATTATTGAAGATCGAATTTCACTGGAATGTAAGAAACCTTAAGATAATTCCACAAGCTAGAGATGCGAGAGAATTAACGTTTAACATATTTCAAACTGTAAAATCATGTGTCCTAGCTGCGCTCAAATTCGAATTCTGGTCAATATTTGGCATTTCCTTGAGCTGAAAATTGCAAAGAATTTATTTGATTTATCTTCCTTAATTTCATGAAAAAAGTAGATGTCGGCTTAAGGTAAACAAAACTTAACGAGCATCTGTAAAGATACTCGATGTACCAAAATAAAGCTCATCGTAAGAATTAGCATGAAAATATTTATAGAAAACACAAAGGGAAGCTGCAAAAATTAGATATGAGCAGCACCGGACCAGATATGACAAAAATATTCCATACACAGTGAATCAAGATCAAAACAGGAGACATAGCAGATAATCCAATATATATATATATATATATATATATATATATATATATATATATATATATATATGTGTGTGTGTGTGTGTGTGTGTGTGTGTATGTGTGTATATATATATATATATATATATATATATGTGTGTGTGTGTGTGCGTATATATATATATATATATATATATATATATATATATATATATATATATATATATATATATATAAGGGATTAATGAATGACTTAAGTTGATCACAACACCTCTCTTAAGTCAAATCTAATTTTGATTTCTGTGCCCGTGCCATTTATATGTACAAAAGCTCTATCCACAAGATGCAACATTCATCCCTCATAAATATAGGAATTTTTAAAAAATATACCAGTGATTTTTTGTGTTCATCACTTCTTTAAAATTTTGTTTGTTTTATTAACTTTATTCTTGTTAGTTTCGACTAATATTGCTCACACTTTTCATTCATCAAGTTTCTATCCTGATATGTCAGCATCTCTACCCCTCACCCCTCCCTCCAAAAGATTTACTTTTATTTTGAGCTGAAAAACTTCCACGGGAATAATTACAGTAAATACATGAAGTAATTCTGACGTTATACATGCCGAAACATTGTAATAAAATTGGCGTGGAAATTACTCTTAATATACACGGATTATGAAGATTAAATGGAGTTATTCTTAACAACTGTCATCATGTCAATATTTTCATGCCAAGATGAAAATTGACCTCGCGCAATTTACCTACGTCTAATGTGGCTGGCGACAAGTTAAGTATATATCACCTTAGTATTTACTAAATTGGGTTAGTCTGGCACAAGGGCAGTATTTAATAGAAAATAAAAATCGTACGCATTATTGCGGTAATAGACTGCCAAATTATCTTGTTAAACATTTTCCCAAAGATGAGAAAATATTGAATGCATTTATGCAGGTGAGATTCATCTAAGTCACAAATACAATAATAGGGTGTCCGGTTTGGATCAAACTCAGTATATTATGAAACTGTTCTTCAAGTTAACCATCACGTTACTATTGTTGGCCATTATTCTCGGTTTGAACACAGTCCGTCAAGATTACACACAGCCGTGAAATATTAATGATGAAATAAATCGCATAAAAGCATAGTACTTTAAACAGGTTCATGGTAGCACAATTGGGAGCTCATAATTCTATATGTGGCCCTTATACAAATTTAAAAATAAATTACAAATTCTTTTTTCGCTGTTAACATCATCTTTCCTTGGAACTGCAATGGCGATTTTAGTTTCTTCAAAAAATAGAAATTGCAGGCTCGAAAAACAATACCGTAGAGGATTTTGTGATAATTGAGTAATGTCCTATTATGCCAAAATATTTATAACGAGAATTTTAAAAAATATCGCCGTTAGATAGTTATCAACACCACTAACTTAATTTGGCTTCTCGAACGCAATTATAATAGGTGTTTTCACGGATTATCACATACCCACAATTAGGTTTCCCACATCACGTGAAATAGGTGGTCAGGCAGAGTTCAGAAGATTAATTTAAATTTATTTCCCTCTATATTCATAGTATATTTATTATTTGAATAATATTCTCTTACAAACCATTGAATCAATAATAATAATAATAATAATAATAATAATAATAATAATAATAACAACAATAAAAATAACAATAATAATATATCTACAATGTTGTTCTTAGCCTGGCGCTGTACATAACTTCCGGAAGCATTATAAGAAATTAGCCCTGAATTTCAAGGGAAGAATTTCTATTATTATTCCGTATACCTAAATGAAAGATTCTGGCATGGTAATGGCGAATCCTTTCTCAATCGTAAAATTTGATTAAGATATTTTCTAAAGGATTATATTTTGCGAACTGAATGTATCCAATGTCAAAAATCGATTCGGATTTCCTGTTTACGACTTTTGTTACGACACCCCACATGTCTACATAATCAGAATTTAAACAAAATCAGTAGTCAATTTCAAATTCTTGTTTCTTGCCGGCTTCTTTCGTATCATTAATTGTGCGGATATGACTAAAGATGAACTTGCAATATTCATTACCATCGCCATAAGAGAAAAAAAACCTTAGTAAACATATAAAAGTACATAATTGGACAAAGGCCAGAATAAATAGTTGGTGTTTTCTACAACGGACACATTATGATTTTATTATGTTTTGAATAAGTTGTCATTTTTTGTCTAACAAAATGTTCCACTATCATGACTGTACTGCCACATATCAAAATATCACATATTTGATATATATGGCATTCTGTGTTTCTTTTTCGCTTTGTTTAAGTATGAATAAATATAAGGATGGTATCATCCAAGTTTAAGAGCTGTGAGCGCTGTGTAATGGATAGCAGTTAGGAATAAGAAATCGTAGAGCTGAGTATCAATTCCAGTCGATTTCGCTACATTCACATGCACTTGAGAAAGTTACAAATCTATCCGCTCTCCCCAAATATGTGATAACTAGTATGACTTGTATTAGAAAAAAGCATTGATCTCCCCCAAATAATTATGAAATATTCACTTGCTAAAACAACATTATTCTTACCATCAAAAATATATTTCAGATTTAAATATCCGACAAATGTCGGTAAGCCGTAAATAAGAAAAAACCCTGTTTCAACTATCTTTTCATTAATATGGCTACAATATTTGATAGAGAAAAGGACTCTCGCATTTAGATTTCGTATGAATCTCTCGTGAATAAATTAACAGGAAATACCCCATTGTCTTCCTAAATAAGCCATATCATCTCACCGATTATAAAAAAAGAAGACTTGTTTGCTTCCTCGCTGAAAACGCATTCCATTCAAAGAATTGGACTGATAGATATTAGTATTCTACAGCGTATCTTTTACTTTACAAACACATTATCAAAAAGGATCTAAACCCCACAATTTCTAAAGTGATTTAATACAATTTACTTAGTCTAGATTTGTTTTACTGTATATCCAAGTCATTTCGAAGCATTGTTTGTCTGGATTTAGATTATAATTTGTCCTAAGCAAAACCATTTTGTATGTGAATGAGATTTGGAGATAATAGAAGATACTTAATTCGCGCAATGATTTAGAAATAAAAATAAATATATTTTCTGAATGGCATTCCGCAATGCCTTGCTGAAAGATCAATGTTTCTCTTCCGTTTTTTATTAATTGGTATCTTTCTAAACAAGCTATAAACAAGTATCTCTTATTACATGAGTGCTGCTAAACTTCTTACGAATGTAACTTAACGCTACACTTTCTATATTACAACCTGAAAACAATTTCACCACGAACAAAGGTAATAAAAAGCGTTGAAACATCTTTCCACTTTGTTTTGTAGATCATGGCAAATAAGCTTCCGTTTTCAAGCTCATCAAAACAGACTCTGTTTTCTCTGTCCAAACTTTATTCCACAAACAATGTTTTATTTGCGGGTCATCGCTGCTCAACTGTTGAACTTTAGTTTTAACTATTAAGCGATTTTGTCATTGTAAGTCACTATAACACATGTTACTTAATACACAAGATTGTGTGAACGGAACGTTTCAATATTATTTCACAGGATTTATTGTCTGTGCAATTTCCCAAACAATTTTTGACAGAATTTCAATAAGATCTGATTCAATTAGTTGTGAAGTCCTCTTAGAGATATTACTATCATGACATCTCCCTTCCGTTTCAACAGAAAAGTCTGCATTTCTGATAAGATTGTGAATGATAGAAAGAGGCTTACTAAAACCTTTCATAATCTGGGGTATATTGAAGTACCATGATTTTCCAGTTTTACGCTTAGTAACTATTCTTTTCCTTTTGACGCAAGCAGTGAAGATTTTGGCCGTTGAAGAAAATCTTTTGCATTGCTCTTCAAAGTTAGATGGGCATAAAACTAAAAATTTATAATTTTTTTCGAAATTTGCTTGGCACAGAGAAATGACGTTTCGTTGTATTTGTTAAGAATGGGATAAATCATTTGATAAATATATCTGCATTTTTACAACTATATTACTATTTGGTGCAAGAATAACACTTAAATTAACAAGAATTATTTCATTCACGCAGTGGTCATATACGTTCTGAATGATGACATTAAAGCTGGAGAATATTTTTGCGATAAAATGTTTTAGTATTTTTAATATGATATGATAGAGAGTAACATGTTATAGTAGCTTAATTTTTATGATTACTCCCAGCTATAAAAACCGCCCTTTACTAGAATGGTTGCATGAGTGTTATTCTACGAAGCATTACATGGGTATTGCAATATTTGGAAGATTATATTTTGCTTAAAGGTTATAGATTTAATAGCTTCCTGCGATATTTTGTTTTAATCATTTCACTTCATGCAAGACGATACAGCCACTAATTCTCAACTGGTTACTAAGAGTGAATGAAACTGAGACAACATTCAAAGGATAATAAAATATCAGGAGAATAATTAAGTAACAGGACCCAGACGATGCATTTAATTATGGAAGATGGTAGTTGACAGAAAATCAAGAAGCTGAAAGAGTATTCTACGAGGGAAGAAACCATTAGAATACAACTTCCAGTTACACGAAGCAATATATATATAATTTATTCAAAAATTATAACATAAATATGATACATAATCACCACAAAAATAGGAATTTTATTTCAACATTTCTGGTGTCTTATCAAGTGATGGTGTTGATTGCAGAAGAAACTCTTTATTCTACATTCAACACCATCACTTGATCAGACACCAGAAGTGTTGAAACAAAATGGGTATTTTTGCAGTGATTTTATGAAAAATTATATTATAATTTTCGAATAAATTATATTTACTCTACTCTTTTATGTTTAGTATGTTTTGGTTATTGGAATTTATTTTGTATACACCAATATCATACTAGGGTATATATATATATATATATATATATATATATATATATATATATATATATATATATATATATATATATATATATATATATATATCAAGCATTTTTTAACATATTTGACACGAGGCTAAAAATTCATAAGCTGGATATGAAGGAGTAATGCTAGTCCTGTGAATTCTTGCATTAATTAATTTCAGACATTCTTATTAATAACACCATTGTTTGTTTTGAATGTTCGCAGAAGGTTTATATATAACAAGTAGCAATTTCTCTTGAAAAATGTGACAGCGCAGTTTTATCAAATAAATGCTAAAAATGAATTAACCCCAAGAACATTCATGCTGATATCTGTTTGCTAGATTAGGGGATTTGAAGGAAGAGTATTGACGACCGCCCATCTGGACGAACTGTGATTGCCACAAGCATGGAAAACTTTGATCATTTTCGCCACAACGGGAGGAATGGCAGGCGATTTACTATAAATGAAACACTGAAAGTTATTGTGAGAGAGTTGTGAATAATTTGTAAGTTTTTGCACGGTGGCCTCCACCTCTTCTGACACCTGATCAAAAGCGCAAAGTCTAAACACATCACGGGAAAATCTGACATTGTTTGATGCAGATCTGGTTTTCTTGAAGGTTTTCTAACCCAATATGAGTGCTGAATTGATTATTTTGACCCAGAGACAAAAAGACAATACATGCACTCAAGTCGTTGGTTACAATGGCTTTGAACTCTTTGATCACCGTCACTAATCTCCTTATTTGTTTATCATCTGTTCCCCAACATGAAAATAAATAGAGCTGGACATCACTACCGCAGTGATGACGACGTCATATCTGGAGTTGAAGACTTGTTTGACCAACAATATGAACAGTCTTCTTTGAACAGTCAAATATCAGTTTACCTGGAATGTAACAATGCAGTTATTAATAAGACGAATTGACATGTATGCGTACAAGATTTCGCAACTGAAGAATAACTCCTTCATAGTCATTCAATGGGCTTTTCAACCCACCCTCTTACGTGTAAGTATAGGATAAATATGAAGCCAATGTGGCATAATTTCAGTGATCGTTCGGGAACCGGTGTTTCAACATGAAGTGGCCTTAAACGTAATAAATATATTTGATCTTAGTTTCGGTCTACATGAAATTTTCATGCCTACATAAATTTTCATAGTGTAAATCATTTTCGGATTTTCAATGAAAATTTTGAAAAAATGTAGTCTCTCAATTCGTCTATCTATAATATAAATCTCGCTATGATAACATACGGTGATTCCACCATTAAAATCAATATAAAATCAATGAAGCGGTCAGAACGAAAAGGGTATTATCGTCTGTTTAGTAGAACTATAATTCTTGCTTCAATGGTTAAGAAAAATAACCAAGAGAGAACAATGGTCTATTTACTGTCATGGGGCGTCATTCTAAGTCTTTAATCTCAAAGGCAATCTTTAACTCTCTTTCTCTGACCGAGAGTCAGCGCGAATCATAGTCCGTAGGCTTCAGTCCGTCAGTACGACTATCAGCAGCATCAACAATGTCCGAGAGGATATTAAGCAGCGAATCACATTCGTAGTGTTCTTGGAAATTGTCGCCTGTAACACAACAAGTTCATCTGAAGATCACACGCTAAGCTGCTTTGGACAAAGTGATAAGAATCGCATTTCCTTTCGCCCTCGAGAATCTGTTGTCTAAATGGCCGTTATGAATCGGCGGTTTTTCGAACAGACACTTCGATGAAATGATCACAACGACATTTATCACTCTAAAAGTAATTGTGTTTTATCTTTGCAATCATTGATCAAGTAGCTATACATTAAAGCAAGAAAGAAGGAAAAATCCGAATTTGCTTGGCATATTTAAATTCTGATACATTTTTTCTTGCAGGCTTTGTTCTTCAAATCACTCTTTCTAGTACTTTTATTCCTAACCGTTGTTTTCTTTGTTATTATTTAGCTCATCAATCTAGAATACTCATAAAAAAGATATATGCTTGAAAGCCCTCGATAAACTGGCCTTCATTCCATGGAAAATGTCAAGAAATGCAATATATTGCTAAGTTTTAAACTTTCGTCGCTCATTCAAATCTGAATAAGTTTTTTTTCATTTTCTTTAAATCTCCTGTCTTTAACGTTTGTTATAATAGCAATAAAAGGTTTAAAATAACTACTGCTGGTGAAATTGCTATCCAGACTGCATTCTTTATCCAAGAGTAGAGAATTACTTCTATAGAAATTAGAGGAAATTATTAAACAAATACAGCTACAATTTCCACCCAAACGAACACGTTGATGATTAATTGAAAATCCCATAATATATTTTCTGT
This sequence comes from Acanthosepion lycidas, assembly GCA_963932145.1. Taxonomy (NCBI): domain Eukaryota; kingdom Metazoa; phylum Mollusca; class Cephalopoda; order Sepiida; family Sepiidae; genus Acanthosepion; species Acanthosepion lycidas. The sequence continues at coordinate 118,633,868 of OZ010571.1, forward strand.
TCATAAGTTATTTTAATATACACAATTTAATTAAGTACATATATATATATATATATATATATATATATATATATATATATATATATATATATATATATATATATATATATATATATATATATATATTTGTTTTAATAAAGAGTATTAAGTACAATTTCCTGCCTGGATGTTCGAAAAATTTCTAGAAAATGTGTGCTTTTCTCTTATATATTAAAATAAAAAGTTACATTCAACATAGATGAAAACACGCTGTGCCAAGTACACAGATAATAAACTACATACAATGAAAACAACCCGAGATGAATAGAAAAAAAAATGTCTATAAAAGAGGAAATCTAGCACGACTTAGTATTTTCTTCCTTAATACATATAGACAGTTTAGTGTCAGACGTGATACACGCATGGGCGATCAGTTCACGTTCGATCTATGACTCACTAGGCAGAACTTTTTAGCAGTAAGTTCTCATTTGTTTTCTGCGGTAGACTGATTGCCAACCAAGGCTATAGAACCCAATCTGTCCTGTTATTTGGTCCATAGCTCGAGGGAGAATAGATGCATTCAGACTTTTCCCAAAGTAAATGAAGGTGACGAACTCGTCTAGAATTAGAATGCGACTCTCTTCCCCACAGACCGATATCCATTACACAACAACGTACATCCACAAAAACCTCTACTATTCCTACTTGCCGAAGAATGAAGATTAAAGAACATGTACAACATCGCAGGCTACACTGACAGTAAAACTGAGTTTACCTTCTGTAAGAGTTAAATACTACAAAGAAAACATCAGAAAACTATTTGAAAATTCTGAAACGGTCAATATAATGCCTTTCCTGAAAGAGATTCATCTATACCAAAATATATATTACAAACAATAGGTTATCTACAAAATATATATCTATAAACCATACGTTTACTTGAATGCATAAAATTAGGTTGGTGCAAAAATAATGCCGTAATAATGTCGTTTTTTGACGGATTTTTAACGTCAAAAAACGACAGTATTACGTCATTATTTTTGCAACAACCTAATATTAAGGGCAAAATATTTGTAGTTGAAAGCATAAATTGTGCACAATATATATGTAGATCAAGCCATAAACTTGAAACTTCTAACTTTCGGAATTTGCCACTAAACAAAACAACTATACTAAACATAAGATTAGATATCGTGTGATATTGCTGTTGCGAATGCAAAATGCATGATATGCAGTAATATATTTAAAGATTCAAATACAATAAACAATTTAACTCAATGAATACGGCTGCTGCACGCACACAAATATTACTATTCGCAAGCTTCGATAAATAAAATTTTAAAACGAAGAAATCAAAATCGTTCCATTTTTAAATAACTCTGTATCATTTTCGGATATTTTCAACTAAATTCGCAGCATATTTATGGTGTCCATTGAAAGGCTAAATAGGCGATATAGATGTATGAAGATGCATTGTGTCAGACTCCAAAACGGGGACGAATAAATTTATTTGGAAATGAATATTCCAAATAGATTTTCCCAATGATCATACAGCGAATGATATTTCATGTTTATTAAAAAGAAGTTATAAAAATATTTAAAATAGACCAAAGCTTATATGCATGAGAAAGGAATATATATATATATATATATATATATATATATATATTTATATATATATATTTCGATCCGAGCTAGAGGCAACCGGGTGTCTAGCCACACTGATGAGCTGTGGAACAGCGAAACAGTCTGTCTGTGGATGACGTTATATATATATATATATATATATATATATATATATATATATATATATATATATATATATATATTATGGAATGGGTCAAGTCCGACAATTACTTAATATATTTCCTGTTTATAAGTTATTTTAATACATGCAATTTAATTAAGTACATATTCTGTTGTTTTAATAAACAGGATTAATTACACTTACCGGCCTGAATGTTCGAGAAATTTAGTAGACAATATGTGATTCTCAAAGAGGAATCGAACCTGCAGCCACAATTCGGAACATCATTCGATCTGATGTGCTGTTAAATATTGAGCCACAAAGAAACGCCTGATAAGTGAAGTCCAAATTACTGTTTATAAACAACAAATCTTCGATTATCCCACCTGAACGATCATATGTGCTCATGAATCTTACCTTAACGTAAACATTGACAGCATATTATAAAATGGATTAAGCCAATATCATAATTTGTAGTATATTCAGGCCGGCAAATGTAATTAATATTATTTATTTGAAAAAAAAACTCAGAGCATATACTTAAATAAATTGTAATTATTACTATACCTTATTAACTTAAAATATATTAAAAGATTGTCGGAACTTCCATTTCCAGCTCGAAACAGAGAATAAAAGAATGTCCTCGATCAAATTTGAGTATATTGTAATAACAACAATACTAACAATTAAATAAAAGAGGAAAGGATTTGAGAATTCTTAAAGAGTGGAAAGAAATAGTGTTAAGGGAAAATAAATGTCCGTGTATACACCGGTGCGTATGGAGGTAAGTATATATAAGTAAGTATTAATATTCTTTTGTTTTTATTATGTCAGTTAGATTTATCGACTAATTTCGGTCAGTATGGTTATCAGCAGGGAAAAAAAATCTGCTTGTTAATAGCAGTGAACTAGAGATGAATGAATTCATAAAGAAAATCAACTTTATCTGTTGTTTTCAATTTTTTTTTTTTTTTTTTTTTTGTCATCATAAATTTAGGTCAGTCCTTGTGTTAGCCAAAGAGTCTCCTGCAAGTTGGCATTTAGTTTAACGACTGGATGGATTCATGCTGCTCTGAATACCCTTGGTCATTTTGACAGTTTTATTGGTTCCTGGAAAGGGGATGTGTCTCTGTTAAGTGTGTGTTATTTGTTCTGAGTGAGTGATATATATATATATATATATATATATATATATATATATATATATATATATATATATATATATATGTGTGTGTGTGTGTGTGTGTGTATGTGTGTGTGTGTGTCTGTCTGTCTGTCTGTCTGTCTGTCTCTGTGCGTGTGTGTGTGTGAAGAAATATAGTTTTATGGTGTGGTATATTTAATCCAAACCAATAAATAAACAAACAAGCCACTCCCGCAAAAATAACCGCCAGAATAGTTTACCCAGCATGCACCACTGACCCATACATATAAATAGCCGAGGAAATATCTATCATTCGTGGCCCGACGATTGAATCCAGCCTCTGAGTGATGACTGCAATGTTCACTTTCACACACACACACACACACACACACACACACACACACACACATATATATATATATATATATATATATATATATATATATATATTGTCTCACGTGTAATAGTCAAGCAGATTTACGCCTGGCGCAATAAGTGGCTAGATATTTCGGGTGATGTGGCCTCTCAATTGAGCGTCTTGGGTCACCCCAACTTTGTAAGAAGGTGTAAAAAACAGCTGAAACATATACGCATTCCAATGCATACAAGTTACACACAGCGCTTCATAAACCTTTCCCCAGTTCACTGTAGGTAGCAACATTCATCCGAAGACCATGTTGAAAAAAGTCGGTTGGCATGCCGTGTTCTTCAATACCCGTCACCACTAAAGACAGAATCAGGGGACCTTGTGTGCATAAAATTAAGTACAGAAGGTTTTGCAAAAAAACGCTAACATTTTTGGGTTTTTTTAAAAAAAGAAATTAAAACAGAACATAGCAGGTCCTTAGGGATGACAATATGAACTTCCATTTCTGAATCATGTATGACTTGTAAGGAATGTCCTCATGGGACAGATTAAAGAGTCTGCTTTGCATCATATAGCTATCTCTGGGAATAGCTCTTATGGACGGGATATCTGACGATGATGTTCTGCACCCGCTGTAAGAATTATCCGGATGTCATGAATGCATTTTAAAAATCACTGCATTAAATCACCGCTGGAGGCTTCCAATTCATTTCTAATATTGTGAAACAAACAACCAGGGTATATCACAAAAATATCGCCCTGCTTCGCGTGTAGTATAAGAATTACAGTGTCGTTTTATGTCAAATGTTAGCCATTGATGCTCTGAAAAGATAGAAACACATTAATTGATTATCACATAGCTGCAAGCACACAATCATATGCTCTCAGATAAGTTACGTACCTAATACACACACACACATATATATATATATATACACACACACACATATATATGTATGTACATATATGCACGCACACAAACACACACACTCACACACACACATATATATATATATTATTTATTTATTTTATGTTATTAAAACATGTTTTAATCATTTTACCTATATATATAAATATATATATATATATATATATATATATATATGTATATATATATATATATATATATATATATATATATATATATATATATGTATGTATGTATGTATGTATGTATGTATGTATGTATGTATGTATGTATGTATGTGAAGTGCACGCTTGGGAGTTCATGTCTCTTTAAGTTTGACTTGGTTAAAGATTTCCCGCAGAAAGCTATTATTTTCTGCGCTAGACTAAGAACTCTGTCCTGCTACTTATCCCACATATAGAAGAGTTCATATAGAAGTATTTGTATACATCTTAAGTATTTCTGCATAAGTCAATCTAAAGATTTTAGTATAATTTTTATAGAATTCATCTGCTTCATGACGTTTAAATTGAAAACTAATGTGTTACTGTTGTATCGTTAAAGAAGTTACAAACAAAGTTGGTACACGAGTGAAATGAACAACATGGGCGTAGATAGAAATTGTAAAAGAAAGACAGAGAATCGGCTAGTACCTTCAAGAGCCAGTCTCATATATGTCCTGTGCATATTACATATATTTACTGATATAGTCAGTCCACAATAGGTAATAGGAAGAGTAGAACATTCCATTACAACAGTTACTAAACCAAATCCCAAACTAAATGACCTGGTATTGGGTTATATCATTTGAAAAAAACGCATTACAGATATATTAACGTAAACTAAATTATAAAGCTCTAAATTGTTGGTATGAGACCCAGACAATTAATATGATATATGATATATATACTTAAATGTAGTTTTTCCATGAATGTTATATAATATCCAATTAAGTGGTTCTTTCTTAATAGAGGTAATTGATTTCCATTGTCATGTTTAACAATTATCTTCTTTAACAGAATATGTTGTCTCATTCGTTTTGTATTTGCCTTCATTTGTCATCTTTTCACATTGGGAATTATTCTATGTATTAGGTTGGTGCAAAAATAATGACGTAATAATGTCGTTTTTTGACCTTAAGAAATACGTCAAAAACGACATTAGTACGTCATTATATTTGCACGAACCTAATATGTTACTTTTTTATTATTAAAATAAGCTTTTCATTGCCTCTCTTGAGAGTAAATTAAAATGAGTAATGTTGATATTGTTATTAGTACAGTACACCTATTCAGAAATACTCGCAAAACTATTTTTTTTTTATTAATTTATTTTTTCAGGTTTTATTAATTGCAAATAATCAATCAATTTCTCATTTGTTGATATATATATATACTGGTTATTTGATGAAGAAAGCAAATGTGTATTTTTAAAATCGAATTCTTGATCATTCGATTATTATCCGGCCACGTTTTCAACATACAGCATATGATATAATATCACGCCAAATCTTGCGTACGCCATACATGAAATATTATCACGCGTACGCCGTATATGAAATATGATCACGCCAAATCTTCCACTCGTGATATAGGAAACATTATTACGGCACGACTGCCACACGCCGTATATGAAATTTTATTGCGTTCCTAACTTCCTCATGGTGTATATGAAATATTATCACGCCACAACTTCCACAGGCCGTATTTAAAATAAACAACGACCAAGGTGTTTAAACCTATTGAACTACTTTCATTCGAACGATTTCACTAATACTTGTTGACGGAATTATTAATAATTCGTAAAGAAACGTCTGTATATTGCAGGTTCAAAGGAAACTAAGTTGGGTCACGCAACGTGTGTGTGGACATATTCTGTACTTATTTTCTTGAAAACTAACGAGTGAACCTCATCTACTCTTCTTCTTCTTCTTCTTCTTCTTCTTCTTTTTCTTCTTCTTCTTCTCCTCCTCCTCCTTGTTGTTGTTGTTCTTTCATCTCCTTCTTCTTCTTCTACTTCTCCTCCTCCTTGCTGTTGTTCTTCTTTCATCTCCTTCTTCTTCTACTTCTTCTCTTCCTCCTCCTTGTTATTTCTGTTCTTCTTTCATTTTCTTCTTTCATCTTCTTCTTCTTCCTTCATCTCCTTCTTTCATCTTCTTCCTCTTCCTCCTCCTTCTCCTTCTTCCATCTGGCGTGTACATTCAAGACGTAGCATGCCGAGCGCTTCTCGTGAAGGCTACGCCTGGGACGGGGCAAGATATGTAGTTTGCCCGAACACTTCGTGAAAGTAGCGATAGAGCAGCGAGAGGCTCGCCTCATATTCCCTGTGACAGTGAAGTTGTGGGGTGGGAAATAATTCACCAACCAAAAGGACTCTGGAAGGCTCTAGTATTTTGTCGAGACTGAAACGTACGCTATGTGCAGCTCCCAACTAAATATGACAACAGTACTCCATTCTTGGCTTGATCTGGATCTTGTAAACGGAGAAGATGTCACTTACTGGAGCGGTATAGGAAGCCGACAAATTTACCTGCAACTTTAGCTATGGCTCGTATGTACGCGTTCCACTTTAGGTCAAGTGTTAATGTAAAGCACAATGGTCTCCAAAGCACGGCGCCACTCAGAGGGGACATCTAACCAACGTGACTGGTGGTAGTCTACGAAACTCATTTGAAAAATATGTTTGTTACCTTCATCTGTTTTTAATTTAGAATGAAAAAATTAACGGTTCTTTCTGGTATTAGGAATTCCAACGTATTTTTATACCGATTTGCCTTAACGATGATACAGCGTCACATATACTGTTTTCCTTTAATGATAACACGTTAAAAAAGAAATTGTATTTATTCTAAATGATCGAGCAAAGATTGATACTTTTTCTACGGTTATTTACACTACAGATTATTTAAAAGCAGAAAACATTTTTAGATTGTAAGAATTATTTTCAGATAATAATGCTTTAGTAATACAAGTCTTAGTAATTAACCCATATGTGAGGGGAAGAGGTAAATTCATACCTTTCCGAAAGAAGATTTGCTCAGAAGTGAACATAACGAATACCACGGGAACTGGAACTCGGCTCTCCGATTAAGAATTCTGAGCCATTATCCATTACACCACCCGCACATCCAAGCTTACACCACCAAAGTGGTCATTCATTGAGGTGATGGCCAAGGTCACCGTTAATTAACTTCGGTGATTCAACGTGTTTCAACGTGATACGGCCGTAAACCATCGTCCAATGAGGATTATACTAAAGTGGTTCTGCCCTATAAATATTCAATTTTATTCTTTCAGACAGTATTTCTTTTATATTCTTTATAAACCGTAAAAATAATCTTGAACGTTTTTAATATAAATTACAGTTGTTCATACAGTGTAAGTAATTTACGCATGCAAGTCACGGGATGGAAGTGATGTTTGTAAAGTAACTTCTAATCCTATTATACGCATCAGAATTAAATTAGCGACAAGTTTACAAAAGCCGTTCCACTGTAGTAATTTGCATACAAGACAGTACCGAGCCTTATTGACCTTTACATTCTTACGTGCATTAATGGTTAGTGTAACTATTTAAGTAAAAATGCGTGATTTTAAACATTCTGTGTGCGTAAATCTTCCATCACGTTAAAAAATAACAGATACGATAGTAAAAAAAAAAGTATATAAGCTAGTAAGTGTATTTAAGAGAGGTAAAAATCATTCTTGTCACACTGCTTTTCAAAGATAACCCAGAAGGCTTACATCAGAATTACCAAAGACAAATGTTTCAAACATTGAAAAACTATTGATTTTTGCTTTATATGAAATATGAAATATTTTATTCATTCCTCTGAATTTTGAATTCTGCATAATGAGGACAGAAACTATTGGGCAAGTAGTTGTATATTAAGCTTTGAATGCTTGTATAAAATATATATTTGGCTTGAAATATAATGCAAAGTGTAAATAAGGCTAGTTTTCTAGCATTATGAATACATTTAAATGTTAAACTATTTATTTTAAGCGGGGGTGAATTCAGTACTGAGCTGAATCCCAATTTTCAGATCTTTGTATAATTAGGTTGGTGCAAAAATAATTGTCGTCTTTTGACGTTCAACTTCAAAAGATCATAACTCCTTTCATAATAAACTTTATTAATCGAAATAAGAACCATTAGAATCGACACATGTTTGCCAACGAGAAACAAGTTTAAATATCCCATTAGCATAGAAATCCGGAGTTCTGGAAGCGATGAAATCATACAAGGCCGATTCGGCATCATCTCGGCTTTTGAAGCATTTTTCGCACAGGAAGTTGGCGAGATGCTTGAAAAAGTGATAATCGGTGGGCGAGAGGTCCGGTGAATATGACCGATGAGGCAGAGTCTCGTAGCCCAATTCGTTCAGCTTCTGCCGAGTCAGTTGAGCAACATGCAGGCGAGCGTAGTCATGGAGGAGAATTGGTCTCTTCATATTGACCAATCTCGGGCACATACGTTGGAGCTTCTGGTGCATTTTGTCAATTTGTCGGCAGTACTTCGCCGTAATTGTTTCGCCCGGATTCAAGAGTGATGGATGAGACCGGCCGCAGACCACCAAACAGTCACCATAACCTTTTTTGGTGCAATTTCGGTTTCGGGAAGTGTTGTGGAGCTTCCCCGGCATCTAACAACTGTGCCGAACGTCGCCGGTTGTCGTAGAGGATCCACTTCTCATCACAAGTCACAATCCGCTCTAGACATGCGTCGTTTTTGTTGCGTAGAAGACACCTGAAAACGACTATTTTTTTGATTATCGTTCAATTCATGCGGCACCCATTTATCCAACTTTTTTGACTTCCCTATTTGCTTTAAATGGCGAAAGACTGTTGAGTGGTCGACCTCGAGTTCAACAGCAACTTCTCGTGTGGTTTTGCGAGGATCGGCTTCAATTAAGGCTTTCAAATGTTCGTTATCAACCGCAGTCGGCCGGCCGCGACCGTCTTCATCTTCGAGGCTCTCGTCACCATTGCGAAATTTCTGGAACCACCGTTGTGCCACACGTTCGTTAGTGGTTCCTGGGCCAAACGCATCATTGATATCACGAGCTGTCTCGGCAGCTTTTCGGCCTAGTTTGAACTGGAACAAGAAAATCGTGCGGATTTGAATTTTGTCCATGCTGTCGAAAAGCCTGCAAAAAATGAATGAAGAGATTGAGAAAGGTAACGAATAACAGGATTCGATAGAGCTACAAAATGATATATAACATGGCTATATATATCAATGAATTAATTCGGAAATCATATATAAATGTAACATATGTGAGAAAACGACATTATTTTTGCACCAACCTAATAAAACATGTACTTATTTGAATTGATGTGATTTGAGTAGTCGAAGCTAACACTTTAATCTCTGAAATATTGTATGCTAAGAAAATTAAATGACAAGAGATATCCGATTATTTCAGATTTTCGTGTTTTTTTTTCTTTTTATTTCCTATTAAACGAGCGTTATTATTATCCCATTTTATCTTCTTTCTAATTATGTCTGTCATGTTTGTTAATTACATTTTGAAACAGATTTTATCAGAATTTGAACTCGATACGTCGATTCAATTTTCTGCACCGATAATCGTTAAAATAGCCTCATATCCATTAAATTCATGCAGAATGCTAGAGATTTTCCGCTATTTTAAATGAGCTTGACATAACACTGTTTTTTTTTTTTTTTTGTTTTTTTTTAAATACTAACGCCAAGAAGAAATATTTATAGGCATTTGTTTAGAAAAAGAAATGATTATTTTTGTGTGAAAATTGAATTGCTGGCCTACTTGTTAACTCATTTGTTTCAATCTATTTATTTCAGAGCAGGAATTAATTATTTTTTAAGCTTTTTTTTGCAGGAACAAGATAATTACACTATGACAACACCGAGCATGGGCATGTGGGTTTAATAGTAAAAAATTCGGAACGACACAACCGCAAGATTTAAAGTTCCTATTTTTGCACTATATATATATATATAGATTGGTGCAAAATAATGATGTAATAATGTCGTTTTTTGACGTATTTTTAACGTCGAAAAACGACATTATTACGTCATTATTTTTGCACCAACCTAATATATATATATATATATATATATATATATATATATGTATGTGTGTGTGTGTGTGTGTGTGTGTGTGTGTGTGTGTGTGTGTGTGTGTGTGTGTGTCAATCGCAGACAGAACTGCTTCGCTGTATTACAGCTCATTAGTGCGACTAGACACGTGCATGCTTCAAGCCAGGAGCAAACCAGGGTGATTTGGTGTCAGAGTTACAACAAGTCAGTTATCATTCAGCAGAGGTAAACACCTAATTCTAATTTATTATTTTTACGAATGTAAACTAACACCAATCAGTCAGATGGCTCAAATTCATTTTACTGAAGAATTTGCATCATATATATATATGTATATATATATATGTAATTGTAGGGTGGATAAATGGAACGACCAAATATAAGCAGGTGATTACGCGAGTGCTGGTTTTCATACGCAGGTAAGCAGATAAATAATCGTTAAATTATGCGTGAGGTGTAAACAGCAGAGTGCGTAATGCGGTTATCCAGGGTAAAGATATGTATTAATTCGTACATTTTCGCGCAGCTACGTTTTTGTCGTGTTTAGTACGCGTATATGTACTAATATATATATATATATTATATTTACACACGCTCTATCTCTGATATTGAGCTCTTTATTCCATAAATATAGCACACCTTAAGACTATATTTCTTTATATATATATATATATATATATATATATATATATATATATATATATATATATACAGAGAGAGAGAGAGAGAGACTCACGGTCGAGTAATGTATAGTGGGCGGCTCGGATTGAAGAATCGGATAGCCGATTTTGATTTCCAGTAAAATCCATTACATTCCGTGCTAATACCCATGGAAAATGTGTGATTCCTCTTCTACTCCCCACCAGCTATGATTAAATAGCAGGACAGACTACGTTCTATAACATTCAATCACAAACTACTGCAGGAAAATATCTACCTCATCATTTATCGTAAGATACATGATCGACTAATCATGTTTCACGCATGGCACATAACTGATATATATATATATACATACCTATACATATACATATATATAATATATACAATATATATATATATATAATTATACAATGTGCATGTATATAAATATAAATAAATATATATATATATATATATATATATATATATTTGCAACTTTTAATATATATTACTTATATGTTATATATGCGCGATACTTATTAGAAAGCTCTCAATATCAGTGATAGAGCTAACATAATCATTGCTACCTTTTCGTGTAGGCAAAATAGGCATATTTGGAATATTGTTATAGGCAGGTGCATTTTTCAATATTTTCCAGCATATTCTTGGTGTCATTTTTCTGTTTTAGATGCTATATGTATGCGGATAGTCTAGTACTGTTTGTGTTTTATATTGGAGAATGAAAGGTCGTGATTGTTTTTTCTTTACTTGAATGGTTCCTCGTTGTAGTACTTTGTGCTGTTGTTTGCACTTACCTTGGCTCTATATATTATATTCGTTTTTTGGCAGTTTCCTTGGAGTGGACATGTTTTAATTCTGCAGTTGCATTGATGTTTCTTGGTTGTGTTAATGCAGGTTGATAATTTTGTGATGGATTTTTATTATTTTGTTATACTTTTGTGCAGCTTAACCTGAAAAAAAAACAAACATACAAACCGTACAAAAAGATGATGACAGCCTTACGTATACACATCCTCCAACTGTCCATCTTCAATCATCAAGCAAATATCTATATCAGTCAGCAGAAGGCTATCTGAAAATCATCAAACGTAGATGTTTTCAATAACATCAAAACATCATTAGACGAAGCACTAAAAACATTGGATGCACAAAACTAAAATACACACCTCCACAACCGAAACACAAAAACAGAAGAAACATTATCTGGTTTAATTCACCATAAAACAAAACCGTCAAAACATAGGATGACATTCCTAAACTTAATAGGAAAACACTTCCCAGAAACAAACCGATTAGCAAAAATATTCAACAAAAATAACGTTAAAATCAGTTACAGTGGGAACGCCGGTGCATACGTACATACGCGTACGCGAGAAAACATTATTCGGCGAACAAAATAGACGAATGGTCTGTGTGTTGACACCGTAACTGACGAAAGATGTTTCCCTACACAATCCAGCTTTCAATACAGCGACCAAATGCGTACATATGTACGCAACGACACATAGATCCGCATATATGCCCAGTTACACTGTCCATATGCGTTTTTTGTTTGTGTGAGCTCCAGTAAATAAGCGTGAATGTATGTATGTCTGTGTAGGCAAAGAGGGAACGTATGTATGAGTGGCTTTCCGACGATAGTTTTTACTGAATACAGGACTTAGCGTTGACATTCATTTTTTTGTTATTTATTTTATATTGTTATTCTAATTTAAACTTGCTTATAACGGAAAGAAATTCCCCTCCCGACAGAAATCGAATTTCTTTTCGTTTATTCCCTTTTCTATCAGGAAATCCCTCCTATAACCAGTTATATTAACGAAAATCTTAAGTTCTAACTTATTAGATACTGTTGAATATCGGCAAGTTTCTCTCATATATATGAAGTATATATGTATTTGCACCATTAATTTAAATGTTGTTATTTAATTACATATGACTATGAATTTTCATTTAACGGTCTTGCCTATCAATTTATTCTAATTTGTTTCAAAGTTCACACAACTATTGCTGCCGTTATAATTATGAACATGCGTAAAACATAATCTTTCTTTTATATTTCTCGTATTGTTTGTTTGGATCGGGTGAAACTTCTCAAATATTTTTGTATCTTTATAGATAATTATTACGGTGATAGATTGTAAAACCTGTTGGTTTTTATTGCATTTTTCTTTAATTTTAAGATAAACTGTTATAAATTAGGTAAATCAATAAGAGGTAAAAGAAGGCTGCCAGTAATTCAATTTCGAATGCAAAATTACATTTACGAAGATCTCTTTATTAAAGAAAATATTTCTATCCAATCCAACAAACAGAGTCAACAAAGATTAGTCTGAGGAAACCAGATTGCTTTCCTGCCTGACTGAACTCAAGCAGAATCCGTCAATATCAATTTTATCTCGTCCTTATCAATACCTGGCATTTTGTGTGCGCCAGTGTTCACTCTCCTTCCTCGTCAGATGGAAGAAAGATGAAGACACACCAACTCAAAAGTCACGTGCCATATAATGCAATTACCCATATGTCAACATTATCTAATCGGCCAGCTAAAAAAATATGATGAAAAAGCAGAAAAAAATGAAACAAATTTTGTTATTTCTTTATATTTGTTACATGTTCTTAACTTACGTGACTCTAGAAATTGATTTAATCTCAAGTTCATTGTAGAATTAAGGCTGCACTGCCTCATTCTTCTGCTCTATATCCGCTTGTTTTTATTCTTTTATTTTAGTATTTCTCTAACTTTTATTTGTAAAATATTGTAAACAGCGTTTTCTGTTTGATTTACTGGGATTGGATTAATAGCATCATTTGCTTAATTGACATGAGATGATTTATCAGCTGAAGCGGAACAGAGAATTTTGCAGAGTAGGAAGTTCCATATAAATCATCCGATGTTGACTATCTTGAAATAAATGTATCTCTTTTCATTCATTTTTTTTCTTTTCACCAACGTTTCCCAACAAAATGACTACTGACATTCATAGCAAAAACTTATTCGCAAAGAAACATAAAACATGAAATTCACTGTCAAGGATCGTATGGTATTATTTTATATTTTTGTATGTAAGAATATTGTAATCCATTAAAACAAAGAGAAGTTGTTCAGGATTTAATGAGAAAATATGCCAGGCAGGCTCTGCAATTATAAAAATACATCGTATGTTCCTGTTCCGACAATGATACTTACATTAATTCCCGACCATTTATAATGTGAAATATTTAAAGTTATGTTAAGGAAAGAAAATTTACATTGAAACTGAAACATTAATCGAATTTCTTATTCAGAATTTAAAGAATCTGAAGGGTCATCAACAATTCCTCAAACTCACGAACAAAATTTAAAATTTATTCTATAACTGTTGAAAATGAATAAAGTGATCAGTCAATTTATATATATATATATATATATATATATATAAAATTTAGCTCTTGAAAATATATTTCATTTGAGAACTGTCGAGAGATAAATAACAACCACTTGCGTTAATGCAAAGCTCTTCAGATTTGGAGCACTCCGGCTGATTGGCGTTTCTTTATATTCGTAAAATCAATACACTAGATTTAGCTGTTTCCCTCTATCGAATGAAGATAGTTCTGCGGTAGAAACTCTGTGTGACTCGAGGATTGAGATCCGGGTTTGATGTCTGTTCGCACTGAGAAGCTCTGATAACCGAAACAATACACACACACACATTATATATATATATATATATATATATATATATATATATATATATACAGTGTAACCCGGATATAAGAGAGTTGTCGGAACCGGAGAAGTCTCTTATATCCGGGTTTCTCTTATATCCGGTTTCAGTCTATTTTATTTAGGTATGTATGGCTCTAATTTGGGACTAGATAAAATCTCTTATATCCGGGTCTCTTATATCCGGGTTACAATATATATATATATATATATATATATATATATATTCACCCTCTCCGTCATGCACGAAGACATATCTGTATATTTATTTCTACTAACATATTTATTGTACACATTAGTGATACACGTTTTAAATAGACATTTAAAAGAGTATAATCGTCGCCTATCGTGTGAGTGTATGTGCGCGTTTAAGCACGGCTGTGACTACCTTTTAAATTTTTTTCCGACTAGCAAAATAAGAATCTTGAATTTATTTGGAATTATTATATTGATTTGTTTGGAATCATTACATTGAATTGAAATGTTGATTTGTAAATCATGCCCGAAATATCACGTCTTGCATAAAAAAGGCTTTTTAAAATATTTACATTTAATAGAAAACGAAACCGAGTAAAATAAATATTTTGGCATGATTCATTTGTTATATAATTATTTCAAAAGAATAATTGTCATACGAATAATGTGAAATGATGTGATTCCAAAACAGGATCGAGGGCAGAAAGGTAGACAAATATTGTATTTGTCGATTTATGAATCTATATGCCAGCATTTAAATTTAAATCAAGACAAATTAACAGAAAACGGTGAGTTTGTGGGGAACTTTTGGGGCTTAAATTATATTTCAGTAGAGTTTATCCAACGTGAAATAAATATGAATCATTAGTGTATTCAAACTTAAATAAGTATGTACTTACTATACTTACTTTAGTCTGACGCGTAATAAAATGGGAGGATACTAAACATAAGAACATATTCGTTTACTGATTTTCATGATCAAAAATAATTCAAAATAGTTCGTTTCGTACATGGGAAAGGAAAAGAAGCGTTACATATATATATATATATATATATATATATATATTATATATATATAAAAAGTGAACATAGAAGTCAAAACTTAGAGGCGACAGTCAGTTTCATGCTATATGCAATCGTCAGGCCATGTTCACTTTTGTATTTACACACGCTCTATCTCTGATATTGAGCACTTTATTCCATGCATATAGCACATCTTAAGATTATATTTCTTCATATATATATATATATATATATATATATATGCATGTTGCATTAAAACGACCGATAGACAAGGTACTACGGTTAATTTTTTCATTTAATTTTTCTTGTATTCGGACAAGAGCTTTCTTTTCTGGACAAAGGGTGTGTAAGAACTGTGCAAATATTTTATATTTACGAGCGCTTTTGGCTATACCTTCAGCCATTATCAAGGATAATTCGATTTTTCTGAAAAATAAAACATTTGGACATTTCTTACACACCCTTTGTCCAGAAAAGAAAGCTCTTGTTCGAATACAAGAAACATTAAATAAAAAGCTTAACTGTAGTATCTTGTCTGTCGTTTTTAATGAAACATGCATAGAGGAAGGATTGCTGCCTAAGTATACAACTATCATATATATATATATATATATATATATATATATATATATATATATATAGAGAGAGAGAGAGAGAGAGAGAGAGAGAGTATCAAAAGTAGTTTTACAATCGTTGTGAGCTGCTTTCTCACAGGAAAGCAAGGACAAAAGTACATATAAACATATGTTCGAAGATACTTCATTTTTGAATTATTAAGTTTAAAGAATGTTTGCGGTAGATGGAGCTGTGTTGCCTTATAGTCTAGGTTACTGATGTGGGGCCAAAGTCGGGACCACGGAAGGAAAACACAGAACACGGTTTAGAGGTAAGAAAGATATATTAAACAACAGGTTACAAAGATAGTGTAAGTGTAAGCGGAGCTTACTATGTGCTAGTGTCCAATATTGGTAGTCGTACGCGGCTGATACTACGATATTAGAATACTCTATCTCTCTCTCTCTCTCACACTCTCTCTGTCTATCTCTCTCTCTCCCTTCCCCTAGAAAATTATATCGCATACTATATAAAGTATGCGACATAACACTATGTTACGGTCTCACAATACCCCACTTCCAAGTGTTTTCTATTTATTTTTTTATTGAAAAGGAGAAAAAAAACAAAACTGTTAATACTTTTTTCACTTGGGATTTACGTCAAGCGGTTGAGTAAATTTCCTTTTCCTTCCTGAACGTCCCACGTCAGGAGAGACTTGTCATTACGGGGTCCATGGCCATTGTTTGTTCTTTTTTAAGAGTTGGTTAAGAGGCCCTCTCAAATTTTGCATGTTCTTAATGAACCCTTGGTAAAAGTTAGCTAGGCCGAGGAAGCTTTGTAACGATTGAACGTTATCTGGGGCCGGCATGTTTCTGATTGCGTTGGCTCTTTCTGGATCCGGCTGACGACCATATTTATTTATAATGTGTCCTAAGTATTTAATCTCTGGTAAGAAAAAGTCACACTTTGCCTCCTTAACTTTAAATCCGTATTCTTGTATATTTTCGAATACGTTTATTATATGGTCCCGGTGCTCTGCCGTAGTTTTACTAGTAAGCAGTATATCATCCAAATAGGCTGTTGCGTAGTCAAGGTCGCCCAGCATGGCGTCCATGACCTGCTGGAAAATTGCAGGCGCAACCGTTACTCCAAAAGCCAGTCTGTTGTATTTGTACAACCCTCTATGGGTGTTTATGCAGAGCAATTTGGAACTTTCTTCTTCCACCTCTATCTGAAGGTATGCGTCCGAGAGGTCGACTTTAGAAAAAAAAAAATTCCACCATTGACTTTATTGAAAATTTCTTCAGGGCTTAGGAGAGGATTGTGGTGATCTTTCAAGGCATCGTTTAACCCTGTGGAAAAATCTGCGCATACTCGTATTTGATTGGACTTTTTTTACGTAGACTGTAGGTGCTGCCCACTCGGTGAAATCTGTTTTTGACAGAATACCTGCTTGTTCGAGTCTTTGTTTATTTGCTCTAGTCCAACGAAAGGGACATTCCGTTTCTTTTTGAATACCGATTGTGCACCGTCCTTCACCTTGAACTTAGCTTTCATTTTAGTACATTTCCCAAGGCCGCCAGAAAAAAAACCTGGAGAAATTGATGTTTGAATTCCTTTTTTAGATTTACCGAATTGGACGTTGTACGTTGTATCTTGCGACAAAATGTACTCATTGGGCAATCCCAAAGATTGAATTTTTCTATCAATTTTCCAAATAAGTTATCTGAAGTTTTCAATACGCATGCTTTCAGCTTTTTGGTAACTCTATTTAGTCTTACTGTAAGTATTACCTCGCCTAAAATGTCAATCTTTTAGCCAGTTACGGATTTTGCTGTTTTATCCGTTCAGCTTGTCGGCTTGTTTAATTTTCGCCAAGTATACCAGTTAATGATTGAAAGATCGGAACCCGAGTCAAGCTGGAATTTAATAGAATTATTGAAAATATCTACAGTTACATATTTCCTTAAATTCCTATCGTCAATATTGTCAGATTGAGCCTGCCTAATTTTATTTTTGGGTTTTCTCGTTCTGTTGGCGTACCAGCACGAAGTTAAAGTATGCCCACTTTTATTGCAATATTTGCAATATTTTTTGTCCTTAACTGGACAGAATTTCATCCAATGCCATTTACCACAATGGTAACATGGTCCGGGCGTTTTCTTTAACGTATTTGGGTATGTGTTACTGCGGATTGTAGGACACGAGATTTGCCTTTTGTCTTTTTGAGGGGAATAGGAGGTAAACTTGCATCTGATTTTATCAATCTGAGCCACACCTGATTCCTCGATATTGTTTGAGTCACACTTTACAGATATAATTCTTTGACAGTCCTCTGCCAGTTTTTGGAGAGTCAATCCTTGTTCGTTGTCAAGCTTGGTCAGTACCCGTCGTCTGACTTCGGCGTCTTCTGCTGATACTAGACCTTGTGCGAAAATTAAGCACTTGAAATCATCGGCAGTCAGTTCGGCTAGTTTAAAATCATTACAGAGCTTGTTTACAGATGCTGCAAACGTTAGAAAATCTTGCTGGTTGTCTTTGACTGTGTTCAGGCATTTCCAATTGTTCGTGGAACAAGGTTTTGTTAGGTCCGAATAGTTCCGATAGGAGCTTAATTGTCTCTGAAAAATTAAAGTCAGTGGTTTTCTTGTGTAGTATGAAGTCTACGAACCTACTATGTTCTGTAGTTCCCAGTTTTCTCAATAGCAGACGTAGCTTTTTTTTTACTGGGCCATTGATCACAGTCTACGTTGAAAATATCTTCGTAGCGCCTGAAAAAAGCCTCGAAAATTTGGTCGTTCTCTGGTACGTATTCAAACGTTTCCATTGAATTGTAGATTGTACTCTGGGAGAATATTGTATCTTTTTCAGAGTTTGAGCCTTTTAATGCATTGTTGTTCAGCATTCTGAAGAGTAATTTGTTGGAATTCCATTTGTAGTTTATGTAATTTCAAAAATAGTTGTTGTCTTTCTTCTGATTTTTGTTGTGGATCCAAATTTACTTTTAGCATTTGGACTATTACTTTTCGAAAATCTTCAATATTTAGACAAACAAAAATGACAGAGATTTTTTTGTTACTTTGAACCCTTGTGTACCAAGAAGAGGTACACAAAAAAATCTTGATGTTTTTTTTTCTTTTACAAAAACAAATGGACAGACAATTAGTTAAACTAAACTAATTGTGTTGAGCTTTTTTGCAATTCCGTGGTTCTGTTAACTGTAACGTAATTGTATCAATTTTCACCACACTTATGTATTTTTTTTTATAGAGGTACCAAAAAAGAGAAAACTCGCCTCAGTGAATTTGAGGGGAAAATAATTATGCCCGAGATTCAACTCAGTTATATAAAAATAAAATTTATATAGTTTTTTTCGAAAACTTGAGTCGTCAATAGAAATTTGGCTCTTGTGTTGTCAGTTTGTTTTATGAAAAAACTGTTTTGTTGTGTGTGGGGGGGGTGTACGAAATCGTTCTCGTAGTTAGTCACTGCTGTTTGGTATCGGAATATATATATTTTTTTATATGTAGACGCTGGGTGTTGCGTTTAAATCGCTAATGTAGTAATACCAGCTTAATTTCTCGTTCAACACTGCTGTGGGAACGCGTAGAGTTTCTGTATATTTTTCGAGTACTCTGTCGCTATTGATATGGTGAGAACGAAATTCTGGAATCTTTCTGTCGCCACTGATGTCGGACTGGTAAGGTATTGAGGTTTCGGCATGAGTGCGTTTCTCGAATTCTCTGTCGCCACTGATGTGGGGCCAAAGTCGGGACCACGGAATGAAAACACGGATTAGAGGTAAGAAAGATATATTAAACAAAAGGTTACAAAGATAGTGTAAGTGGAGCTTACTATGTGCTAGTGTCCAATATTGGTAGTCGTACGCAGCTGATACTACGGTGTTAGAATATTCTTTCTTTCTTAGAGTGTTATATAGCATACTTTATATAGTTCTGGAAGAGTCCATGTTGTAGGCATGTTACGGTCTCACAATAGTTACATTTGTTATTCGTGTTTATCTGTGGCTAGTCTGACTTCAACGTTTAACGCATGTAGTATTGAGTGCTCCATTTAACAAGACCAGAATATTCATATCGAGAGCAGGCAGATATGATTTTTACATAGGTCTTTCGGAATTGTAATGGACGCGAGGTCCCGCGACTGAATCAGAATTTGTATCCAGATCGAATATAGCTGAGTCATCCAAAATTTGCTGATTTTTATCGTCGCGTTGCAGAGACAGTCTATGTATCGAAGAAGAACAGAGAAAATATTCTACGGCCTGACGAAGTTGATCCAGGTATTAGTACACGCAAGGTGTCCTAGCATGTCGTATATCACATATTACCGCATGGAGGATACTCAAAGAGCAGATCCTGTATCCGTGTCATTTTGCAAAGTGTGCAGTGTATTTCCTCACTCACCATAGAACTTTTGCACAAACAACCGACTCGATGGCTGAGGCAACATTTGGAAGGGATAGAATAGAAAAAAGTACTCACCCATCATTTGTGAGCTGATCGGAATCGTCAAGGTACAAGACAGGCTAGACAACAGCAGCAGTTTACAATAAATGTGTGGGCTTGAATTGTAAGTGAATGTCTAGTAAATCCATATGTCATTCCATCATCTATAACAATAGCTGTCAACAGGCACATTATTAAGAATACACTTCCAGACCTGCTAGATGATGCTCCCCTGCTAATAAGACGAATGCGTGTCATGCATGAGGGAGTCTTCAGTATATTTTAAACCCATTATTTGCGATGCAATGCCTGGCATCTACAATGAAAGAAGAATATGCCGGGAAGGAACGGTTCTATGACCTTCACATTCCCGATCTCAATCTGGAAGTTAGGCTTTAGCAGAAGAATATCGCAGCTGTTAGCGGCATGCAAAATGGAATCTTTTTTCCAAAGAGGGTGCCCGCATTGTTTCGGAAAATAAATGGTGAACTACTACTATATATATATATATATATATATATATATATATATATATATATATATATATATATATATATATATATAAACACAAGCTTAGGCATTGTTAAATGTTTATCTTTATTTCGTTGAATTTAATGAAGCTGCTCAGGTCGAAAATATTTCAACTTATATACACACAAGGCACAATGAAGGACACGTACGGAAACACGCACACACAAACACACACATACATATATATATATATATATATATATATATATATATATATATATATATATATATATATATACATACATACACATATATACACACATATGTATGTGCATATATAAATGTAAGTGTATATATATATAAATTTAATTTAATTAAATATATATATATATATATATATTCATGCACATATGGAATGCAGTAAAGTAAGCTGAAAATTTTACACATCTTTTAGAAACATATATACAAGAAAAATTAGATTGTTTACCACTTCTTGTTTTATTTATCTAAAAGAATAAAAAAGTATGAGGAAAAATCACCTTGAAATTGCCAAAGGCTAATAGATACATGTTTTATACAATTTCTACAATTTCTCAAAAATGAATATTTTCAAATTGAATACAGCCTCAGATCAATAGTTTACACATCACGTTTAAGTGCTTAAATAGTAATCTCTCCTCTCTTCCCCCCCCACATATATATATATATATATATATATATATATATATATATATATATATATTAGGTTGGTGCAAAAATAATGTCGTTTTCTCCAACCAGATATATATATATATATATATATATATATATATATATATGTGTGTGTGTGTGTGTTTGTGTGTGTATAAATATAAATAAATAAATATATATATATATGTATAATTATTTATATATTATATGCGCGGTACTTATTAGAAAGCGCTCAACATCAGAGATAGTGGTGGGAGAATGATGAAACCATGAATGTAGTTATAGTGGTGGTAGCTAAAGAGTGGTTGTTGGTATTTTATTTTATTTTGTTATATGTATTAATTTATTTTGGTATAAATCCTGATAACAGGTATTCTGTGTAAAATTATGGTAGTTGAAGATTGCTATAATATTTTAATTTTTAATTTTTAATTTACAAATATATTATTGTTTATTATATTAAAGCTCGCTATTTCCTTGTTTATTTGTGACTGTGGCTGGTAGAAATTTCAGTTTGTAATCAATATTGGTTATTTTTATGGTGGTATTAAATATGCTGGGAGAGGGGGTACATTCATGGTTTCATCATTCTCCCACCACCGTTACTATTCATTTCTATCAATTTACAATTTCTACCAATTTACAATAACTATTAGCTAATTATATTATCATTGCCTCCAATCCCTTGCAACATTACTATCACATTATTTCATATAGACCCGTTATTAAATCAAACTACCCTCTCACACAGCATATTAATTATTAAACATCACCATATAAATAACCAATAAGGTTACAAATTACTACCTTTTACATATACACAGTCAAAACAAACAAATAACCAGCTTTAAATATAACTAATAAACCGCCATTTTTTTCAAAATGTAAAAATAAATATAAATAATAATAATTTTTACCTATCAAAATTTCACACAAACCCCACCACACGTATATACATACATGCGAGGAAATATTATTCAGCGGAAAAATAAAATATATGACATGTATGCATTCACGAGATATTCACGAGACATTTCCGTCACACTTAAAATCTTCAAATTTCAACATACAAATGCGTATCTATAGACACAACACCACGTGTATACATACATTTGTCATATCCGGAACTGCCCACATATGTTTATATATGTATGAGTCCCGACGAACCACCAAGTATGTATATGTGTCTGCATACATCGATGTTTGCGTTAGTACGATGAAAAAACGACGAAGTTTCCCCCACCACTTCCACAATAACACCAATACACGCAATCTGCATGAACCCAAATTTAAAAAAAAATTAATCCGGTTGTCTGACGATCGTTAAAGCGTGAAACCCAGGGTCCCAAGCTCACATCTATCCAACCATATATATATATATATATATAAAAGAAAGAGGTTGTAGTGGTTCCAACGAGAGAAAAGTATGTATGTTAAAAAGAAGAGAAGAGAGGTGCCGTAAACGTTTTTGGTTGTAATGTGGATTTATTTAGAAAAAAATAGTATCCTTTGTTTTACATAATGTTACACTACACGTGTTTCTGGTTTCGTGACCGTCTTCAGGTAAAAACGGAGATTTCCACATATTATTAAAAATAATTAATTTTTTCTTTTGTTTTTCAATGTTAAATATTCTCGATATGAGACATTTTCTGTGTTTGTAATCCGAATTTCTTTCTTGAATTGGCAATGAAGAGTTCTGCGCGAAGGGTCATAAAACAATTAAGGTTGGTCCAAGCGAAATGATGAATTACTTATCAGCATTTTATCTTTTAATGTTTTACTGACCCCTATGTGTTCTTGGATCTGTTTCTATTTTTGTGTGTTTCTGTCAGCATGAGTGTATATATGCGTACGTATATTCTCCCTCCATACATATACTGCTTTATTATGAGGAATTAGTAAACTCATTTGTACATATACACGCATACACATACATACGCACATACACACCATCCCAGCACAAGAAATCAGTACATACACACACACGCACACACACACATACTTCCCAAGCTACATGGAACCAGTATACACACTCACACATACACATACATACACAAATACACGCACCTATACACACGCGTACTTCCTAAATTGTGTGGGGTTTGGGCTCGTGCTCGGGAGTAGTTCCCCTCTTTTGTCAACATGCGTATCTCTTTATATATATGTAAATGTGTGCATACATATATATAACCTCATGTCTCCCGTATATGAGCGTGCACTCATGTATGTGAGTGATTTGATCATTGTGTTTGGTCACCTTGTGTGCATGTTGTGTGTTTTTGTGTGGAGGGTTATGATCTATTTAGTTCGGGTTTAAATTTGTTTATAAATTTTTTTTTCTGTATTTGTAGGTACGAGTAATTGTCTGTTTGATATATCGGCATGATATTAAACTTACCCTGGTTACATTTGAAAATGTGTTGTGATACAAAAAGTTTTCTGTTGCCTGTCAATTTTATATTGCTTTTCTGTAGGGAGACCCTGTTGTTCAGTTGTTGGCTGATGCCTATATATGACTTCTTACATTTTGTGCATTTAAGTACATAAATTACATTTTTGGAGTTGCAGTTTAAGTTTTTATTTATTGTGAATGTTTTTTTAGGGTTTTCAAAAGTGTAGGAGTTCCTTCTATAATGATGTCACAAACCCCACATCTTTTTTGTTACATTTTGTATTGTGTGTTGGTTAAATTTAAATATATATATATATATATGTATATTCTCAAATTTTATATACATTTAAGTAATTTTCTTTATAAAATATCTATTGATGTTTTTCTCCTATTTTTTGGGAGTTTTTTGATGTTTTAGCAAGAAGAAATATATTAAGTTGATGCAAAAATAATATCGTTTTTTAACGTTAAAAATACGTCAAAAACGATATTATTTTTGCACCAACCTAATATATATATATATATATATATATATATATATATATATGTGTGTGTGTGTGTGTGTTTGTGTGTGTGTGTATATATATATATATATATATATATATATATATATATTTTGATTTAGACTTGATATTTATTATGTTCTATCTTAATTTCTCAAATTATTTGCGTTCGGATCTCTAATTTGGCTATTGTGTAGCAAACTAGGTTGAGATGTTAACATTTTAAGGAGATTTTTGTGGCCTAACATATGTGTTGATTGCTTTATTTTACGAATTTTTCAATGGTATTACTTGTCTTTGATCTCAAACTGATGCGGTAAGCGGGCGGTGATCTCCCTTCTCTCTCCATATGTGGTCTGCCACACCTGATTTCTCCACTTCCGCTCTTGTTACAGCATTCTAGTGTTCTTGAAGTCTTATCTTAAGGTGGGGTCGGCCTGTCTTCCCTTTATATTTCTTTCTGCAGCTGAAAGGGATAGCATACACACAATGTTTAGCCATGTTCTCTTCTATCGGGGTTCTCACTCGGGAGAGATATCTGCGGAGTGTCGTCAAGTCATCCTGATGTTATATGGAGCGGAGATCCTTTGTATTTTCTCTGATAAACCCTTCATATAAGGCAGGCAGACTTTTTTCTGAGTGTTGTTGTCCTCCTCTTGTACCCGCCTATCCCTGTTTTGGGGGGGGCTGCTGCCATGTACACAGTGTAGTTGTTACGTTGTAGGGTACTACTTATACTGACCAATTCTTTATCTAATGTCTCTGGGTCGCCACATGACTTTTACTCGGAGTTGTAAGCAGCGGATGATCCCTTACTTTACGCTGTATAGAGAGTGGGAATTGAAATTCAGGTATTGTCCGGTGAATGTTACGTAATACGGATGACTTGAACACATGCTCTGTTCGAGATATTAGAACATACAGGAATGGGATCCTACCAAGCATAGACATGAATACAATGTTGGAACCAGTTATAAGTAGTGCCAGAAAAAAGCGATAATAACAACAAAAGTTGCAATATGAACTCTTGTAAAAAACTGAAATGATAACAGCAAAAAATTGCAATATGGGCACTGGTAAAAATGGTTGCTGAAGACATTACGTTTATAATACCAAGAAATTCATACACAGATGTCCTGGTTAGAACCAGTGACAGGACCCAAAGGGTGTGAGTTCAATACCCGGTTAAGGCAGTGGAGAACTTTCAACTTTCAGGAGATAATTGATAACAGATAACTGGCATCCATTAAACATGGCACTTTGAACTAGAACAGTCTACCCTAGTGAGCGAAATACAGGGTAAAGTTCGACATTCCAATCAACTGAAGAAGGCTGAAGCGTACAACGACCGAAACGTCGTAATAAATATGTCGAAAAAGGTGAGAACAATAGCCCGAATAATATAAATAACATACATAATACCTCATTTCAGTATTATATATATATATATATCCTAAATCTGTTGTTTACTTCCTTGGTTTTTTTAGCTTTTATAATAGTAAGTCATCTTTATCAATCGATTAAAAATGCAATAGTTAACAATCATTGCATGTGCAGAATAGAAAGTTTCAGGATGTTTTTGCCTAAGATTCGTTTGCTCGGTTAAATACTGCGCGTTTACATATTTCCCAACAAATCATCTTTCTTAAACAAAGCAATACGTAAATGATATTTTGATTTTGGATTCTGTCACGTGATGTAGATAACGATCTCTTGATTCGTAATTTAAATCAATATCGGTAATCGAGGTCATACAGAAATGACTATAATAAGCGGAATTCTCGGTAGCCATTAATAAAAGTTGAATTTACATTAGCTGAATAATTCAAACAAGCAGAGAAACATTAAATTTTGACAATTTTTTTTCAAAAAAAGATCTTCGTCAGAATTAACTATAACTTTAACTTTTATTTAAGCCTCTAGTGCCTGCTTTCGCGCTTGGGTGGACGATTACTCGGTTGCATAAATAAATCTATAATTAGTGCCGGAATATTAATTAATCTAAATCAATGCCGACATTTTTTTTTTATTTGTTATATATAATACCAGATTATCCGATGATCATTAACGAGTTAATATTTAAAAACATATCCCACTTAAAATATAAGAAGATAACAGAATTCTTATTTTCATATTTCTCTAATCAGTAAACTTTACAGTTGTTGAAAATATGTTTAAAATGTTGAATTGCTTTAATTATTAAATATTAAATTAACAACAAATTCAAACAAAGACATACTTAACAGCATTATTAATAGTCCTTCGATTAAACGTATCTTCAAAATCATCAGGTGTCGTAAAGTGATTGTAGGAACATGCATCCAAAATTGCCTTGCATATTATCTTTGCGTTAATTATGCGTTGCTGAACCTCTTAACTTAAAACTAAATGTACGTGGGAGAATTATTTTCTTCTAAACGAGTAATTGTGTTTAACACATTAGAATTTTAAAAAATATCAAATAACTGTGTCAGATTTAGCTCATTTTCTCGACAGATTTTATTATTCCACCAGAACAGTTGACAAAATAAACCTGGTAACTGCTATCGAAAAGGATCTCCAATCGCTGTGTAGCTGGGCAAGTTAGGTCTTGTAAATTTTAACGCCTCCAAAATAAAACTGCTTTCATTAAATCACTGCAGAGAACTTTTTTCTGCCTGTCAGCAAGTTCACCCGTCTGTTGTCCAATGCTGAAGTTAAACTTCAAGAGAGCAGAACTATACGCCTACTTGAGTTCACGTTTACCTCAGACATGAAGTGGAGTGTTTATGTTGAATCAGTTCATACGTCTACTGCGAGTGTAATTAGTTCAATTAGACACGCTACGAATTTGTTTTCAAGAGAAACGATTTTTCACATTTATAAATCTATCATTCGTCCGTGTATTGAATACAGCTGTCATGTCTGTTCTACTGCTCCTGATTTACAACTCAAAGTTTTTGACAAAATTCACAGATGGATCTGTAATGTAATCGATCCTGACCTGGCATCTCGACGTCAGTCCCTTTCTCACTGACGTGAAATAGCTTACCATATCAATATTTTCACGGCAACAGTTTTGATTAGCTTTTTCCCTAACACACCGACTACGTGAACTTAAGCGTGCTTCTAGATTGACAACTAGGTCTCACCGTTTTACTGTTAAACTAGCTGGGCGCAATCGCCAGGTCTATTCTAACAGCTTCTTTTCCTCTCATTTCTCTTCTGATTACTTGCTTCCCTGTTTCTTACAAGCTGCAAAAATTTATTTAAAAGCCATATATATATATATATATATATATATATATATATATGTGTGTGTGTGTGTGTGTGTGTGTGTGTGTGTGTGTGTGAGAAATAACAGGCAGATTAAAAATACAGAGTTCTTTATCATTTTTTAAAAGTGCTCGATACAAAGCAGAGCATAATATTATATTATTATAATTTAGATATATATTTTCATCACAACACACAAATTACTATGTTTCAGAACTAAAAATTAAAATTAAATATTTTGTTCCATTATCAAGGGATGTTGAATAACATCAGGAAAAAATGATTTACTCTTTTAAGCCAGGTAGTATTATATTGCACAGTTTAAGTTGCATTATGTTCACTTTAAAAAAACCTAATTAATAAAACTTTAATAATTATAGATCTATTATTTGTTTACAAATAACAAAATGTGTACTTAATAGCTAAAATTTAAAATTAAATTTTAAGAATGTCATATCTAATGCACCATTGAATATAATACATATAGAATTTCAGATCTTTATAATTAAAAATGAAAATATGTGAAATATCATATTTGATATCATTTAAAAATATTATATATATATATATATATATATATATATATATATATATATATGTGTGTATAGATATATAGATATATTTATATATATATATATGATAGATAGTTAAATGATTTTGTATTTAGGCATCAATCACTCTTTTATACAAATTTCGTTAAAAACAACTCACATCTTACCTCCGGTATTTTTTTTTTTTTTTTGTTAACTTTTCTTATGTTCTTATATTTTTTTTTCCTTTTTTGTAGAAATTTTAGCAATTATCATACAACAGATTAGAAATCTCTCTCTCTCTCTCTCTCTCTCTCTATATATATATATATATATATATATATATATATATATATATATATATATATATATATATATATATATATATGTTTGTGTGGAACGCTTTAATTCAGCCTGACAACTTTCATTGATGTATATGCAGTCCTGTTAAGCAAAAATGTACCAAATCAGCTGAGAAATCGCTTATATGCACTAAACATTAGTACCAATTAAATTTCTCGTATCAGGCATCGAAAACGTGGCAAATAGCTATCTAGCCAATCAATTTAAGCCATTTAATTTCAGTCGTTAATCGTTATTGGCAAATTTATAACCAATTTATAATAAAGCATCCGTTTAAATATTATTCAGAAAACTAGACATACGTGATACATTTTCTTTTAAAGACAGATCCTGTAATTTTATCTTCATTCTTATTCGAAAAATATTTTACACGGGGTTGTATAATGAAGATTGATAGTCAAATCAAACGAATATAGTAATAGGCTATTTCCTTTCAGGAACAATTCAGTATTCATTGATCCCAACGTCAGTGAGTTTTGTGGTTGACAGATATACAAGTCCCTTCATGAAATAGATTTGTTTCGAAAATCAAATTATCAATACCTCTATAGAGGTCTTCCGACCATTTCTGGAATCGATGTCAAACAGAGTAGCTGGACTTCTCTGTTCTATAAACGGTCATGCACGATACAAGGCACCAATTTGTGACATTTTGCACGTCATTGTATTATAAGCCATTTGCTATGGCAGCTTTTCATCTGGAATTGACATATTCCAAAATCTCGCAATACCCCAATGAACACAATACCTATGTAAAGGATGTTTCATTAAGATGGATCATATATAAGCCTGTTTTAATTAAGACTGTTCAAAGTCAGCAGTAAATAAATCAGTGTCATTGGTGAAAATCTACTTATTTTTCTATTGGATCATGTTATTTAAGTCATCGAACTTATGGTCGAAAAATAATATCGCCCAAATACCCGTCAAATCTGAAAGAAAAGGAAAAAATCATTAGACGCTTAAAATTAATTCACATTTAACATTTTTTAAAGTTATTGGAACACCGTTCAATTTCTTTAATTTCGTTTCCCTGTTCACAATAGATGGTGCGGTCACTTGTTTACGCAGTTCTTACTCGATATTTGTTTAATTATGTAAGCTAAGAAAGTTTCACATTCAACAATGAATTTATTCTTTTTAAATGCTTTCAGTTGACGACAGCGATCGTATGCGAAATAAAAAAACCGACCGACTTGATTGCATTGTATCTGTTGCTAGTCTGGTCACGGCAGCATTAAAACATTGGCGCAACTTTTTGTTCACAGATTTGCAAACAGAAGTTTACGTAATTGAAATTGTCATTGAATTATGCAGGAACCGAAATTCGCAGGAACAATTCGCATTTTATTTTCTTTAAATTCTCGGGAAATTTCTCGAATAAATTTGCAATGGATTTGATAAATTTTATAAAATTGCACAAAGCTAAATTTATCAATGTTGTATCAAAATGAAAAAATATATTGAACATCTGGTTCCAGCCATATCGGATTTCAAAATCACAATTAGTCTAGAAAATTCTGCCACGCGTAACATTGGTATCCTATGTCAAGAGGTGAATGGTTATTTGAAATTCTGAAGTGATAGAATCAAGAAAAAAAGTACATATTTTGTTTACAAACGAAGCAAGGTTACCTGTTGTGCATATGATTTATTCAACATGTTATTATACTGTATTCTTTACAGAAACCGATATAGCCGTTTACGAAAGCACGTGAAATTATAAATATTTACTGTGGTACATTACCATGAATTACAATCTTTTTTTACGTACTCAAATAGTCTATTATTTTTAAATTGTACAGAATAGTGTATGTGTTTTTTTGGTTTTCGGTGACGTTGAATATTTACAACTCCGTAGACTGATATGATACCACGAGCGTGCTTCTATTGTATCCAGGAAATGGATATAAATATATTTTAAAATCTTGTCAGAGATATAAAATTTAATAACTGCATTACTAAGAATTGAATATAAAATAAGGAATATAAAATAAAGTAGTTCTGAAGTAGTTTTTAACGAAAGCAAAAAAGAGGGTCACAAAATGGATAGAGAAGAAAAAATAGAAGTTAAACGATTATCGCTTTTGACTCTTCAGAAATACATCGAAGATATTAATATAATTTTTGTGTCCGGCAGTCTAAAAAAAAATGTAAGAGCAATACCATGTGTCAGTAATATTCTGAAAAACGAATATTGAACAAACACATTATAATGATTTCCATCCACTATTCCTTCTTCTTACTGAGAGGAAGGCTGTCGAAATAATAATCATCATCAGGACATTTGAATAAATATTAATTTGTGTGCAGTGGGACTTCAAAGCTCACTTTAGCCAGGAACAAGTGGCTGTTTATTCCATCGAGGGAACCCTTCAACATGGCTGTTTTAACCAGCCTAGGAAGCTCTCATCATCTCACTCTCTGTATGCATAGCTATGGAACCTAGTTTACCCCACTGAGTTGGATTGGCATTGAGCCTACAAAAAGGTTAATATGCACTTGGATAGGTCTCGTTTTAATCCTGATGAGTGTCTAGTTACACTACTTACAGGAAAGGTCAGCTGGTGAAAAGATTTTGCTGACAATGGCCCGACCATGCAAAAGTTACTCCTTAGTTAGATGATGAGACTATCACTCATACACTGATTGAGATGACGTAATTTGATATTAATAAATGAAATATGTTAACATGTCTCTCTAAATCATATTCCTTTTTCATCTACAAAATTATTTCCTAAGTTATAAGTCATTTCAAAATTGAAAATTCTCTGAAACTGCTTGTGAGACTAATTATTATTATTATTATTATTATTATTATTATTATTATTATTATTATTATTATTTGATTTGTGATACTCTCAGACATATTAGATGTTTCGTCAGAGTGATGATTGTATCAGCTCCCAGCCGCATCTTAGAGGCAAATCCCTTCCACAATACATGTGATGTTCCAAGCAGTGCAAGCAGTTATCCCATGATATTTCAGAGGCAGAAATATTCCTGGGAATAATCTGTAAGAATCATAAACTTTTCTTCTTCTTCTTCTTCTTCTTCTTCTTCTTCTTATTATTATTATTATTATTATTATTATTATTGCAGAGAGTTTCTTTTCTACATATTTCCTTATCATCGGTTCTCTGTAATCAAATGTTCCCTTCTGTATAACATTTCTTTTAATGACGTATATTACGATTTATATCATGATTCAATTTATAAAATTCAAAGGTACTGATTTGTTATCTTTAATATACTAATATTGGATGACGCACTGTGTCGAGTTTTATTATGTGAAAGAATGTTTTCACAATAGAACGTATTTTCAAAAGACTGCATTGAAATACGCAGTCAAGATATCACACCAGTTGTAACAATTTTGACAATGCCTATTTGGTAGGTTGTCAAGATTAATTATGCAAACAGATTTACTGTCACATACAGTGATACAGGCTACATAAATATATATTTGATTTAAATAGCTACACCGGAATAAAATAATATTTTACTATGTAATAAATCTTTAATATTCTACAAAATCCATCAGTTTCACTTATTGATTTTAAAAGCTTTTCTATTGTTTTGAAGTGGATATTTCTTACTGTTACAGAATTCGGGTGTTGGGATAAGATGGCGAATGATTGGTCAGAATTGGTTCAGGTTCTATTTTGATTCTGATGAAAGTGTTCGCATGTTTAAATTGATATATATATATATATATATATATATATATATATATATATATATATATATATATTAAGTGTGATGTAACCACGCACTGTTATATTTATTCTAATATTTAAAATTTAACTCTTTTAGCATTTATTGAGCATTTAATAATATATTGCATTTCTAACAATTTCTGGCTTGTTCTGATATTATTGTTGAAGTAGTTTGAGCGTCTCAGTCATTATTAAGAAACATGTGATAACTAGAGGTTTAGCAAAATTCTGATTGTGCATACTAGTTATTTTATTAATTATGAAAGTTTTAAACAGTGCAAAATGACGTAATGTGCAACGTTTAATGATGGTGGTTGAATTTAATAAAACTTATTATAAACTAATAAAATTGATAGATAGATAGATAGATAGATAGATAGATAGATAGATAGATAGATAGATAGATGTATGAACAGAGATAGATACAGACACGCAAAAGACAGAGATTGATATGAACAAAACTAGATAGATAGATAGATAGATATCCATCTATATATCTATTTTATTAGTTAATTAATTAGTTAGTTAATAAGTTTAATTAAATTCAACCGCCACCATTAAACGTTGCACATGACTTATTTTTGGACTGTTGAAAGATAGATAGATTGATTGATTGATTCGTTGATTGATTTAGACTAGTACTAACATAAATGATTTGACAGTAAAGAATTTTTTTTTCTTGAGGGACGGCGTTCATAATACTTTACATTAGGGCGGGTTTTGAAATAGCTTTTGCTAATCTAATACAACGTAATTGCTGTTGATTGAATGCTTGCAATTGAACTTTGATCCTTCAGTTTATTTTGTAATTGCGGAAATAAGGCTCATGTGAGTTGCTTCTTCCTACAATAATGATAACATAAAGTCATTATGTGCCTTAAGTAGAAACAAAAAACCCGCTCTTTTGTTAACTCTGACATTTGCAAGTATTTTAAAACAAACTGCATCGTTAAATTATTTCTTTTTTTTTTTTAATCTGGAAAATGTCAAGCGGTACAAATTACCGGCTGCGTTTTCCACTAAGTCAAGTTTGATACAAGTTCACAAGCAGAGATAACGTATTTAAGGGTAAAATGTTTGTTATTCATAATTTATCTTTATTTAATTATGTTTGGATTAATGAAACGGATTATTCAGTTATGATTAGAAATTGAACCAATTTTTGTTATATTCGTTATTATAATCCAATTTGATTAATACAGCTATTTTTAAGCGTTTCAAGCAAGGCGATAATCCAGTAGCACGCAAGGGGTTACAGAGAGTTGGAGCGAGAGCAAAGGGGAGTAATAGAGGAAAGGAAGAAGAGAAGTTTATGGGGATAGATCAATGCATCTGGAGACGTCGAAATGACATTACATTTGAATAGCTGGAGATTATAGCTATCAGAAAACAAGAAAAGGGGAAGGAGTTCCACAGGAGAGAGAGGTGCGAGATATGAAGCTATTGGAGTTCCACAGGCGAGAAATGCGAGACATGAATTTATTGTAGAAGTGACGGCTACATTTAACAGTTTCAACAGTGAAAGGTTGAGAGCGGGATGCCAGCCTCGTAGAACGCTTAAATTCATGAAGTCTGGGAACCAGCGAAAGCAGCTTATCGGAGCAGTTACCGTGAAAGTATCTGTAAAATAGACAGAGGGAGGCTATGGCACGTCTGTGAGAGATGGACTGCATACGAGATGACAGATCAGAGACAATTATATTGCATATCCGTCTCTGGATATATCTAAATCTTTAATGTTTACCAGGCAATCGAATCGATGTTCCAGCAATATCAATAGTGGTATCGTAAAAGTTTACCAAACTGTGTTGTTTCTGGTCTTTTCTTGAAGAAGTAGTCTAAAATGAGCTTTGTGAACCTATCTAAAGTTGGTGTATATTATGCTATCGAGTTAGCTCGGCCATTTATGAGTATATAAGGTCAACCATCACGGTACTGCATTAAAGTTGGAACTCATTAGGGAGGAATTCCGTGCCATTATATAGCTGCTCAGTGTAGGTCCATGGCTAGGTGTCGAGAGCATTAGATCACTCGCGAGTTCTTGTTTTGATCTGCAGGAGTGTCTTGCAAATCGCATACTGCCTTCGCGCAAGAATGTAGAAATATCAAGGATGGGTCGATGGAGCTGTGATTAAGTTGGACGTTTTCTCCAGATGTTAATTACAGCACTCCATAATTTTTTTATGCTTAGACTGTAGGGTTTTTAGTTAATGTCCAGTTAGGGGCACCGTATATTAACAACTCTACATTTGCTCGAAAGAATATTCTCTTTAAGGCGTCTGGTATATCGGATTTCCATATTACATTCATTTTTTTCAAAGTCGTCAAGGCTTTAATTTTCGCATACTTTTCTGTATAATTTTTCGCGTTTCCAAAGTACATAAAAGATTCGACAGATATTATTGATTCGGCAGAGACAGTTTGTATTGAGCGTTGCTGGTTGATGACTATGAATTCAGTTTTACAGACTTTGACACAGAGTCCAATATTATTGGCAGCATTTTTAGACGATGTAGAAGTAATGTGGCATTGGTAATGGTGTTTTCAGTGATAAGGAGGTCATCTACATAGTCAATATCTATCAACTTTCTTGCAGAATATTGACTTGAGAGTTTTGATGTTGAACACTTCTTTCCTCTCTTGTGCATTGATTTTTTTTCATATTATGAGACAACAAATCAAGTAGACAGACTTATCGATATGTGTGAAGCTACACAACATGCATGAAGTGTATATATTAACGTTTTATTAAGCCCTATAATTATACACTATCCTATTCTTTTCAAGGGTTTACTGTCAGCAGAAATAAATTCTAAATATATGTTCATTTTTTTTTTTTTTTTATCAATTAACTCCAAGCAGGTCACTAAGACGCAAGGAGCTAGTGAGCGTGAAATGGTATGAGAAGTGTTTAGAAAGAAATGAAAATCCAATCCTAAACAGGAAACAAGTGATAAACATCTGTTCCTGTTCAAAATAACGGAGAGGTGTTTGAGCCAGAAGATTGGTAACCCTATCTCATCATATTGAGGAGAAAGTCAAAAGAGTAAATAAAATTTCAAAGTTTAGACAGAAATTTTAGTCGGATTTAGAATGAGCAGGAAACCCAATGCTACGCAGGGAATAAAGGATAAACCTTTCGTTTTTTTTCAAATGACAAGGGAGTAATGTGGACAATAGGCGAATTTATCTAATATTCTTTAATTTGTGTTATATCTCGAATCAGTGAGAAAATTTACAATTATCAACTAGAGAGCTTCTCTCCTATTTCAACTCTTGTTAATGCTTTCATATGAAATGTTATAAAATTGAGCCACACATCAAATTAATTAGGTAATTTTGGAAAATTTTCTTGTTCTTATATTCGACAGTTAAATTTTAGTTCTATGTGACTGTGCAAATATATATCAGCATCTTTTAATAGTTTGTATGCGATGGAATAGTGAATGCCCCCCTCCAAAATACCATCGTTTCTTGCATCCTACACTCTATGGTGTAACTTATTTTAATCTTACTATATTTAATACTTTTAATAAATTTATTTTTTGTGTTTTCCTATGCTATTATTAGTAGAAAATATTGAAATCTTGTTCTATCAGTATCTCAAATCATTTTTCTCTATTCTCGCCTCTTCCAATTTGATTTCAATGTTTCGTATCCACTTGGAAATGTCTATTTCGTCAATCTTCTCACAAGAGGATACTGAATTCTTGCAAACAAAAGGCGATTAATTTTTAGAACAGCTATGTTTGGAAAACCCAAGAGGAAACCAAAAATTCAAAATATCAGTGCTGCAATCTATGTAATTTTAATGAATTTGTTTTTTGTATTTTTTTGTATGCTATTATAAGTACAGGAGGGACGGTGGAATAATGGCTCGGATTGAAGAATCGGAGATCCGAGTTCGAATTCCAATCGAATCCATTATGTTCGCGTACGTGTTTACTTTGGAAAGGTATGGATCCTCCTCTTCTTCTCCATCACCCCAGCTACGAGTAAATAGCAGGACAAACCGAGCTCTACAACCTTGGATGGCAAATGGTCTACCGCAGGAAGAAATTATAATTTACTGCGGGGAAAAAATCTGCCTCGTCAAGCGTATCGCGCATGGTACATTACTGACTGATTATAAGTAGCACATATTGATATCTTATTCTATCAGTATGTCAAATCAATTTTTCATATTCTTGCCTCTTCCAATTTGATTCTAATATTTCTTATCTATTTGGAAATATCTATTTTATCAGTCTTCTCACAAGTGGATCCTGAATTCACGCAAATAAAATCTGATTATTTTTTAGACCAACTATGTTTGAAAAACCCGGGAGGTAACCAAACGTTAAAA
Organism: Acanthosepion lycidas; assembly: GCA_963932145.1. Lineage (NCBI taxonomy): Eukaryota > Metazoa > Mollusca > Cephalopoda > Sepiida > Sepiidae > Acanthosepion > Acanthosepion lycidas. The sequence goes on from OZ010571.1 coordinate 118,670,762, forward strand.
ATTATCAGTGCTGCAATCTTCGAAGATCTTCTAAGCGTGGCTTAGATGCGGTAAATAGTCGGAATGTACATTTCTCTTATTTCAACAACTTGCTTTATAAAGTTTGTACTGTATCATCCGTGAACATTATCAACAGTTGGGCAGAATGTTTCAGTTTGTCAGTTGCATTTATATCTAGTATTATGTTTTGGGTTATAGAATTACTGCAATGACAAGTCCAATTTCCATGATTCTACTAATAAATCGGATTAGGCGTCTGAACGAATTAAAAGAAGACATAAATAAAGAGGGTATAATGTTACATTACATGGTAACAATAAAACCAAAGTCTTATGACTTAATTATATCTCTTGACGTATTATGGATTGATAAAAATATGCTTGCAATTCTCTCTCTCTCTCTCTCTCTCTCTCTCTCTCTCTCTATATATATATATATATATATATATATATATATATATATATATATATATATATATATATATATATATACGCGTGTGTGTGTGTTTATGTGCGCGTATGTGTTTGTGTGTGGTGTTGCTTACTTTGTGTAGGTGTGTGTGTTCACAATGTCTCCATTAAAAGGCTTATATTTTCATAAGATAAAAAGAAATTCACAATATTAAATTTAGAAATAAATTATTATTATTATTATTATTATTATTATTATTATTATTATTATTTCCATTGTATATATATTTCCTTCCCTGTCCCGAATATAGACCTACTGCCAGAAACGGCTTCATGATATTTTCGAGGGATCATTTTTATAAAGAAAACAGGAGCATAACCTAATATCACAGAAATTTTACATAGATAAAGATATTCGCAATGTGTAAGCTGTACATGTGAGTAATTTTTTTTTTGTACTTTTTAAGGCAGGGGTTACCAGGATAAGCTACAATGAGTATATCGTAACCTTTTCCAAAAATCTGAAATTATTGACCTCCTTATGTGTCCGATTTTTGAGATTTCCGATTCAAAATGCTTGTATTTTTTATAGCTTTTTGTAGATCTTAAAAATATTTTACAATCTGCAGGGACTGCCATGTCAATAAGAAAGCACATTATGTTCGTGTTATTTTTTTATTACTATGTCTTGTCGATTAGCTTTGATTGTTTTGTCTTTTTATTGTAAATTCCCATAAAATTGTTAGAGGCTCTATATCTGTAACCGGATCTGGGTGATGTTCATACCACTGCCTTCCCGTAAAGGCCGCATATTTTCCAATAAAAGATCTAATCCAAATCTACCATGCCGAAGCTTATATTCAGTTAGCGCTAACACTGTGCAACTAGATACAAGATGGCCAATTGTTTCTGAATATTTATCTTAGATATTTGATGTGTGATATTTATCACACATTACTTAGTTTGTGTGTGTGTTATAAGCTACTTATGAAGCATCCGTCCTGTGCAGCAAGAATAAAACGGTTAATTTCAAATTTTAACAATACACTATGTAAACCCCTGATTGGTACGGCGTTTATCTGCAGCACCTTGTTTTGTAAGGGTAGAGTATTGACCATGTTGAGGTTTATCTTACAACATTTTCTACATTGCATTTGTTTTTGTTTCGTTTTTAGGTATTTTGCTGTTGCATTAGGCTTATTGTTGTTTATTTTTACTTCTTCAACCGCTTGAAATTCTGTTTTAATTAGTTGGTTTCATTTATTGCTGAATAGCGTTTCTTATTAACTTAATGTACTTTGACACAGATCTTCCTCCAGTCTTCCGCAATTTCTAGCTATCTTTGAGAAACGGCTGTTGAGGATTGTAAGACAATTCTATTTGAACCAATGTTCTGCCTCCTATGGATCTGGTCACATACAGACGATCTACATCAAACTTAGGAGGATGCATGCGGTGGCAAGTGAGAAACTTTTTGTTTTGATATCAATCCACTTAATGTCAGCTATGGTCCAATTAATGATGTTGAAACTATTGCATCACAGGGACAGCCAAAATGTTTATACATTGACATTCTTTTTTAAAATTCAACTTTTTTATTTAAAGCCAGACCCACAAGCCTGTATCATACTATTCTTACGTTTCTCCTTCATTTGCGTATTCTGCATTCCATCTCCTTTGCCGACTTCCAATTATTTATAGTTTTCTAGTTCCAATTCCATAAACTTTGAGAGAAAAATCTAGATCTAGTGTGTGTCTGTAATTCTCCCTTTCTTGAATGTTCCTTTTGCACATTTATGTAATCTGAAATCCATACAGTGCCATCACTGAAATATTTTATAATATTGAGGATATATTGAACTCTTTGCTAACGAGTTTGCAATCATCTATTCAGAATAGTTGATTAATTACTTTCTTTTTTTGTTCTTATTACTGTTTAGTTAACGCGAAACTTATTATTATTATTATTATTATTATTATTATTATTATTATTATTATAGCTGGTATCATTATGTTAAGGCTTTTGAGAAAACTAATATTACTCATTTTATGTTTATTTAAATATATTTTTTCAGAATAATTCACAAACTTCAATGGATTTAACAGGTAGCTAAACTTCTTGAAGCAATAGTTCAAGCGATTTTGCAGATAAAGCCTATCTATCTATCTATCTATCTATCTATCTATCTATCTATCTATCTGCTGTGGATTCCGGGATGAAATCGGGACTCAAATGAATGACAAACGCAGGAAATGAAATATAGCAAATAAATTTATTGACGTAATAGTACAATTGGTAATACGGTTAGTAGATCCAGAAATGCGGTTAGTAGCAATAATAATATATGTACAGTCTGGGAAATTCAGTATCGAAGTATGACTTCCTTCTGACTCTACGTGCTCGAAACTGTGACTCCTACAAAGCGGTTACCTCACTCTCTCACTGTTCACAGTATCACTCTATCAGTGTATCTCTCTTCTAACTCCCGGGCATTCACCGGCAACAGTACAAGTACACTCTTGGCGAGTTCATTTGCATGGAAAATAGGTGGACCCCATTACAATATCTATCTATCTATCTATCTATTTATCTATCTATCTATCTATCTATCTATCTATCTATCTATCTATCTATCCTAAAAGCGTTCATTACTGCAGAAGAATTCTTCGAGACAATACTTATTGCTTATCACTAACCTTTAATCACTAATCTCAGTATTTAACCATCCCCACTGCTGGAATGATATGTGACACAGAGTTGAGATTTCTGTGGGGAACCCAAAATTTTCCATCGAACCAATGTTCAAAATTTACCTATGATAATTCGCAGATATCGGTTAAAAATCTTGTTTGTTTTTCTCGGCCATATCTCCGTCGCCAGACGTTGCCCCGACTGAGTTTCCCTTTGTCCGAATACAGAGGTCTTGATAATAGCGAGCACAAGCCACTGTCAGAAATCTAACTGCCTGACTCTGACGAGGTTTGAAGAACTCTCAATATCAGAAGCGTCACCTGAATATATATGTTCATAACAGATCCATTAATTGGGGAGTTGTTTCATACGATATTCTCCCTTGTCTTCAGGCAACATTTTGTTGTTTGCGAGACCGTGGCGGATTGTCAGGAGCATGATGAGGTTCCTTCTAAAACTAGATTCAATCCTGCTCTGTTTCCATAATCTCCCACGCATGTCTTGCTGGTCCTCTGAAATATTGATAGGTGTTTGGGATTCCTTCTAGGAAACATATTCGTGACCATTTGCTCAACGTCTCCTCGTAATTCGTAATGTTTCTGTTTCTTCATTGTCAGTTGAGAACAGGCTTGTACGTCCTGACTCATACTCTGTTGGAGCCAAGACCCTTAGTGAGATTGCATCTTCTTGTGCATCAGAGTGAACGATATACGCATACTGGGTTTTGCCGTCTAGAATATCCACTTGATTTACCAGTAGTTCGTTCATATTCACTTCTCTGTCTCTTTTTGTAATATTACTACCAGTTTCGAGAGCCAAGATTGTAGGTACGCTTCGGTCGAACTTCTATGTGACCAGAGGAATCGTTAATAGCGTTACTGGAGGTGCATAGCAGCGTTCTAATTACATGCAATGCTTCTGGGACTAATGGTTACCAAAATTTTAAATCTACCCTTTTATCAGAAGCTGCTAGATGAATTGTTTTCCGAATTATTCCATCATGCTTCTCGCACTGGCCATTACCTTGAGGGTTGTTCTATGTACGGCTGCTCCTTGCTCTTATAGGAATCACCGTACGCATTCAGACATAAATGAAGCCCATCTGACCGAATAAATATACGTGGGTAGCCTGAAGACGGCAATAGAAGCGCTTTGTTAATACCGTCTTTAAAAAATGACGATATCTAATATGCATAGCGTGCAAGCATTCCTAATGCACGGCGCAGAGCTAGTATTTATTTTCGGGCTGATAGACTAAGTAATAAAGATTCAGACGTTTTGGATCGGGTTTCATGCTGTTTTTACCTATTATGTATTAAGTAATTTTACATTTTTTACGCCAAAAATAATATTTGTCTTGGTTAAACGTCAAATTGTACTTTTAAACAGCCGCCATGAATAATTTAAAGTTTTTGTCATGTTCCACCTGAATTTTTCAGCAAATAGTTACATTATCGATGTAAGCATAGGTGACTTGCAGTTTTTTCCTATGGTATTATCAGGTCTATCACTCGTTGAAAACTAGTTAGTCTTTAGTCACGTCATGCTATATTCTACGAATTTATAGTGTTTGTCTCTGGCCTTGAAGGCTGTATAGGTTTTATCGCTGGATCTTATGGTAGGCACTTTTAAGGTCCGTTGTACTAAATAAACACTTTTGGGGTATTTTCTCTATCATATCGTTTATTCTTGACAGAGAGGAGACATACTGCAAAGTAAACAAGTTTATTGTTTAGAAATAGTCGATTACAATTCGCAGTTGTCTCTTCTCAGAGGAGAAAACGAAGACTTGGGCTATTCAATGCGAATGACTGGATTCGATTATTCTTTCCTTCAACATATAAGTAACTTCGCTTTCTATAAATAATTTATCTTCCTCCCAGTGTCGTCTAGAATACTTCGATTACTGAAAACTTCGAGCTTTGATAAAATAGATATTTACCGATCCCCACCCACACTGAGATGAGATGTGCACAACGTCGAGATTATTATGGAGAACCGGAACCTTTCTATTGGGCTCAATTTTCAAAATTTACTCAGCACCCGCATTCGCGGCCTCAAGTACAATTTTTGACTGTTTTTTTTTTTTTTTTTTTTTTTTTCAGCCAAGTCACCCTTTATTCGAAAGCTGAAAGCTTGACACTCAGGGCCAGGCAGCGAACAGCCTGACTCTTTCGGATTTCGGTTAACACTGCATATACACATCCCCCTCCACTGAGATGAAACCTTGCACAAGAATGAAATTCTGCGAGGGACCCGAGCGTTTCCCTCCGGGTCATTGATCAAAATTCACCCGGCCTCCGCATTCGCAGGTCGAGTACAATTCTTTTGTGTTTTTACCACCGAAGTGTTTTGATCAACTCGGTATTAACTGAGTTCCCCAATGAGATGTGATGTGACACACGGTCGAGATTTCGGTGGGGAACCACTCGGGCCAATTGTCTAAATTTACATAAACCCCGCATTCGCGGGATCGGGTACAATTCTTGTCTGTTTTCCTCAGCAGGATTTCTGTCTGTATACAGAGCCCCCAATTGCTCGAAGACAAAGGTCTTGACAATGATATCCAAGCATTAGACGGATGGACTCCTTCTTGTCTTGTTTAACTCCTTATTTACCAAGGACCGAACTGAGATGAGATATGTTCGAGGTTTCTGTGGGGAACGTGAGCATTTACACTCTGGCCAATTTTTTTAAATTTGCCAAGACCCCAGAAGCGCGGGTTCGGGCACATTTCTTGTCTGTTTTTTCTCTACCGAGGTTCTGTCCACAAACAGTGCACCGGCTGAGTCGCCTACAGGCCGAAGATGGAGACCTTGACAATCACAGCTATGCAGCGGACCGCATGACTAATTTTGATAACTCTACGTATCAACAGAGTTCTCCGGAATATATATTTTCATGACAGATGTATTAATGATGTAGATGGATCATACTGCAATTACATTCCTCGTTCATTACTAAATAATATTTAATTGGTTTATTATTACGACATCAATAAACATAATTTTGACCCTACCATATTTCTACCAAATTTATTCATACTAGTTTATATGTCTATATGAGACATCATATACACTTGTTATATTCAAGTATTCAAACTCCTGTTCAAACAAATCATTGTCCAATGTTTTGAATGTTTATTGTAAATGACTAAAATTAAACTTAAAATTGTGAATAAATCATAAAAAAGAATAAATCGTAACATTTAGAAAAAAAACTTATATTTTTTAATAGAAAATCCCATAAAAGGAATAAAAAAACTGAAGTCAATGAATAATAATCATTTGATTCAAAAAATCAACATTTAATTGAATCCTGTGCCTTGATTCTGACGAAAATAAGGCACTTGATTGAATTAACAGGATTTTTTTACATGAATCACAAAATTGTTGAAAATCTCGATGCTTCTCATCGAAGATAATTTAATCAATTGTAGTTCGTCATACAATAGTAATTGAATGTATTTATTGGTTCAACATCTCCGATTTACTTTCATAGAACGGAAATCATGATAATCTCGTCAATTGACCTCTTAGCAAAAAAATTATTAAATAAAATGAGGCAAAAATGTCGATAGTTCATGAACCCAGATTGAACTTATTTGTTCTTAACGTCAGTTCATACGAAAAGATTTCTAAGTGAAATATTATTACGTATAAAAATAGAAAAAATGTTTTGATTAAATATTCACGTGATCATTGAATTCAGTGTAATGTTTTGATATGGAAAATAATGGATGTTAATGATTTCATATAAGATTTCATTATCTGGCTCACCCCAGATGATGCCAGAATTGACTTAGCACTCAGTGTCCTCCTAATAAACATACTTGGCCTGATTGATGAGCTCATAGCCGGAGCTAAAGACGCGCTTTTACCAGAATATCTCTGGCTGATTGGATAAGACGAGGACGATCCAACTTCTCCTATGATACACACGTGGGGAAAATTGATTTCAGACAGATTTACAAAACCCATTACAATGGAAGAGACTCCATTACATTGACACAAGTTTATAGGTTCCATTGGCCTAGGGTCACTGACGAAGATAAATACGTAATTCAGACTTCACATTTCATTGGTCTACATACGGAAATATTACTCGATATTCGATATGTAATTTTGAGACGGCTCAATATCATTCTGAAAACAGATCGAAATACTGAATATATTTATTTATTAGTCGCCACAACTATACGGGCTTCTTCAGGCTTACAATGCGTGTGGATGGGGAAGATAGTTTTTTTTTTTTTTTTTTTTAGCAGTTAGCAATTCAAATTATAAAATATTAACCGAAAGAAAAATAGTCGGAAGAGCTATTAGATATTTAGCAATTCAGGGCTAGAATATAAGACTTGGAATCTTATGATACCCCAATGTTTCAAGTAGATAGAAATGAACTGAGTTGGCAACCAACATTCAACTGAATGGATTTGACTGATTTGAAAATGTATTACATTTTATATAATCCCAAATTTTGCATATCTATAGAAAATACTTGTCCATAAATATCATTAGATAAATATTTATTCCTTGTCATCATCAAAAGTATTTGATACAAAATGTTAATATGGCACCTGTTCTTCAATTCTTGTACGCCATTTCAAAGATGTATTCAACATGAAATCTCGGAAGGGAACATTAGTCAAGTATTTGAACACATCCCTTGATTTTTTCTGCAACAGAGAAAAAAAAAAAGATTTGTTCACAAGATGATTGCATTCAGTTGACATGTAAGTACAGCAAGAGTGAATAATAAATAGTGCCCCCCCTCTATATGTAGACGGGCATTATTGAAGATTTGGACATAAAGGGGATTTAGAAGAGAATATTGTTCCATCTTTTGTAAAATTCATAGCGAAATCTTATTACGAATTGCCGGTAACTGCAGAAAGCCTTACAGCAAATATTCTAGGCATTTGTATTGCAAAAGAGTATTATCTTTTGTGGACATATCGATCGGTGAATTGCATGCAGGGTAAAGTTAACAACGCATGTCACGATGCTGCAAATAAAACTCAGTCAATTTTCAGAAACTGATGGTTATTCCAATTGCTTCTAATTGCTCAACAATGTTTGATATTCAAATGTTTTACATTTTAATCGATACTGCATTTCTTACCTTGTCTACCCTTGAAAACTTTCTAGAGATTAAAAACAATCCAGGCGATTTCAAGGATTGAGAGCCAGTGTGTGTCTTTGAGGATGTAAAGTATTACATACGTGAATAATGGCGTAAGTATTATGGAATACCACGCAAGTATTTAATTAAGTGATTAAAAGTATTCCAAAAGTAATGAAAACATAGTTTTATCGTCAAAATGTTTATGTTATTATTAAGGGGAACGCTTAAAGGATTTTAATATATAATTAAATAGTTTATTCCATTTTAGAACATTCGAATATTAATTCAAAAACGTTTGCGTCAGCTGTTATACTAAATTATAGCACTTACGAAATTAAAACCTTACTTTCCCACTTTCATTTCTATCATATGGTTAATAATTAATATTTAACAAGTGTTTGTCGTACATATATTATGATTATATTGGTACCCTTTCGTTGTTCTTGTTTTATTAACCAACTTATTTATGATTATTATTATATATATATATATATATATATATATATATATATATATTTGTGTGTGTGTGTATATATATATATATATATATATATATATAAATGTATGTATAAATATATATAGAGAGAGAGAGATTATTACATATATATATATATATATATATATATATATATATTTATAGAGAGAGAGAGAGAGAGAGAGAGAGAGAGATAAAATTAGTAGATCAATCGATTCCATTACCTTGGTTCATCCTTTTTTTATCTCCAGGTGATTTCGTTCAATTGATTTCCTAACGGTTTATTTTTTTAAAAAAATGAACTCTATATTTTTTTAAAAATAAATAAATAAGCGCGCCACATGAGAAAGAAAATTAATTGCATTGGAAATGTATCGCTGGGGGATTAAATGAAAAAATACATAGTTTCATTTCATCCCACTCCATATGAACTCAAAATGAAGTTTTAGGATGTATACAACGAGTCATAATTTCCGATTTCTGAATCACATCTGGAAATGTTATTATAGCTAATTTTTCTTGTTGACAAAGGTTGTAGATATTGCTATGATTTTGTAAGGTTTTATTTTGTTTTAACATTTTCCAGTTAGGAAATCAATTGACCGAAATCACCTTATGATACCGAAAGTTTGAAACCAAGGTAGCGGAATGGGCTGATCTCCTAATTTTCTATGATAAAATCTTTACATGGTAAATTTTTATCTTTTCATATGTTTATTGTGCACTTTTTAATACTACTACTACAGTGTAGAAGTGGATAGCGGAGTGAACAATTTTAAATCGGAGAGCCGAGTTCGAGTTACAGTCGAATCATTTACGTGCTAATAAAATTGGGAAAGGTTTTAATCCTCTACTTCTCCCTCCAGCTATGGGTAAATAGCAGGACAGACTGGATTCTCTAGCCTTGAATGCCGACTAGTCTAGGAGAAGGACTTCGGTCGTTTGGAGTACTCGTGCACGCAGCGCACCAGGTCTCTATATACGGCCATACAAGTTTGGTTTGATCTACACAAAAACTTCACCACTATTATCAAATACGTGGCGGTGTATGAAACTGAGTTCTTTCGGCCTCATACGTCGAATACGACAGGAGAGTCCACTATATATATATATATATATATATATATATATATATATATATATATATATATATATATATATATATGTACTTGTGTGTAAGGTTCGTGAAAATTATGTGAACACTTAAAATGTAGGCATCATATATGCACATTAAACACATCATATATGTAAGATGCCTTAACATAAGTTTGACTAAGCCTATATATGAACATATAAGATAATATAAAACATATATTATGTAATCAAATATATGATTTTAACCGCAAAAGTGCGTAACCCTTCATACTTAAACATGACGTGGCGTTACAATGACCTTTTAGATTATAGGAATAGTTAACCTATGTACATATATAGTCGGTGTACGTTTTTTTCCACGGCGGTTACGTCGAAGAATTAACTTTTGCAAGGTTTTTTTTTTAATTAAAATACATATGAATAGATATATATCTAGATTATTCAATCAAACATGCTTGAATTAAGATTCGCAGCATACATATATATATATATATATATATATATATATATATATGTGTGTGTGCGTGTGTGGAAGGGGGGTTACTGAGAAATCATAATATTGTGACCATTGTACCGTTGGAAGAATAAAGATTTACGAAATAGCAGTTCCTGTCAGTGTTAGAGGTTTGTAAGTAAGTAAACCTGGAAAGCGTCAATTTCATAGGCGCGGTAATTGTGGACAAGGAGAAAGGACTAGATTGTTATGTTCAAAATACGAGGTTAGAAAATTTCAAAAGACTCTCAGATTTCCGTGTGATTATGTTCACTTGTGTTGCGTATCTATCGGCACTTGTCACAATGTGAAATAACGCACCCCCAGCAAATGACTGCACATTTAATACTTATCAATCTTAAATATATCCAATAAATAGAAATGCATAGTGTACAAATATGACAAAATATGTTATTTACTCACGGAGATTTCTATTGACGTCTATGTTAACGTTACAAAGAGCCCAACGATTTATTTTATTGTCATCTGCAGGTGCTGAGTTCAAAAAGACAATTTTAGAAAATGATTGTGAATTGGGGAGGGGTGAGAAAAATGTATTTCTTTCATTACAATTTTTATACCCGTGAAATCTGCTATTGTAGGAGAACCAAAAGGAATATAAAGTCAGTTAATCTGTTCAAATAATATTTGGAATGCTAATGCTTCTTCTCAAAATTATAGAGGGTACCCGAAAATTAACTAAAATATTTACACATATTAGCCCGGGAAAAGTCTCATTCGGTAGGCACGGGCAGAATTATTGGTTAAGAAGACTGAATTCAGAAAATAGTTCCCGTGCGTGAATCCTATTTACTTGTCATAAAAATCAACAATGTTATCGCTTATATATTGACTCGGAAATTCCGCTGATACAAAATCCTTGAATGCCTAACATGATAATATTTGCGGTCATGGAAAAAAGCGCCAATTAGCCGATTGTGTGTTTGTGTGTGTTTTAAGTTTGATAATGTAAAAAATCTATCAAATTTCAAATAAGATAATGATTCTGAATCTTATTTACAAATGTTTTTACCTTCACTAACTTATTTACTAGCTATTGATAAATATGATAAGATGTCAATCAGTATTTTAAACATTTACTCTATGTCCCCATATGTGAAATTATATAATTGAAAACAACTGTCGATAATATCAGTTACGCAAATCAATTAAAAATCCTTAATTAATTACGTGAAAATCATCTGTTAGTGTCAAATTGTTTGCATGCAAAAATATATTGCATTTTTTTTTATCTTTTAGATTCATTATTGATTGCGTTTTTACATCTTGATGGCTAAAACTAAACGAAGGTGTTCGTTAATATTTTCTGAAAATACAATATAAAATGACAAGAAATATATAAAAATAATAGTAAAAATGAAAATAAGCCTATTAATATTTATATAATAGTATTTATTAATTATTTTCATAATATTACTAGATTTTCTTAATTCGTTTTCTACATGCAATACGCGCACATGTAACGGTACACTATTTCAAGGTCCCCAAATAAAATAATGAATGAATATAAAGTTCTTGATATAAGGGAGTTAATTTTAAATTATTCATGGATTTTTATTTTTATTTTGCAATTGCGTAGGACTATATTAGATGTGGATTCCTTAAAAAACATGGTTTGCATGCAGATATATTCACTGTATGTTTATTAGGATAAAATGACGACAAGACCCTAATTATGAAAATGGAATGTTATGAAATTAATAAAGTTTTGTTCTTGAAGTTTAATGTTGCAAATAAGTTAGCATTCTAATTTGATAAGAATATGCAGACATATTTAAATTTCATTATTGCATCTGAATTTATGTCCGTTAGAGGAACATTGTATTGCTTGTAATTTGAACATACATGGGCGTATGTTAGGTGATTTGAAATTAAGTGTATTTTTTCGTACTTTCCTACTAAAAAATATGTTAATTCTTGACACCTGACAATAACGTTTTTATATACATATTATAACCAGGAGACTTCCAAAACGTAATAGAACAAATTATACTTTAAAATGTTTAAAATATTTATGATTCAATCATGACTCTTAAGTTTTAAATGTAAAAGTTACAATTTTTTTTCGTTCATAGAGCTTTCAATGATGCATACGGCTTGCATTGAATGGATAAAATATAATTGACGTAATAAAATTAAAAATAGATTCTAGATTAGGATAAAGGAGAGAGGAAACAATTGAAATAAGTTAATGGTGACGTAAAAATAATTTTAAAAATAAAATGCCAAATTCCAATTCTGAAATATATGAGCATTTTAAATAATTAATTTTATGCTTGCTATTTATATTTTCAAGTAATTCGTGAAATCTTTTGCAACTTCATATTTTATATGAGATGCTGAAATTCGCATGTTATAATTAGTTTGAATCAAAGTTTTGTTGTATTTGAATGAAAATGTGCTGGCTCTCTATGTATGGCATATCTCGTATACAGAAAAAAGCGTCAAAATTCTCTGGCCTGGAGGTAAGATATCTGACAGATGTCAAATCAGTCGGATTTCGGTCCCGGCTTGAAGCAATCGGCGGGCTAGCCACGCTCAGTGTGTGTGACACGGCAAATCAGTTTGTCTGTGGATGACTATATAGTCAAACACTTTTTCATTGAATAATATAGATATACTATGTTCATTTATTTTTATCATAACTCTTTCTAGTTCTCTAATTAACCTCTTGATGTTAAGTTGAAATATATAGCCAGCAAATCTTCATTCAAACATGTTTCATTGAATAATATAGATATATGTGAATTTATTTTTATAATAGTCCTTTCTAGCTGTCTTACCGGTTTCTTGATGTTAAGAATTAATTCATCAAGGAAGGCGCCATAGTTTCACATTCTCCTCCGAATCGTAATTATAACACAACGGCCTCACGCAAATTTCTTCAAAAATTGTTATCACAACGATCACAATTGCAATAAATGTGTTTTCTTTGTAACAGACTCCTGAGGATGATGTCAGATTAAGATTGAAAGTAATTCGGTATTCAATGAAACATGTCTGAATATATATATGGTATATCAAAAATACTTTTATAGACATAGGTAACGGCTTCCTCTCACTAAAACAAGGAAAATGGCAATTTAAACATATGTCGGCAAATCCTCCGTTTTTGTGTTATTATGTTTAAAGTTTACGGTAGACGCAGATAAATGTACACTCCAAGATACAATCTCAAAACTACTTATTACAATACTTTATGATGACATGGATCCTGTCTGAGTAAAAGCGGCAATAAAAAGTCGCAAAGGTTGGCGGAAGTGGCTCTCTCGGGTCTAGAAATGCAATTTTGTACAACCGTGTATCCTCGGGCGACTGTAAGTAAAAAAAAATATATGTCTGCTTACGGTATGAATATCTTGCTATTGTTACTCAGAATATTTATCAGTTAACTCACTACTACACACGTTAAACGGTGAAGAGACTAGCCTCAAATGTACACGAATGACAAATGTAAGCTAGTCTACATCGCAACACAGAGTAATCTACCATATACTTTCTTTAAACTTAATAGCTCAAAAAGAAGGAATTGCGGACACATGTTTATATGAACAAGTGTCCTTGATTTGGTTAAGGAACCCGCTGCCAAATTTTGTAAAATTATTATTATTATTATTATTATTATTATTATTATTATTATTATTATTATGTAAAAATATATTAAGAACTCATTTATTTATTGTTTGACTCAACAGATTCTGTTACTTAAATTTTATTTTTGTCAATATCTATATTTGTGGAGACGGCCTGTTTATTTATTAAAAAGTATATTTTTTCTACCTGCCTCAATATTCGAGAAATCTTATTAAATAAAATTATGAATGTACCACTTTTGAGACAAGTAGACTCATAAAATTTGAAAATAAATTGTACAATGATTATTTTATGTAAGTAAATAATTAGTGGGAATTACATTCATAATGGATTTGGTTGCCATTAACTTTCAATGTAAATTTTGAGTGAAATAAGTCCTCGTCGTGGTTCGAAATTTTATTCGATTTTATGAAAATAAAAGCGATTCAGTTAGAATCGACAGTCGTCTGCTATACTGAACGCTGGTGAGTGATTAAAAATGAGGTAATTAAACGTGAGGGCCAGTCGATAATCAAACGTATATCCAAAATAAATGAATCTTGGCGGCAGTCTGAATGCTTTAATTAAATCAGATCTCGAATTAATAGGTTTCCTATATTTAATTCAGGTAAAAAAAAACTAATTATTTAAGGTTATATTTGGTTATGTGATTATTTTATTTAAACGTAAATAAGTTTGAAATGAAATCAAAACGAACTTTAATCGATTATAACCAACGTAATTCTCATGGCAATAGACTTGGCCTTTTACTTAATTCCGATGTCGGATCAGAATATTAATATGCAAGGTTTAATTAGTGAAAATATTGATTTGCGTCATTTGCCTCTTCGTGATATCTGTTATATAAATGCAATTTGCTTGTGAGTTTTGAAGTTTATATTTGATAATAATAATTTAAAAAAATATTATATAAATTTTTTATATAAATGATATGACCATTCAAAGATTTCATGGCTCTCCTTATATAGATTTATTATCTGTGATTCATAAAACACAGTTGATTAATATACCATTGGCTTCTCCATGGTTTCAATTCATATTTATCCTACTCTCGGCTGGAACTTTATGATAGTGAAACTAGTAAAGCCAGTAGATTGACATTACGTTTGAAGAGTTGAAGAATATAGCTATCAGGGAAACAGGAAAAGAGGAGTTCAACAAGCAAGACGTGCGAGACATGAAGCTAGTGGAGTAGACGAGACGGCTACATTCAACAGTAAAAGTGCGTGAGCGAGATGCCAGCCTAGTAGAATGCTTAAATTTATGAAGTCTGGGAACCAGCGAAATCAGCTCATCAGAGCAGTTACCACGAGCGCATTTGTAAAATGACAGAGGGGGGCGATTGCATATCCGTCTCTGGATCTTATCAAGACCTTTGACACAAACAGAAGGGGCACCGGAACATATATAGCAGCAATACTCCATGCTAGGGCAAATGATTGATTTGTAGGTTTAAATCATCGATTCCGGCGAGAAAATTTCCTGGCGCGGCACAGGGAACCAACTTTGCTTGCGGTGAACGAAGCTATTGACTCAATGTATTTGTTCCATCTCAGGTCAGCAGTCAATGTAAGGCCGACTAGTCGCAAAGAGGAACTTTAGATAATTTGAACGTCAGACTTTCTATTGGGGGCCAGGGATGGTTCTCTGTGATAAGTAATAGAGGGCAGTTTTGTTTTTGAAGGGTTAAAGTTAACCAGCCATTTCCTGACCCAATTCCCAACCGATTGAAGTTTCTTTTCGAGACAAACGGCCAGGTTAGTTTTGTCAACAACACTAGATCACTAGATTTGTTTTTGAGGCAGGAGTAAATTGTAGTTTCTACCTTGGGAATCTATGACGTCAGGAAGATTGTTGATGAAGATAAGGAACAGAGTAGGGCCTAGGATGGACCCTTGGGGAACACCTGCGTTCGTGGGATAGGAGCTGGAGGAGAATATTCTGAGAACGACCTTCAATACACGGTTTGACAGAAATGATTGTATTAAGTCAAACAATCAACCTTAAATTCCATAGCACTGAAACTTGCGAAGAAGGCCAGAATGCCAAACCCTATCAAAACCTTTGGAGATATCTAGAGACACGGCACGAGCTTCTCCGTTATTATGAAGGGCTTGGTAAATAATTTTAGTGATGGCCGTAAGCACATCAGCTCTAGAAGAGGCAAAGCGGAAACCATATTACTTGTCAGATAGCAGATCATGGGATGTAATGTTCTTAACTGCTTCGGCGTTGATTAAAGCTTGGAAGACTTTGCCGAAGAGGGGTAGGAAACTGATAGGACGGTGATTAGAAGGATCAGAAGGGTCACCAGAGTTGTTTGAGTCAGGAACAATTTATGAAGACTTCCAGTAGTCTTGAAAACAAGATTCATTGAGGCAGTAGTAATATAATTTGGAGAGGGCAACGGCCAGTTCAGCCGCACATTTCTTTAGGACAATGGCTGGTATCCCATCTCCACCACTGGCCTTGTAGGTGTCTACATTAGAGATAATGCCCAATACGGGGTAATGTGCAGCTCGCTCAATAGAACCTCAGCTCTAAATCGGGTGTGGATACCCCGAATGAGTCGATCGTTGAATTGAATGAGAATTTCCGGGCAAAGCATTCAGCCTTGTCAGAAGAAGTCAGAACCTCAAACTGGTTGAAGAAAGGAGGTATAGATAGTTTGCTATTGTTAAGTACCCTCTTGCGGATATGCCAATAATCCTTGGAGCCGAATTTGCGAGATGTAATGCGTTCGTTTATTCGAGCAGCAAATAGTGACTTTCCTTCATTGAAGACACGCTTACACTCGTTACCAGCAGAGACAAAGAGATGTATATTGCAGTCAGATATGTCACTTCGATATAGGTGGAAGAAGTGGTTCCTATGGGAAATGGCAGCTGAGGAAGCAGCGGAAAACCCAAAGGAGGAACGCGATTTGACCATATATTTCCTCGAGGGGATGAAAGCCTCGATTCCAGCCTAAACTCAGGAGACCTCGGAAGCACATTCTTGAACAGGGAGCGTAAAGATAACATCCCAGGGGACATCGCGAAGGAAACCCCGGAACGAGTTCCAGTCTGCTCGTTGATAGCAGAACGAGGTTCTAGTGGTAGGAGGTTGTTTGCAAGGAGTGGTGTTGAAGGAGATGTTGATAGACACTACAGCATGATCAGAATTGGCAAGAGGGCAGAGCTGCGTGGCGCTACAGGACTGGGGGATGGAGATAAAATATAGATTGAGAAGAGAATCCTTAGCATCCCGGTTGTAGGGGAAACGTGTGGGGAAGTCGAATATCTGCGTGAGGGATTGAGAAAGTGAAAAATTAAGGGTTTGAATGTCTGTAGTAGCGTTTTTGAACCACTTGGTATGATGGGCGTGAAAATCGCCAAACACGAATATGTGAGCAAGCGGATGGAGAGAAAGAGAGAGTGAAAGAAGAGAGAGAGAGAGACTTGTCAATTCTGTCAGACATGCATTCAATTATACCACAGTCTTGGGAGGATGGTGATCGACAAAGGAAAAAGTGGTAGCTTGAAGCATTGAGAAGAGATAGCCGGTGACACATAAGTGTGTATGTGTGTGTTTGTTTGTTTGTTCAAAGAAGACTAACAAGATACTGCGATTATATTTTTTCATATAATCCTTCTTGTATTTTCTGGACACAAAGAGTGTAAAACTGCCTAAAATTTCTGCATTTCTGAGTATTTTCGGCTATATCAAGGATGATTTTAATCTTTATTTTAACTGAATAACGAGAATCCAAAAGCTTTTCCCCAGGTCCCTAATCAAAACCCCCGCCTCCTGAGCCGGCTCGAAGGAATATGCACCCCGGCATGTCGAAATCACTCAAATGCAGATATTCAATTAACTGTTCAAGATACAAATACTCTGATATGCGTCAGAAATCCGATAACCTGTTGCAATTGTAAACATTTCTCTTGCAAAAAGTAAATAAATTACTAAGACATAGGAAATGCGGAAAACACAGAAAAAAGACTTGAATTGTACATTCCTATATAAAAATAATTACGAGACAATATGAATGAAAAAAATTTATATGACAGAGTAACAGTTCTACCGATGTATAATTAGATCACCATGGAAAGTATCGAGAATATTTTAACGAAACGAAGAACAGAAATTGAAATTATATTTACAAACAGAAATAGGCTCCTAACGTCACTTAGAAAATGTTAGGAAAGAGCCAATAGAGAATTCAATACTCACAAGGTATAGCGAAAATAAAAGAAAAAGGTTTAACCTCGAGTAAACTACTGAACAAGTTTCTGTGAATGGATGACACAACAATGACATAGAGAGATTAAAAAGAGTTAAAGAGTATTTAGAGAACAACAGTAGAGAGATGTGGATAACCCCGATTTCCTTAAACGAATTGCCATACAAAAAAGTTTTAGCGCAGATATTGATCTGGTGTAAAGAACCAGTTGCAACATGACAACGTTCGTCTTCTCGTTAAAATTGCAACACGAAAAACGTGCCTTGTGTTGGAATGTAATGTTCTTGTGTATGTTTTCTAATCACCGGTGATGTTCACTTAATTCTATTACTGTTTCTCTCTGCAACCTGTCTTGCCTACCCAGCAGTTCCAAAATTTAAGGTAACTAAAGAAATCTAAAGAAATGTATAGATCATTAAAAACAACAGATCTTTTTTGTTAGTTAATGTACTCAAACATGCTGACTGGTAACATAATATCACAATTCCAAGAAAACATTTTGATGCATAAACATGTCAGGATTTTTTATTAGTAGCCACTGAAGAATAAATGAATGTGGGTCTCAATAAATAGAATTCATATGTGGATTCCAAACTTCCAAACAGCGGAAAAATTTATCATGCTTAAATTAATTAAAATAGCCGAGCAAAACATTGGTTAACCTGAATTCGAAAATAATTTCAATGTTAATAAAGATATGCAGTTCTAAAAGTGCCTCATCTGCATCATATTTCGCTTGTCAATGCTACCGTAACGGAAAATAATCAACAATGATTCATATTTTGTAATTTTACATTATTAACCTGTTTAATAATCTGTCAACATTGAATGAATTTTATTATCTTAAAATTATTTTCCCTGGTCTAAATGACCGAAACAATCTCGAGATTTTCATTATTATAATGATCACGATTGTTATGATTTTATTCTAAAAATTGTCTTTGTTCATCTTGACTCTCACATTTTTTTGCAGAAGAATAGATTGACCTGTTAAGTTTTCATGCCTTGTGCACACAGGAATTGTGCATAGAAAAGAGGAAGAATAAGATCCCAAGAGATCTCAAACTATAGTTCTGTATATTTATATGGGGAATTTGAGAGAATTCATTCTCTTTTAATGTAAAGGCGTAATGATAACGATCTCTTCAATAATGTAACAATTGCAAGGAATACTTCTCTTGGAAAAGCAAAAATAAATCATGAATTCCACGAAAATCAAATACAAAAAGTTGATACATTGAATACTGCCGCCATAACTGATCTGGTGCTCCTGCTATTCATCTCGACGTTCTTGATAAAATCCTAAGAAGGGTCTGTAATGTAGTCGATTCTGACTTGGCAGATCGACTTCTGTCACATTCTCACCGACCTACAGTGGCTTCCCTTTGTCTCTACTACAAATATTTTCATAGCTACTGCTCTGACGACCTTTTTTACCTGGTAGCCCGATTACATAAATTTAAGCGTGCTACTAGATTGACATCTAGATCACACTTATTTATTGTTGAAATAGCTAAATTCATCCGCCATTTCTACTCCAACAGTTTCTTTTCTTGCAATTCCCATCCGTGGGACTCTCTTCCATTTATTGCTTCCATGATAACTGTAATTTTTAAAAATTTAAATGCAGACTGCACTATCTTGTCTTCTTGAATTCCGTTCATATTTTGTTCTTTCCTCAATCGCCCCTATAATCAGTCTTTTCTTCCTCTTTCACTCCTAGTAAACCCCTGATTACTAGTATCATTTTCTCCATGCTTGTGGTAATATGAAAAAAAAAAATTTAGCAAAATCAAACTTCATTTTTAATTCGTCTTATACGGCCTTTGCAGTTTGTTTAAACCCAGAAAATATTTTTAGATTGCAAGAAGTATGTTTGAGATAATAATTGTTTATCGATACTAGTCTTACTAATTAATCCATAGATGGGTGAGATATGGTGACTGGATACCAGTCCCAATGGTATTTCCGAGTGACACGAACTCAACGGGAATTGGAACTTGGATTTCCGATTAAAATTCCGAGTAATTATCCATTACATCATAGGCACATCGCAGTTTACATTATATGCCATTCCCAAGTGGAATTTAGGTACAGATTTGGCTCAACGATGCTTCATTTCGGTGATCGAACGGGAATCGTTGTTTTCCTAAATGATGTGGACGGATGTCACTTCACTTTTAAGTGGCATTGATTAGAAAATATCGATTAAGTAACTGGTGGTATCAATAGTGACAATTTACAGAACAATAACATCACCGCGGTTAAGAGTAACAAAATAGAAAAAACTTCACTATAAATAATTTGCATTATTCGATCAGTTTTCCTCATCTTTATTGTCTTGTTCCTGACGTTTCTTTCGAACTGAATCCTTATATTGCGTTCAGGTATTTAATCTCGATAGCTTATTCTACTTCCACGTGCCATGTACTCTTCCGTATGTCTCAGTTACGTCCCTTTAATTCAATTCTCCAAGTTTTTTTGTTCATCACTTTTGAACTCACAACTCTTTATGTCTAATCACTGGATCCAACCAACGCTTTTATCCAATGGGCCATGTGTCCTTGAGGATTTCAATGTATTTGTGGGTCTTATAAACTTAATGTCTCTGTAACTTTTTGCCAAAGCTCATATTGCAATTTTGTTATTGTTGTTTTCTCTAGCACTGCGTATTACTGGTACCCATTTTGTATTCATTTCTATGCGTGGTCGGCTTAGGAGGTGTTTGTGGCCTAGCATATGTGCTGATTCCTTAAGTTTTCGTATTCTCCATTGATATTCTAGGTTTATTATTTCAACCCCATCGAACAGGAGGCGGTGATATCCATTTTCCTTCCATATGTGGTCAGCTAAGACTGATTTTTTTTTAATTTCCCCTCGTGTTGCCGCTTGTCGTTGTTCTTGCAGTCTTAGCTTAAGGGGTGGCTTGTTTCTCGTTTATATTGCTTACCACAGTTGCACATATAATGTACACACAGTTCTGCATGTTCTCCTCAATGGGCGGCTCTTATTCGGAAGAGTTGTCTGCGAAATGTCGAGACATTTTGAAGATCGTCATCATGTTTTATGGACCACAGATGTTTTGTATTTTTTCCGATAATCTCTTCTCGTGAGTTTAGGCAGAACGAAGCTGTTTCCTGCTAAGACGATATTTATATAACCTGATTTTATAAAATTGTGTCATGACAAGGACAATATATTTTGTCATAATATTTTGCATAGATGTCCTTTGATATTAGCAATTGAGAAACTATAATTTATTTCTTTATCGAGATGAATGTGGCATTGTAGTAATCAAGCCTTTGTAATTGTTATGTTAAATTAACCATACGCAGTACACATATAAAAGCAGGTATTGCTTTTAAAAGTGTAGTTTCCAGTAGACAGTTCTGACAGTCGTCTTAATTATCTTGCTCGTTTTATATGTAATGTATTCCTGTTTTCTGTTAATATATTTCTTAACACAATTCATCTCTTTGTGACTTTATTTCTGGCCACAACATGGCCACAACGATAATATATAAATTTGTAAAATTTCAATTTCTTATTTAACGAATGCTTACATCAGTTATGTTATTATTCTATATTAATCAGTTAATAATCTTCGTTTATCAGACAGGTGGATTCTAAACGTGGGCAATATCAATTCACTACAACCTCCTTTAATTTTAGCTCTAACACTTGTACATTTAACACCAGTCTTTGTCTCCACAATACAATTTATTTAAAATAATTTTTGTTGTGAATTCCGAGATGAAATCCGATCTCCAATGAATGACAAACGCAGGAATGAAATAACAAATAAATGTATTTACACAATAATACATTGGGTAATACGGTTATAAATGCAGAAGTTAGTAGCAATAATAATATATATACAGTTTGGTAAATTCAGTCTCGAAGTAGGACTTCCTTAGAGTCTACGTGCCCGTAACTGGATTCTACAAGCGTTTACCACACACTATTATTCTACCTCCAACTCAATCACAATCTCTGTCTACTCTGACTGACTCTGGGTATTTAACGGCAGCAGTCCAAGTACACACTGGTCGAGTCCACTTGTATGAAAAAGGGGTGGACCCCATAACAGCCCCCTCCTTAAATTTTTTTGGGGGAGTTAGTATTTTTGTCTCTTATGGTTGATAATCATGGGTTCGACAAATTTTCTCTTCGTGTTTGAGCTTCTCATTTCTGTGTCTTCCTGCGGTCTTTGGATCTCACACGCTTCGAAGATTGTATCCATAGAATCGTGGTTTTCTGCGGTTGACGAGTTTGGCTCCTCAACCAGTCTTTTTTGTAATTGGCCGATATGTCTATGTGAAAACTTCTCGCCTTTTATTTTGTACATTAGATTTCCTAATATATTGATTACTGTGCCAGGCTCCCAGTAAGCTATATTGTTTCTAAACATCCAAAATAAAAAAAAAAAAAAAAAACATTCTCCAGGTTTGAATGATCTCTTTTGTACATTCGGTGTATACTGTTTTTTGTTCGTGTTTGGCAATAATTTGTCAAACACAGACCTTATTCTCCGAAAAAACATCAATCCCGCTGGTGAAAGACCCGATGGCGTGTATCGCTTTTATCGCCGTACACCCTCGACATTTTTAACGCTCTTTTTAGTGTGTCAACGAATCTTCCCGCTTGTCCGTTCGACCTCGGTTTGTACGAGCTATCTTCTTGTGGTTTTAATACGTCTCACATATATCTTTGAAGTCACTGGATGTAAACTGTGTGCCGTTATCGCTTACCAAACAATCCGCGACGCCAAATCACGCAAATAGTTTGTGTAAACTGTTTATGGTGTTTTCTGTCATTGGGTGTTTAAATCTGGCAATATCTGGTCATCTACTGAAACTATCTTCTGTTATTAAATAATAGTAACCTACAATGGGTCGTGCGTAATCCACGTGAATTATGGACCACGATCTGTCGACTTTAGGCCCTGGCCTTTGTATAGAGTGCGGTGCCTTCGCTGCAGCAGCACAACCTTTGCAACTTTCCACCATTTGCGTGATATCATCGTCCATATTAGGCCAGTAGACAAAACTTCTCATAGGTGATTTCATCCGATTTTTCCGGGATGTCCTAAGTGAAAATCTTTCAACATCCTTCTTCGTAGTGACTTCGTTATTACTACTCTCTCGTTATACAATAATATGTTGTCACAGATTGAGAAAGTCTCTGCTAAATTTCTCACTTTCTCTTCTATTTTTTCTTGGTATCCTGAATAAACTCGTCTCTTTCTGCTTCTCGTCTTATCTCTAGCAGCGTTACAGGTAGTTCCTTTATTGCATTGCATAGTACGTTACTAATTTCATCTTCAGCTTGTAATGACGCAATTACCGAATCTTCTAACGGTTCACTTTTCGCAGGTATTAATCACGATAGTCCGTCAGCATGTCCTGTTTTCTTTGATTGTAAGAACTCCAGTTTAAAATTGTAGTTTAGTAACACAGTTCCCCATCTTAAAAGTCTGTTCGCTGTATAGACGGGTAGACCTTTTTTTAACAGAAAATCGTAAGTGGTTTGTGATGTGTTTGGAGCGTGAACTCTCTCCCATAAATATATCTGTGAATACGAGTTACTGCAAAAATTATGCCCAATGCCTCCTTTTCGATCTGTGAATAGTTTCTCTCCGCCAGTAATAATGATCTAGATGCGTGTTCAACGGGTTTGTTGGTACCGTTCCGCATCTTGTGTAAGATACACGCACCTACCCCATGTGAGCTCGCGTCACTTAAAATAATGATTTCGAGTTAGGGATCGAAATTTGTCAATGCTAACTCCGAAGTTAATTTTTGTATTATTTCCTTAAATGCTTTTTTACAGTCCTCTGTCCAATTCCAATTATGTTCCTTTTTTAGTAACTCATTTAGTGGAGCCCTCAGTTTATGCATATTGTCAATAAATTCGCCATAGTAGTTAGCTAGGCCCAGGAAACTTTGTAGTTCTGCAACATTTTTTGGTTCAGGAATAATTTTAATTGCCGATGCCCTCTCTGGGTCAGGTTTCCTGCCATTTTCATTTATTATCTGTCCTAAGTATTTAATTTCATTTAGGAAAAAAAAATCACCTTTCTCTTTTTACTTTGAACACAAATTCCTGAAGTCTTCTGAAAACTTCTTTTATGTGTGACGTGTGCTCTTCAACATTGTCGCTCTTAATTAGAATATCATCGAAATAAGCGATCGCGAAATTCTGGCCCGTGAGCATTGTGTCCATCGTTTGCTGAAAAATTGCTGGTGCAACTTTTACTTCGAATGGTAGTCTGTTGAATTTGTACAACCATTTGTGTGTATTAATGCAAAGGATTTTCGTACTCTCTTGTATTGGAATTTGTAGATAAACCTCACTTAGATCTATTTTTGAAAATACTTTAGCGCCGTTGAGCTTTGTAAATATCTCATTTGAGCTCGGTAGTGGGTAATGATAATCTGTTATTGCCGCGTTGAGACCCGTCGAAAAATCTGCGCATACGCAGATTTCTCCTGAATTCTTTTTTACATAAACCACCGGCGCTGCCCACTCGCTAAACTCTGTTTTTGATAGAATCCCAGTTCAAGTCTCTCCAATTCCTTGTCTATTCTTTCTATATTAGCGAACGGTACATTTCGCTTCTTTTTAAAATTTGTTTGGATATTTTCTTTCAATTCTGTTTTGGCCTTAAATTTGTTGCATCGTCCCAATACGCTTGAAAACACCTCAGGAAATTGATTATATAATTCCTCCTTCAATTTTATAGTATCTGATGGTTCAAGCACTAACTTTCTGCAAAAATAGTTGATAGGTAGGTCCCAATCGTTGAATTTCTGCATCCAGTCGATACCTACTAGATTTTTCAGTATCTTTCATGACGTATATCTTAAATTTATTGTTTTGCTGTGAAATTTAACATTCACTATTATTTCTCCCTCAAATTTTATTCGTTTGCCTGTAACCGACTTGGCAATTTTTTTTGTGTGTAACATGCTAGGTCTCTTGAGTTTTCTCCATGTCTGTAAGTTGATTATCGTGAGGTCGGAACACGAATCAAGTTGTAATTTAATCTTTTTATCTAAAATTTCCAGTTCAACATATTTCCTTACGTCGGTATTATCATCGTTATGAATCCTTGTAGCTCTTATTCTATTACTATCTTTTCTATTTCTACATTGGGATGCCTTGTGGCCCTTTTTCCCACATTCAAGACAGTTTTTATATCTAAAGCAACAATTCTTGTTCCAATGTAGTCTTCCACATCGATACCATGCTGATGGAGGGGTCTTATATTTGCTTCGATATTCGTCATACTTTGTCCTGTATGTTGTACTTTTTCTCTTATGAAATTTTCTTTGTTTCCGGGGAGGGTGAGAATCTTTTTTCATTGTCGTAAAATTTCAGTTTTCTTTCCGGGGAGGGTAAAGAACGTAGACTTTTGTTTAACTTACGTGTATGAGAAACAGCTGATTCCTCAATGCCTTGCGTCTTTCTTGATAATTAGATAATTTCTTGATACTTCCGATAATTGCTGTAATGTTAGACCCGGTTCATTTTGTAATTTTGCAAGCATTCTTGTGTGCATTTCGTTATATTTCGTTGAAACTAACCCTTGAACAAAGATGAAACTTTTAAAATTGACCGGGGTTAATTCCGCTAGTTTAAAATCGTCACAATGTTTATTTACGATTGCGGCAAATGTGAAATAATCCTAATTATCGCCCTTTACGAGGTTAAGGCATTTCCACCTCCTGTGGAAGAGTGATGTTTTGGGGCTGAAGAATTCTTTAAGACATGTCACTGCTTCATCAAATTTTAATTCGTTCGTCTTTTTTTGGCAAGATATAATCCAAAAACTTTGTATATTTTCAGTTCCTAATTTTCTAAGGAATAGACGTAGCTTTTTTGCTTCTGTCCAATTTTGACAGTTGATGTTAAAGATGGCTTCATGTCTTCTGAAGTAATCTTCAAAATTTTTGTCCTCATCTAGAGAATATTTGAAAATCTCTAAGCTATTCCACACTGCGTCTTGGATAAATGTTGACTCTTTTTCAATATCTAATTGCTTGTTACCCCCTACTTTCAATTTAAATTCCAGGAGCTCTATATTTTGTCTTTCTAATTGCTTTTGCCAGTTTTCTTTCATTCTTTTTTGTAGCTGTAATTGTTGATCATTTTGGTTTTTTATCAATTCTACCGAAATATTTTTTAAAATCTTCCATGATAGCTCAATTTTAAGTATTTTTCTCCTCGTAACTGTTTGTCGCTAATTTGTTGTGGACGATGGGAAGATTTTTCTATTTCTTCTTCTCGTATGAGTTCGAATCGCTTGATGCGAATTTGTTGTTTTTTCTTCCCGTGTGTGTGTGCCAATTTTCTTGTTGGACGACGAGGGAAGATTTTTCTTTTGTTGATCTTTTCTTTTCCGCGTGGGTTCGAATCGCCATATTGTTGTGGATTCCGGGAAGAAATCCGGTCTCCAATGAATGACAAACGCAGGAATGAAATATAACAAATAAATGTATGTACACAGTAATACAATGGGTAATACTGTTAGTAAATCCAGAAACGTGGTTAGTAGCAATGATAATAATAATATATATATATATATATATATATATATATATATATATATATATATACAGTGTCGAAGTAGGACTTCCTTAGAGTCTACGTGCTTGTAACCGTGACTTCTACAAGCGGTTACCTCACACTATTACTCTACCTTCTACTCAGTCTCCGTCTACTCTGACTGACTCTGGGTATTTAACGGCAGCAGTCCAAGTACATACTGGTCGAGCCCACTTGTATGAAAAAAGGGTGGACCCCATAACACTTTTTAAGTCATTTACGCTGATTTCTACAAAACTCTCTGGCTGTATATGTAAAATTCGCCAAGATCTTTAACTCACTGTCAGAGAAATTCTAGTTACCTATTAATGCGTTTTTTTTTTTTACTTATAAAAACATCATCGATAGTCAAATGTTCATTCCATGTCATTTTCAGTATCCGGCGAGAGAAACAGGTCTATGCTGATTAAATCTCTTCATCTTTAAAGTGATTATTCCGTATTCCTGCTCATATAAAAGGACAGATATAAAAGCTGTTCAGCATCCTTTTCTTTGTAAGGAGAATCTCCATTGATTCAATACTTTGTTCTGTTCCTGAAAGGAAACTTTTGTTATTTCAATGCCAGTTTATATTTTTCTGTTACATTATTCATCGTCTGTTACTAAACATCCCCCATGTCTCCCTCATTGTTTCTGATCACCTCAATTCGTCACACTCACCTTAAGCAATTTAACTTGCTGACTACCATGAGCCATCTGGCATAATGCTTTCATATGTATTTCATTTTCTACATTATTCAAGTCTTTAAGTTTTACTTCTGAATATGACATCAAAAGATTTTTTTTTTAATTGTCTTATGTCTGTAATATTTGGTCCAGCAATAATAAATCCTAGTAGGTCTTATAGATTTGTACATGATGCTATGGATATATTTTCGTCTACATTACGCAAAAATGAAAATAACACTGACATCTCATTTTAACAGATATATTTACGAAAAATTGCACATAAAATATCTTGAAATACTAAAGTGTAAATTTATTCAATAAAATTGCCATTGGGTCCAACCACAGCCTCCAGATAACTTCGGCATATCCTGCATCTCTTCTGGAATGTCTTCTTCTTTAAGTTGCTGAACGCTGCCATAATATTTGACTTTAGTTCATCTTTGGTGTTAGAAGCATTTTTCCGCATTTTGCTGAGTTTTACTGAATTAATTTGTTTTTTATTATTAAAAAATATTAGATTATTAAGGTATTTATTTCATGATCAGCTCTATGTAATTATGTCCGGAATAGAAAATTGAAGGGGCATTATTATAATGATAAAATAACCTCTATAAAATAGATGACTTCAGTAAAAAATGTTTATACAAACAGTTTAGAGAGGTAAACGTTTTTATGAAAAGATTTCTCTGTTTTTAGACTGGTTACTCGGCTAGTAATTACAAATGTGTGTATTTTACTAGCAATACTATAGTATTTAAGCTATATCCTGTAGACACAAGTAAACCGCCAAGCAATTACTTAGAAATTATCCTACATTTCTCGAAATATACTTTGAAGACTGAAGATGAACATTTCTCTAATTTCACTGTGATAAAAAATTAAGAAACATCGTTCACCTGTAGAATTTAAGATTATATCCTATAGATGTTTTATGTCCATCCCCTGTTTGATTGGAGATAATCATTTCCATAATTAATCTATTCCAATTTAAAATAGCGTTTACTCAGCATCCAATTGAGAAAGAGTAAATCTAAAATTTGTAATATTTAATAGTAGATGTGAATTGTTTTAATTATCTGTAATTTAAATGTGTTTATGTCAAGCGCAGAGGTTTTACAAAAATTGATTTATAGTATATCTCTTGACAACAATATTCTGAAATAATCTTGGTTACACGGCCATTTTCTTATTTTATTATGATTTTCAGCATATAGAAGCACCGATGGTCACTCGAGGTAGATGATTACAAAATAAGAATCACAGCGTATTCGAATATGTGTGGAAGATAACTGTTAACCCTAGATTTGAAAAGGTTAACATTGTAGTGATCGTGGAAGCAACCTCTTGGGAGTCGGTTCCATAAGGCAGTGTGTGGGAAGAAGCTGCTTGAGTGTAACTCACCAAGACAATTCGAAGGGAATGAGTGTGTATCGCTACAATGTGAATGTTATGGCGTGTCATGGCTTTGAAGTTTAGGACTGGTGGAACCAAGGAGTGTAGTCCATCTGAACACTCTCCAAGAAAATAGCAACAGATGAGCGAGAGACTTAAGAGCTTGCAATGTTGAAAATAATTGGTCATCCACAAGGACGCGGCGAGGTCTTTGGAGTCTAATAAGACTTGAAATTGAAGACTGTCTACTTTCCTTCCATATATGGCGGCAGTACTCCATTTTCGTCTGATCTGGCTCTTGTAAAGTTATAGGATAGCAGGATAGGGAACCGGTCATTTTACCAGCATATTAAGTGATCGATGTAATAGTCCCCCTTCAAGTTTGGCTTAATTTTAAGTCCCAATGGGCCTTCAATATACGGGTTTATACCTGCGGTAACACCCATTCATCGCTACTGGTGAAAGTTCTGGATTCGATTGTTGATGGTAGAAGGTCATTAATTTCTTTTTGAGGCATTGAATGTGACCAGCCAGTTTTTCCTGCACTGAGCTGTTAGAGCTAGGTCAAAGGGGAAGTCAGCTATCAAACTCTGGTCAGCGAAGGTTTTGGATGTGCATGCATATACCGATATATCATTAGCATGGATATTCACAAATGATCGGAGTATACACACAGGCAGATTATTTATGTATACTAGGAAATGGGTTGCATCGAGAAGAGAAATATAGTGGACTCTTGCGTTGATCATTTAGTACTCACAAGACTGGCCATTAACAATTATCTTCGGGGACATACGCGTTTTTATAAGATTTTATAACTCAGATGACTCCACCAGCTACTCCATAGTTAGAGAGCTTGCCATAACTTTTCAAAGCTTTCGGGATATTTAACGGGATTGCATTTATTGCCAAGTGGTTCACTATTCCTGTGAGTGATAACAGGATATCTGTAGTGGACCTGGCTGATCGAAATCCTTACTCTATTTACGTTCCAAGCACTTTCTTTCTATATATATATATATATATATAATTCTACTTGTTACTTTATGAAAACGTACGTATTTTATTTATACTGATAACTCATTATACTTAAACTTATTCATTGTGTAAGTACTCTCAGATAATAAAACATATTTTATGTAAAAATATAAATTTAGTTATGATACTTTTAATTATATAGTTTAGGAATGGTTTTACAATACTTATCATCGGCAAATATAAAAAAAATCTCCCTTCTTAACAAATGGATACGAAGATTCTTCCAAAATAATTTAGATAAATTTTGTGTAAAATATCGATACGATACTGATGAAAAACCAACCAGCCATGAGGAGCCATTAAGATATGCTATAAAACAAAAATAGTGCATTATATGTGTAGTAATGTTTTGACGTAATAAATGTAACAAGGCATATGAAATACACAGTGGTGGTTTATTTCATACTGTTCTTTTCTAATGAAGTTATTATTTGTATCTCAACAGAATATTCTTATTAATTTGAATAAAAATAAAATATCAGATGGAAGACAAGTGTATACATGACAGTAGAGAACTTTCCAAGATAATAGTACTTTCATTAAACTAAATGCCTTGATATACTTGCGCAAGCACACACGATATTCTGTTAATAACTTTCTTCACCAGAGAGAAGAAATATACGAATGACTGGCAGGTATCTTCAGGAGACAAAGCAAGCGTGTATTAAACAATAAGAAACTTACTAACTTTAATCAGAGAATCATAATAGAGGAGGAAATCATTGTCTTACACTTGATATTTGCTGCAGCCACGAACCCTTTACTTCCAACCGCTGTGACAAAGTTGCGTGTAGGTTTCGCCAAACGCTGGATTCCCTGTGGCAGAGGTCAAGTTCCTTCCAAACTTATCCTCCACAAACGTTAAAGATATCGATAGACTTTTTGATAAACAAAAGAGCGTGTGTTCATGACAGAATAAGTGAATAGGATGGAATATTTTGCTGTCAGGCATTTCAAAATTATAGCGAGAAATCTATGCATCTCACACATATAATATCGTCTACAAGATATCAATCAAAAAGATCTTTCGTATTTATTCGTTGCCAAATGCCTCAACATGGAGTAATATTTAGCGAGTTAACTTCATTGAGGTGTCAAGTGCACTGTTAAACTTAGTAAATGACATTAGAATTATTTCTCATTCTTATCTCTTTCTTTCTCTCTCTCTCTCTCTCTCTCTCTCTCTCTCTCTCTATATATATATATATATATATATATATATATATATATATATATATATATATATATATCGTGAATTAAAAATTAATGGGATCCAAGCGAAAGGTAATTCATTTGAATCTCTGTATGAGGAAATCCGTTTGGATCTCATTAATTGTAATCCATTTATATGCTCTATAATAAACATTATATTGAGCTCTCTTTTATGGATCTCTTTCAATATTTTATATTAATAGGATTGCCTTAGATTACTTACCTGTATGTGCGTGTTGGTGCATGTCTGTATATATAAATAATGTCAGCGACGAAAGTATCGTGATTATAGACAAATATGACTTTCATTTTTCAAAAGGGCGTTGAAGGGACGGTAAGTTAATCAGACGTAAAGTTAATATATATCGCTGATATATTTTCCGCAATCGTCAATGATGGCCTGTCTATGTTCATGTTTATCGTGACACGAAAAAAATAATTCACCCATCTCCACCATCTGAGCTTACTTTACTATTTAGTGTAGAACTAACATTTAACTGGTTAATCAAGACATTCCTACAATTCTCTTTTAACTTTCGAAAAAGTGGTAACACTTTGTTTTAAAATTTCCTTAAAAATCATTTAATCACCAGTTACTTACCATCACCTGAAGAAGTACATTCATGGTATTGAAACATGAAATCATTTCAGCATGTTGTTGTTGTTGTTGTTGTTGTTATTATTATTATCTCTTATAATAAATTAATATATATCTATCTATATATATATATATCTATATCAATCTCTATATATATACATATATGTATATATGTGCGTATATATATATATACATATGTATATATATGTGGGTATATATGTATGTGCGTGTATATATATGTGTGCCTGTATATATATATATATATATATATATATATATATATATATATATATATTTGTGTGTGTGTGGGTTCGTGTGTGCGTATATATATATATATATATATATATATATATATATATATGTTGAGCTGTTAGAAGAGTTTCTACTGATCTTGAAAAATCGTTTTATATCAGAGGGAAGACTTGTAAAGAAATTAAATAATGCTTAATATTCTGAATGCTATCAAACATCTTTCTTTTAATTTCACGAAAATCGAAATGTAACACTCGAACATAGTCGGTATGGGACACAAATAATTTCACCAAATAATTTGAGATGTATCACTGACAGCAGGTTTAAAAGTGTGAAGCAAAATCACGTAGACGCACTATATAGGTTCACAGGTCATTTGAACCGATGTTCTAAAAAATCAACATAAGGTCCCGTCTTGTATAGGGATAAAGGGGATTCACTTTTGCACGGTTCAAATCATTGTAAAATGAACTTTGTTTTTTCTTCATCCAAGCATAAACAAAATCAAAATACACATGTGCGTGTGCTTTCGTGTGCTTGTGTGTGTGTGCGATAGGATGAAGAACAATTAGGTAACAAATCTAACATGATTCACTTAATTAAAGTTTCTTTAGTGATCAATAAAGGTGACAAAATTGCATTTCTGTTTTGATCTCTGACGAAGCTTTTTTCTAAAGTGAAACATGTTAGATTGAGATCTGTTTCGTACTTGTTCTTTATCCAATCATTTTATTGGATTCCTATCCATACTTGATCGATATTTTATATTCTGTTCATATATGTATATATGTGTCTGTATGTTCTAATATGTGTTTTAAGTAAATATATAATTGAATGAAGATAATTGATTCCTAAGCTTTTGTTCTATTCCAAACATTGAACAATAGCAAATGCTATCGATGAGATTATTCTCGATTACGGACAAGAATCATGTAAATGCAAAAAGAAATTTAAACTTGTTCTTTGCCATTGTTCTTTGTTCTTCGAATCTTAAAATTTAAACGATTTTTCTTCATTATTCAAAAGAGACGCCACCTCCTGTGCAAAGGAAGAACGGAGATCCTTAGGGAAAATTTATTCAAGTTAATGCTACCAAATGCCAACATTTCGTTTCTTTAGTCATGTCCAATTTCACACAGATATATTTAGACGATGCTTCTATCATCACATGGGTCTTCTTTAAAATCATTTCCTTCTTTGGAGAAAAGTCCTTGGAAAAAAGGCCCTACCATTGTCCCTAACTGCGAAGCATTGAAACAATGAAGTAATTCTTTTTTTTTAAATTTTAGCCTTTGATTGTTTGATTTCCTATTGTTGAAGACAGCAAATCTCGTTATCGAATTCACGAAGGCGACAGACATCTGCTGACTAACCTGCTGTTTGCTTCTTTGTTTTTCTCAACGTCTTGTAGTAGACGCATATGAAGATGAAATGCTGTCACCATCAACCTCAATATTCCCATCACTATTGTTCAAATCACTTACACAATGATCAGGAAAATGTCTGAACATTATTTAGTGACAATCGAATCTGTATTTATCAATGGGAAAAAAAACTCGTAAAATATAGAAAGAAATAATTTTAGCATTGCCTATGTCAAGATCAAACATCTTTTCTTATAACTCGAATTTTCTGTTAGGAAATTTAGCGACATAATAAAAATATGGATGTGGGAGTAAACACCATCGACGTGGACACTAGAATAAATGATTGTTGTTCAAATATTCATCATTTCAATCAGGTTCACTTTCGCTAATATAATGTTGGAAATGTTAAAAATCTGTATCGTATCCCCCAGCTCTGGCTCAAATAACATAGAAGCCTTTTCTCTCTTGGAGGGAACTCTTGTCTAATACCGTGAATAATAAATCAGGAAGCCACTCCACTATATTGCCATCGAAACAGAAGCAGCTCAGCGATAATAAAATAATGAAAACTCTGAAGTGCCATAACTCCTTAGATGCTGATAGGATATACTATCGTAATATTATCAGAAATTAAAAATATATATTTTTTGAATCTATTTGCCTACACTCAATTCGTTTTAAATATGACGTTAAGAATGAAGGTGGACTAAGGAGAATGTGCTTTCTTATTTACTGAAATCTCGTCCTTATTACGTTCGTTCAAATAACTATTTAAAATTGGGTGTAAATAAAACAACATTTCATTCATCTTGTTCTCTTTCCCTTGCAATTATTTTGGTAGAAGCATTTATCTTGTTGTACATACAGAAATTAAATACCAATAAATATAATAAAAACATCGAAATTAACGGTAAAATGCATTTAAAATATAAATATGCATTTCATACATGCACAGAATGAACCGTCCATTGAGATGAACAAAAATCATTAGAAATCGAAAAGTCAAACAGATGGGTTTTCTTATCAACATAACGATGTTTCCGAACAAAGTCATCACATTTATTCTAAAGCTGAATTGTTGATTGCTTTAATTTTTTCCGTTTATAAACTAATTGTGGCTCATTTAAATGCGAAACATATTTTGTGTTATAAGAACAATTATTTTTCATAGGTGGACATTGATTTGATAAATTTAGGAATAATAATAATTATATTACGGATACAGTCATATTATTACTACTTTTTAGTTACCCATATCTCGGGGAGTGATGGATTCGAACCATTTCCAAGTGTATTTGCTCGTCTGTGAATGTAAAGAATCTAACTAGAGTTTCAATTCGTCTCTTCGATTTCTCATTCCGAGCTGTTATATCTTACACCACCAGCAAATCTAGCCAATACTGAAAATAATTAAAACTGCGATTTGTTAACTACGTTTCGTAATGAATGAAAAAGAGAGGAAACATTAAAAACATTGCATCTGTTGCTGCATATAAACGTAAAACAAATTAATGAACGAGAAGAAACGATTGTATTAGGTTGGTGCAAAAATAATGACGTAATGATGTCGTTTTTTGCCGTTAAAAATACGTCAAAAAACGACATTATTACGTCATTATTTTTGCACGAAGCTAATGAAATCAAAGTCATAAGATTCAATTTTCTTCGTAAAACCTACTACATTTCCAGCACAAAAGACTTTATAACCCATTCCATCTCGATTCTTTGTAATTTTGAAAAAACTTGTTCTTAAAACCTTGATGGCTAGTTTCATT
Organism: Acanthosepion lycidas; assembly: GCA_963932145.1. Taxonomy (NCBI): domain Eukaryota; kingdom Metazoa; phylum Mollusca; class Cephalopoda; order Sepiida; family Sepiidae; genus Acanthosepion; species Acanthosepion lycidas. The sequence goes on from OZ010571.1 coordinate 118,705,807, forward strand.
CCAAATTCCTATATTATGCCTAACCAAATATTCAGCTATTCATCGTCTATCACATACCCTCGATAGTAGGATACCAAGCGAGATTCCAACTTATCATTCCCAGTCTCAGAGATTAATCCGGTATTCTTTATTTTTTAGGTAGACACTATGCATGTGAATATTTAAGAGGATTAGTATTGTACAATACAAGAGCAAATCAGGGCAGGATAAATTACTTGTATTAGGTTGGTGCAAAATAATGTCATTTTCTCACATATGATACTATGTGAGAAAACGACACTATTTTTGCACCAACCTAATATCTATCTTCAAAGTGTGAAGACTTTTAAAATCTCACTTTTAATTAGACGTGAATAATTGAACGCTGAGGGTGCTAGGAAATACGCAATATTTTAGACACCGCTGCAGCCAAAAGATGCCTATTAGTAGGGTGTTTCCATCGTACTCCTGCATAATGAAGTCTTTTCGTAATCCAGTGATAGGTGAATTACTATTGGTTATATCACATGTGTATAATGTAGACTGTCAGAAACTATCGCTTGATTATAAATTGAACATTCACAACCAACTTTTATAAAGTGTTTAAGATACATGGCAAAAGACAAAATTTACTAATAGCTACAAAGGTTAGAAAACTGAGGAGAGCTATGTTTGCTAACACCTGGATAGGATATGACACAGGAATAAAAGAATGTACGTTTAAATCTGTATATGTGATCATTAACTTTTATACAGCTATATCACATGAAAATTTGATCTTAGTAAATGTCAACCCATATTCACTGTATTGCAATTTTATTTTCTGTTAGGATATAAATAGAATTGTGCAAATAGATTTTCAATAAAATAGAAATTAATACGGTAGCCATATAAAATGAACATTTACCTTCCCTGTAGCAGAACCATTTGTCATCACTTTATCATTATTAAAATTCTGAATAGAGGCAAAACGTCTGTACCTACTATTAAAAATGGCCCCGAGGTCATCTCAACGTCGTCCGATAAGATGAAGGTCCTCTTTAGAATGTGCGTCGCTAAGTCAGCATTTGATGACAAAAGCAATCTCCTCCCCGACTTCCATCGTCCCACTGAGCACAATCTCGTCAATATTTTTATTGCCGACAGGGAAATCTCAAAACTTAACAAAAGTCTTGATCCGAAGAAGTCAACTGGTTCTGATAAAATCCTAGTGGTTTTCCTTAAAAATAAACCTGCAGATATCAACGATCTTAGCGAAATTATTTAACCTTTATATGAAGGAAAAATCTTTCCATGACTCAGGAAGGTGCCAAGTGTATGCCCTGTTTTCATGAAATCAGGTGAGCGCACATCATCATTACAGTATGCAACTATCTGCCTCCTAATTGTCAATAGCAAAATTGTTATGCTATAATAAACAACATAAATTGCTAGCACTGAGCTCTTGATCGACAAGTAGTACTGGTTGCGACCAGCTATGTCCATTGCTGATATCCTGTCATTACCCAAAGAATCAATGAGGCACTAGACAACAATAAATCTGAAGAAAAATGCCTTTCACTTGACATGACATAAAGAGTTAGCGCACAAGCTCTCTAGCTATAGAATCACTGGAAGGATCTTCTTCATTATGAAGTCCTTCCAACAGGTTGGTCCCTGAATGTAGTCGTTATATGACAGTCCCCTAAGGTCCACAATCTCAGCGGATGCGTCCTCCAATATTCGCTTCTCGGTCAAATAGATTTTTTCCTTTAAATAATTAATCTGAAGAAGAGTAAATTTCCATCATTTGCGAATATTTATTTTGATGACACATCGATATGCACCTCTACAATTCTAGATGACAAACACTTGGTAGCTGATCTCTCTTTTGACCAAACATTAACAATTCAGTGGAGAAAAAGTTACTGGTATCATTAACCGACTCAAAAACCAAGGTTACTTACATTCAGTCATCATCGAGAAGACAGAAATTTCACTGATCCCCAATGGTGTGTGTACCCTCAAGATTGACCCATAACTGGAGCACCTATTGGGACTCAACCCAGATCTTTAGGGTAACTAGTACATACTATCCAGTGCTAAGTATGCTGAAAGAATGTCGGTTATCCATAACACTCCAGTAACTACCTTATTCTTCCTGCAATCTCCTACGATTACAAGAGTCAGGGCGAAATGGAGTATTGCAGCCACATAGGAGAATAAGGTGTCACGTCGTAACATTCCAGTCCAATAGTGTCTAAAAGCATATCCACGACCTTTTTGTTGGACGTATTTTGCCACGCTGCAATCCCTTTCTTACGAGTGAAACGTTGCAAGTCTCTCGCTGCTTTATAGCTATTTCAATGGAAAGTGTTCAAACTAACTACATTCATTAGTTTCACCGGTTCAAATCTTCCATGCTAAGACCCGACATGCCACTACCCTCATTTCCTTCGGATCCCATGGAGGAGTAGTAAATACCATCCATTCTTCCCAGGAACTGCCACTTTGTGGAGCTGATTCCAGAGAGGTTGCTTCTCTGACCACACAAACTTGATCTGTTCAAATCTAGCGTCAACCGTTATCATATAACATTTTAAACTGTGCCTCTTACTGAATGTCGCTTGAGATTTTTGCCGGGTGAACATCCTTGTAAAAAAAAATTCTCGATGGGATCCTCTCATAATTGTTCCAAAAAATGACGAAAGTCTTATCAGTAGTTTTCGCCTTCAGTCTACTTAAATAATGTTAATCAAGGTGGCTCATTCTTATTAATGGAGAATTATGCTTAGCTTTATTTTCTGTTTATTCTCTACCTACTGCCTCTTTCTTTAGTTGGTCAACTTTCTCTAACACACATAACCTCTGGCTCCAGTTGTCCGATCTCAGTTGTATCCAAATATAGAAAAATGACGCACAGACAAGTAGGCGAACGCTTAGCACAGTAAAAGGAGTCGGAGGTCACCTGTATACGTCATACGGGCTTCGGCGGAACTATTTGGTGGCTATGACACAAAATTGAATCGGAAATTAACAACGAAATCGATTTTTGACCTACTCGGTTTATTGAGATTCTTTTGTGGTCACAAACGTACCATAGATTACATATATATATATATATATATATATATATATATATATGCGTGTGTATGTTTGCGTGTGTGTATGGTCCCTTGCCCAAGATATAGGTAAAATAAGAATACACATTAATCACACTGTCAGGTTCAAAGCTCTACGTGTATGATAAGCACACACATTGCGTCTAGGGATTTATTTTTATAGCACATAAGAAAAGCGTACACCAGCATACGCGTATAAATATTCAAAGTAATGAAGCTGAACAAATCTATGGACATATAAAAGACTTGCCATATAACTTATTAATATTTTCTCTCCTGATATAGAAGCTGATTTAATTAATTCTTGTATTTGACCGAAACATATTGGTCTAAAGTTCGATCAAAATGGAGGTCATTTTAGATTTGATCAGATTTTAAATGACCAAGATTATTGTCATCTGTCTATGTTTGAATGATTTTAATTAAGAATTAAATATAGTTATAAATAGGCATGGCTAACCACAATGTGTGCCTTGCAACTCCGATTTGCTATACTCAATATGAGAGGCATATTACAATTACGTTCCATTGAATATGACTATTAACATCGTGCCACATCTGAACGTATAAAAGTTACATCATTCTCATTATATTCTGTTCCATGACCGGCTGTCGTCATATTTCTTTTACTGGACGATGGAGTAAACCAATCGATGCAAGATATACTAATGATTATAATATTAATAATATCTATTTAAATGAAACATAATGGAAAGTAATGATTAAACAATAAAATAATGAAATGAAATAGTATAAATAATATAATAAATATATACTACAAATAATAATAAATGAAATAGGATAGATAATTTGTAATAAAAATTAATAGTCAATTATATACAAGAGGAAAATAAAAATACTCTTATATATAATTGTTAAAAAATGTTATAAACTACATGAAAAATACTAGAAAATAGTTGGTTATACTGAAAGAATAACAAAAGTAAGCAAGATAAATTCCAGATGACTCGTTTACACATTCTAAGATATGCCCTCTTCCATTAGAACATGAATGATGTTACTCCTCAGTGCGAATATATAATACGTTAGTAAAGATAATAATATCATGTATTAATTTGGTGTATTAATATTCGTCGTAACAATAATAATAATAATAATAATTATTATTATTATTAGTAGTAGTAGTAGTAGTAGTAGTAGTAGTATCATTATTATTATTATTTTTGTTGTTGTTGCTGTTGCTATTATTATTATTATATTGCGATAAATATCAGGTAACTATCCACGATCTAATCTCAGTACGTTCTGCACTTGCACCAAATGAATATAAAATTCGTCACGATAAAATGGGGTAATATTTACACTGTGCAATTTACCAACACTTTGGAAAGGATTATAACAAACACTTGTATGAAGATCACCCATTACTGGTTACAGAACTAGGAGACATCACAATTCTATAAGATTACACCATCTTTACAGACAGGAATGTTGAAGCTAATAGGCTGGACAGGATTGTAAAAAATCGAAAAGATAAATAAACTTGTCTAATAATTGATATGCCTTGCCTAACGTAATATAACATTGCTATAAAGTAATTTGAAAAAAGTATTGAAGTATAAACCCTTAGAAATCAAATTGAAAATGTGGAAATTGAAAACAAGAATAGTACCAGTCATGGCAGGTGCGCTTGGAATGATACAAAAGGATCACAACAACACATGAAAAAATCCCTGGAAATATCAGCTTAAGAGAAAAATTAAAAATTGTCTTGATAAGTAAAGCCTACATATTAAGAACTGTGTCCATATAAATCTAGTGATACTATGGAAGTTAGAACAACAAATCATGAAATATAGCTATAACAACGGACCACTACCTGCCTTAGGTCTTCACAAATAATAATAATAATAATAATAATAATAATAATAATTGTAAAATCTTTTTTTTTTTTAAATAAGCACGCCATATGATACTGATTTTTCGAAGATAATCGACGTATATTATTGAACCTAAAAATAACAGTGATCGTAAGAGATAAATAAAATATGTATTTTAATAAATAAAAAATAAATATATAATATAAAAAAGTAGTGAATATATAAATATATATAAGTATAATAAATAAATATCGCTTCCTTTTTCTTGGAACAAAGAAAAAAAAAACACATTACACTGCGACAGACAATTTTCTCCTAAAAAAAGTGTCATCATTATCACTGTCATCATCGTAATCACCATCAGTTCACTGAGCGAGTGTGGTCTTATGGTCAGTACGCAGCTGAACATCTGACCAGATTGTTCCATATGTCTCTGTTGCCTGCCAATATCTGCGTCTTGTGAATGATCTTCCACTCCACTTATTGACGTTATCAACCTATTTTTCCCATTTCATTCACCCTTCTTTTAAGGTAATGATTTATAGGATAGCAGTAAAAAGACTGTTGGCTATTATGACCGCTAGGTTACAGCTTTCATCTCCTGACTTGCTTTCTTCTCTCACGGAGCCCAAACTACGATATTTCTATAGTTCGGGATGTTTTCAGACTAATCAAAATCAAAAAGGATATAGGTTCCGATAAAATACTTAAGAACTTTATCCCATAGATTTCCTCAGTCGTATCAAAAATGTATAGCCGATCCCTGAACGAAGTCTACAGGTGTCAACTATAGACAATGCTTAAAAAATATCTGTGAGCTCATATCTACCTCGACATATCACTCTATCAGACTCATTGTTGTTATCAGAAATCTCTGAAAAGAATTTCCGTTCCATCAACAAAAGCAAATCCCTCTAGAAAAAAAAACAGTAAGGATTTCTCTCTTCTAGGTCTTCCGATGATATATTTACTGACATACATAAGAATTAGTTAAGCAATTTATAATAAAATCATCACGAGAGTGATCGCCTTCAATATCTGAAAGACCGTTTACAATGTGAAACCAGAGACGTTGCTGTCGAAAGTCTTCAGCTTTGCCTTTTTCTAGAAGAGTTTTCAAAATGGTCGTTGATAATGTCCCGTTCTCTGAAGTTCATGATATAAACGCAGTCCTTCAAGGTTAATTCCTCGATTCTACCTTTTTTTCTATGTCATAATAACGATATGCCAAAGAATATTATTAGATCATTAGTAAATATAAAAAGGCGAAACCATTGTATGTTTATTGATGCGCCTCCAAAAATCTAGATGTCTGGAGCAAGTCAAGCGGATCTATCATTTAGCCATCATTGCTCTGTGCAGGAGGAATTTCTTTGTAATATGCATTATTTCCTAAACCAAGCTAGTAAATTTTTATCATCAGGGAGAATATCTCTGAGTACTCTCTAGTTGTATTAAACGGCTGTAATTTCAATGAGGCTTATTGTCTTGAACGTCTATGGCGACCCAAGATCAAGGTCTATCGCTAAAAATACTAAGGCAATGAGCCGCCAAATTCACACTTTACAAAAAATATCAACAATATTTACGTAACCTGGTATGAGTATTTATTTTTTTTTATTTTATATCGTACAACCCGTTTCCGATAGACAATACCTTGCTGGACTCTATTATATCGCTCTATTCATGATAAATTTTAAGACGAGCAAAATTTCTTAGTTTCAGCTATCCAAACTGTCGGATCAATCCCCATCTTGACACGTACACAGGGCCAACTCCTTCTCATTTCCATCGTATTCAGTTGGTAAGGAGTAATTTCCAATCAGCTTCATCCCCAGAACTATAACATTTTGAAACACTTTTACTAATGGATACATCCCAAATCACTACGGTATTAAAGCCTTCAAGTATAGAATCAAACGTTATCTATCGAACATATTCTTATAATATTCATTTCTTATTCTTCCAAAAACGACCTCACAATATCTTCATTCTACACTGAGTGGCTCTTGAAACTTGCATTGGGTAAACAAAAATATTAGAAACATTCTTTCTATACCCTTTCAATTTTTTCATCTGGGCGGTGCTTATTAAAAATTATGATAATTTACATCGAATGTTTTAAATCAAGTATTAGCATTATTATATATTATTTGGACCCATATCCTCATCATCTAAATTCACAACGTTTCAGGCTATACTATTAATCCTTCTTCAGGTGTCTAACGTACTTGTAAATAAAAAACTACGTGTGGAGATTTATTTAAAAATATTTACTCGCAAATCCATTAAAATAAACGAGCATGCACACAATATTATAAATTTTGAAAAGTAGTCTTAGCATAAATAAGTTTTAACAATTACTGTGGCACCTGTTCAATATCTGCGAACTTATGACGAATTTTATATACATTCATACATATATATATATATATATATATATATATATATATATATATATATATATATATATATATATATATATATATATATATATATATATATATATATACCCATCAATGCCTGGAATTCATATTCCCAATTTTAATCTCGAATATTGAGTAACATACACCAGACCGGTTGTTTTGTTCGGAAACATGAATTCCTCAATATCCTGTGATATTTACATTAGTCCAAAGGTCACAATATCGCCTTCGGAAAAATACATTTAAATTAAACATTTTGGTCTAAAAATTGGTTTTTATCGCATGTATTTCTGGGATGAAGAATATTCTACTATTGTATGATTTCAGCCTCACCGATCGGAACTTGAATTTTCAACAGCCAAGGAGAAAGCTTTCGCCCTCAACGTGACTCCATGAGTTAAAGGTCTATTGGGATTCATATGCATTCAAGACTTCAAGAAGCACCTACATATACCATCTATTTCTAAAGTTGCTGAAATATATTCAGCTCATTCTACAGCTTTAAAAATTGCTGACACTCTCTGTAATGTTTTATATTTACAAGACCATAAATGCACTATTGATCTTGACAAAATCAAAAGTAACTGTAATGTAATCGATCCCAACCAGCCATCTCGACTTCAGTCACTTTCTCACCTGACCTGACATGATCTCCCGCTATCTTTACTACAAATATTTTCATGAAAATCGCTCTGACGAGCTTTTATCTCTTATGCCCGACTAGATAAATTTAATCATGCAACTAGTTTGGCATCTAGGCCCCATATTTTTACTGTTGAAATAGCTAAATAAAACAACCACTTCTACTCAGTTTCGTTACTTGCCGTTGATAACTATAATCTCAAAAAATTTAAATGAAACATCAACTGTCATCTTCTGTCTTCTTGAATCTCGTTCACTTTCCTAAATCCTCCCTATCGCCAGTCTTCTCGTTCAATTTCCATCCAGGTAAACCCCTGCGTATTAGTGACATTCCGGCTTTGCTTAGAACGAAATGATTAAAATGAATAAGATATCTGAGCTGAGGTTGTTCTGTCCTCAATTTTCACCATTGCTATAGTCAAAAATCTTTTACGTAATTTAGTAGAGGATGACATATTCTCCATTCTATGCTAAAGAAGAAAACTTCGCAAGTCAATCGCTTCACCATGGCCGTTTCATCTATGAAAATCCTACTCAGTCAACTTTTTACCAACCACTACTGATCTTTAGAAAAAATACCCGCCGTGGATATTTCCATGGAGACTACAATCGCAAATGTAATCCGTATTTATTCTCCATGACATCATAATCTCTACTTTCTTCGTAATATCATTAATAAAACTTGACTCATTAATAGTTTCTCGTGATGGTTTTATTGGGAAAACTGGAATAAGAAAATGAATATTAATATTATTTACAGTCTGGTTTTACTTGTTCATATTGGTATTCATCAGAATATCTCATCTTCAGATTCGTACGCTTCAGCGTATATATATATATATATATATATATATATATATATATATATATATATATATATATATATATATATATATAATTATTTATTAAAAAAAATAAAAATAAAAAATTTATAACATAAATATATTATAAAATCACTACATTTTTTTTCTTAATAAATAATTATATCTGCTCTACTTTGTATTGAGCACTCTTTTAAGAATAGTAATTGTTGGTTATTGGAATTCATTCCATATACACCAATCATATACTTGGATATATATATATATATATATATATATATATATATATATATATATATATATATATATATGTATGTATGTATGTATGTATATATATATATATATATATATATATATATATATATATATATATATATGTATATATATATGTGTTTGTGTGCGCGTGTATGTGTGTTTGTATACGTACAATCGCCTGATGAGATGTGTTGATACACATCGAAACACGACTAAATTGTGTACCGATTCAACCAGGTTCTTGGATGTAATATCCTAAAATAAAGAATATTGCTCTACTTTGTATTGAGCCCTTTTTAAATTAAATATTACGAACGTTGGAATTGTACACTAGTCATTCTCTTCTTACCTGTATATATATATGTATATATATATATATATATATATATATATATATATATATATATATATATATGATAGAAATTATTAGGACGATTTGATAATTATATATAATTAATTCATCGAGTGTGAAAGAAACCTCAACAGAATGCAGAAAGCACTGGACGGCCTTTTCGTCCTATATTTGGGACTCATCAGCAGTGCGCATCCACTACCGCGAATTGAAACCCTGACAGTTAAGTTGTCAAGCAAGCATCATACCATCATCTTCCAAAGGGCCTCGGTGACGAAGAGATTACAAATCAGACTCAATATAGCGCAGCTCGCTCACATATTCCGTGGTGGAACTCTACTGAGTTCTCTGTAACCATAGGACTGTGCCTCCTGGAGCCACAACTATTCTCACCAAGCCGCTCATCCGTAATAATTTCATAAAGGACAGATAAGAATTTAAATAATATCGAAACCTATTACAATTCTGCTTGTTCGCCACTTCGTTAGTGAGTCAGTTATTTAGGTAGTTCGCACGACAGTCACACCCACCCAGTATCTTATAGATATTGGACTATTCCGTTTTGAAGACATAGAACTGACATATCAGAGACGCAATTAGGTTTCATTGCGAAACAGTAAGAAAGAAAGAAAGAAAGAAAGAAAGAAAGAAGGAAGGAAGGAAGGAAGGATGGAAGGAAATGGAGATTTTTTTAATGTCTGTTTCAGTGAAATGAAAAAATTTTCAATTGCAAACCTTTTCATCTGTGCAAACTTAGTTATAAATAGATTTATTATGTAAAATGATTGCAAGACAAGTTTTCGGTTAGTAAAAATCATGCACTTTACAACAATTAAAACACTAATAACTTTATAATAATATTCCACTATAAATAAAGGATCTGCATATTTCTGGGGGCATTAATCATGTTAATCCATGTTAGGTTGCTGGGCTATATGGTAAGTACTCGTTTGAAAGAGCCAGGAAAAACGATTTATAATAAAACAGAAGCAAGTAGTATTTTCGGTTATACTTTTAGTAAAATTAGATGTGACTTTTAATTTTGTTGTGATAAATGTAGCGATTCATTGAATGTCCCAATAGAAAATGTATTTTGATTAGAAAGAGTTACAAACAAGTCCTCCAAAACGAAAGTGTATTTTAAGATAAGAGAATGCTCTTTCAAATTAGACAAAGCTGACAATTTTTAACTTGGCGGAAACTTTTCAAAAACAGCAAATTGATGGAGATTTTCGACGATGTTCTTTTATTTGTCCAGATAGGCGAATATAAAAATGGTAAACAATATTCTAGCAAAGAATACATATGGAAAAGAGTAAATGCTGTTTCAATTAAGCATGACAGAATAGAAAAAGAATAATGGAAAATCTGATGCAGTTTATATAATATCAATGGGGCCATATTAACATATATATATATATATATATATATATATATATATATATATATATATATATATATATATATATATCCATACAAATACATACCTATATATATATATATATATATATATATATATATATATATATATATATATATATATATATATATATATATATATATATATATATGGAGACACAGTGGAGTAATGCATAATAGCTGGATTGAGGAATCGAGGAGAAGAGACCGGTTCTATAGTCTTGGATGACAAGTGGTCTACAGCAGAAAGAAATGGTAAACTACTGAGGGAAAAAAACCTGCCTCTTCACTACTGTATCGAAAGCGTGTATCACATAACTGACTGACTATAAATATATGTTGCATTACGCTTAATAAAATATGACATATACACAAAAAAGTAGTTATCAGTATTTGGGGATACTGTGTATATTATCAGGTACGTATATTATCAGATGAATATGAATAATGGACATTATCAGTTATGAATAAGAATAACATAATTATGGTCACTATGGTTTTCAACGCTTATAGATTTATAACATTTTTATTATAACATTTTTACAAAATACATTTTTTATAAAAGAAAAAACTATAAAAGAAACTACGTTAAGTGTGTCGTGCGAGACATATTTATCTCCTATATCTATCTTATTTATTTATAAGTCTACCATTTGTCCGTGTTTACCTTGATCCCCTTGATAAAATCCTAAGAAGAATCAGCAATATTATTCGTCTTGATCTGGCTTCAGTAATTTTCCTCACTTTGTCTTTTCTATAAATACTTTCATGGTAATTGTTCGGATGAGCTCTTCACAATGGTACCAACATTTTTTTTTTAAATTTAAGCACAATACTAGACTGGCACTGAGATATTACCAAATTGAGGTGGCTAGATGTAACCGTAAATTCTATGCCAACAGTTATTTTTCTCGTACTTCTCGCTTGTGGAACTCTCTTCCGGATCCATACTTTCTAGGCAACTTTAATATTTTAAAACTTTAAATACAATGCCAAATACTATCTAGTGTCCTCCTGAGAATTCTTTCCTTTTTCTCTCATTATTACTATTTCCGTTCCTAATTCTTCCACAGCCTGTAATCGCTTGTATCTTAGTGGCTTTGCTACATTGTATTGGGTGATAGCATGAAAAAAATAACATTGACATTCATATCTTTGAAGGAAGGCTCATGAAAATATTTTACAGGCAATCTTTTGCAAAAAAAAAAACATAGTTCATGTCTTTCAGCAGGATTATGCTTTTTTTAAATTTTCTTTAAAAAGCTTTCGATTAATCCAAGTCGATCTGAAAGAGCTGCAGTGATTCAATTTTCATTAATTGTAAAATGTATAATGAAATGATTCTGAATGGGGAACGTTCAAATTCGATGAGTTCATCGCACATTAATAGCGAAGGAAATCTCTATCTATAAAAGGCAGGGTGTGTGTCTGAGTGTGTGTGTGTAACGAATGCACGGCCGCAATTTTCGACGGATTTGCACCAAAATTTACATGCATATGCTCCAAGTTAACGGAAAGGCCAAGACCGACATTGCATTTCCCAACTCCCATCGATAGTGGAAATAATCGATTTTTTCATGCTTCTCATGTCAAGTGATAGCGTTTGCTGTATGAGTCGTACGATTTTTGAATCAAGCACGGGCAACGCCGGGCCATGCTGCTAGTCTTAAATAAATCATATCTTTACATCAGTTCTTCAATACAAAATCTTTAACAAATGTATACAAAATAAATCTTATAAATCACAGCTTTATTAATAATGTAAAATGTTGGCGTCCTTTTACTTATGCAGTGTTGCCATACTAAAGAATAACGTGATTTTTATGATTGCCCGATGCACTTCGCAACTAAATTTTCAAAGAAAAATTACGACTATGAATCACTATAAATGACCGGCATCTGAACAGAGACCACATCCTTTTGATGCTGAATTTCCAAATTCACCATTACAATCCTTTCAACATTATCGTGCTAATAAATTTAATGCTGGCACTCTTCCTCATAAAAAAATGATGGGAATATCAGGTAATCATGATTATGCCCAGAATTCCAGTGATATCACTCAGCATGCATTGCTTAATAATATATTCAAAGGATTCTAATTTAAATCCTCTTAATCTCTCACTCTGCTGAAGGCTCTTCCAGAAAACGGAGAAAGATATTTTTCTGGAAGAACATTCCTCACAAAAATCTGTTTACATTGACAAGAGATTATTTTTTAAGCAGATTCTTTTCATGATATACTGAGAAATTACAATTTGAAAGTGCAAATTCTACAAAACATTGGATTCTCTTTATATTTTGAGGAACAACCCTATTACATAGACGCATATTTAATCGTTAAAGTTGACAAACACGGTTAACTTTCTTTCTATATACATAATTTTATTATTTATAAGACTGGGGTTTTTTACTAATATCTTGATGCAATCTTCAGCGTTCTTTTTTTCAAAACATTTGTAGAAGTCGTGGAAATCTCCTTCAAATGATCTACGCTTGTTACTACTTTTGAAATCAGTCAAATATAGTATGATTGTTTTTGTTTGTTTTGTTTTTTTTATCAAATTCTGAAAATAGAAAATGGATCATCATAAAACTGAAGTAAAACTAGGGAGTTGTTTACATTTTGCTCGCCACAAAAAAGTAATTTTTGTTACGATATTAAAGGATGCTAGAAGTAAACAATTCTATACAATACAAGAAAAAATTTAAAAACCGTCAAAATCAATATCTACAAAAATTAAAATTATCAAAATCTAAAGCTAACTGGAATATGGGGACGTGGATATCCTGTGCGCTTCCTAAAAACTGTCACTGTTCACTGAGCAAATTGTTAATTTGAATAAATTGTCCTAGTGTAAGAAATCATTCACATATTTAACGCCAGACCTCACCTTTAAAATACCAAACAGTAAAAGCAGCTGTGTTCCTAAATTCTTATGCATACAAGACATTCTACTCTGTTATAGGATTACAATAGCACTTTCGTTTAATCAAGGGCTAATCCTTTAATCAAAGGATACAGAATGGATCTGAATCGGGGCGTTAAATCTTAATACGTAGAATAAAATATTTAAAAGAACAGAATAACGATATTATCACTATATATGAAACAATGGAACCTGGTTTTGAACAGATAGATGCATTCGATGAGTGTTTCTCTTCCTTTATTCGCATGAAAAACATTTCTGTTATTGTTAGGTGTCTTTTTAATATGCAGTCTTATTAATATTATGACTTTATGGAACTAACATATCTTGCTTAAAGTATTTCTTAGACAGTAAGGCAGAAACTCGTAACCTTAATGAGGCTTTATTCTCGTTACCTTTACTATGTATATGAAATTGGTATAAAAACCAAAAGTAAAGACAACCAATAATAGGCATTTCTTAGTCATCAGTCGCTTCACAGATCTATTGATATAGAGTATAAAATATATGACATTACATTGTATTATGAAAGAAGTGTTTGTCACGCATTACTTTTGTGTGACTTTGTATAAACGTATGTAATGTATATGTGTATGTCTCTGATGTGCGTGAGTGACATATAAACACGTTATACACATATTTTAAATGAGATTCAAACAAGACGTTGGCATAATATATTCCTTTCCTATTTTGTCTGCACAATTTTAGCTGAGCACTAAATTTAGAAAGTTGGAGACAAAAACTATCTAATTCTATGTTTTATTGAAACTATCTAATTTAAATTTTATTGAAATTATTTGATAATAGATTTATTTTTAACGATTTTTCAAATCTTCGTTGTTATATATTTTACGTCTGAAAATGAATTAGAATGTAGATAGTATACAAAAATCTATACTTACAATTTTACTTAAATTGAAATATGCATCTATGTAACGAGAGCATACCACTACATAACAGAAAGGAACATATTTACTAATAATGGTAGTATTTTAAATGCAGAAACAGTTTAGATTTGAAATTTGATCATTTACCGTCAGTGAATCGACAGTTCTGGAATGAGTTACGATAAACCTGGAAATTTAAAATGATAATAAAGATTCAGCGCCAGCTTTCTTAGCATCCTATAAAACAATAACATATTGTTACCTTTGATCACACTTCAGTGTACTTCTCTTGGTATATTTGAATACATTCTGAGACCTAACCTAATTGGTTAGAGTTACGTTTGTCCATCGTCATACTGAAAACTAACGCTTCCCTATCGTCGGTCCGTGTTAATATTCATTCTGTGATTTTCTTTTCTGAAGAAGCTGTTTTGTCGTATCGCAGCTACTCTTAAAACGCGTCGACTTTGACAGGTGAATATACACCATACCCGAACAGAAGCTAGTCTACAAATCAACGAATGTTTATGAGGATGCTTTTGCTAATATATCAGCAAAACGAGGCAATATGTAAAAAGCAGAGAAATTATCCAAAATGATTGCCCAACATTTCGAAATCCTAAAATCTAGCCTTTTTTGAACGGTTCAAGATTGAACGAAAGCCGTACGTGAGCCTCTCTATAACATGGAAACTACAGGTGGTTTGTCCAGCAATTGAATCATATGAAATCCATGTTTACGGTTGAAATCTTAAAGATAGTGCATATCGGTATTTAAAATGGCGAAAAATATCTGGGATCCAAATGATATTTTAGAAGAGGCCATAATATATATATATATATATATATATATATATATATATATATATATATATATATATATATATACAAGGTGTTTCAAAAAGAATACGTCAAAATCATCACGTGATGTGTCAATAACGAAAACAATTATAATCCTCTAGCATGAACACATGTGTTGTATATGCATTCAAGTTTCATTTCATGTTTTATAAGTGCTCAATGTTGCCACCACCGGCAGCGTGGACAACATCAAGCCGATATGAGAATTCCTCCCAAACGCGCTTCAGCATGTCACGGTCCACCGTGTTGATCGCATCTGTTATTCGATTTTTCAAGTCATCGATACTTGCTGGAAGTGCTGGAACATAAACTTGGTCCTTAACATACCCCCACAAGAAAAAGTCACACACAGTGAGGTCCGGGGATCTGGCAGGCCAACCACAAAGAGCAAGGTCATTAGCACCTCTCCTCCCAATCCATCGCTGAGGCACGTTTTCATTCAGATGAGTAACCCCGAGATGCCAATGGGGTGGTGCTGCATCTTGCTGAAAAATGAAGTCATTCGAATCTGCCTGCATCGTGAAAACGGCGTTTGTTTTCGCGAACTCTAGCACGCAAAACGCCTTCTGCTGAGGAGTCGCGACTTTGATTGATCTTCCCACAATTCATCTGAACCGGAAGTTATACTAACGACAGCGGTGAAATTGACACCCAATCAAACTTTGATGACTACTCTATCAAATAACCACTGATTGAGTCCACTACAATGCTATAGACCTGGAAAAACAGCGCAATGATTTTGGCGTATTCTTTTTGAAACACCCTATATATATATATATATATATATATATATATATATATATATATATATATATATATGTGTGTGTGTGTGTGTGTGTGTGTGTGTGTGTGTGTGTAAAATAAATAATAATATTAAATTGCAGTGTTTCTTGTTCTATCTTTTTATCTAGTCTTTAAGTTATGAAGTTGGAAGTTTGATTTCGAATTCTAGTATAAAATATATTTCCGAAGCAGAGTGGCGCCCTAGGTATGATGAAAGGTATTAGGTATGACGTGGTGAAATGTTCACTGTATGAATGACTTAACACATTCTGAAGAATTACTTACTTCACTTCATTAACATGTCGGTTTAGAGATTTAAATTTTATAATCGGGATTGCACAACGGGTTTATTTATTTTAAAATAAATGTATTAACTCAATATTTTAATATTTTAATTGTTTCAGATTGTAAAAGTCCTTGGATCTTGTCTTTGAAGTAACTCCAAAATTAAAAAAAAACAAAACTATATTTACTAATATTCACAACAAATTATCCCAGAACGAGGCTCATCTAATGCACTCCGATTGGTTTACGATGTCACCAAATGTGGGCGACTCGTACGCGCGCTATTTATTAAGTGTGTGGTTTGCATCCGCGGTCCGCTAATAAACAAACCAAAACCACTTTTTCTTAATTTGTTTTGTCTTTTTTAAATTATAAAAGTTCCTTTTAAGTACCTCGAATATCGCCCACACTTACGAAATGTGAAAAACACCCTGCTTTTTGGTAGTTATCACTTCTGAGAGTTGGCGTTGTAGCAAGGCAAGCTGAAAAGATTTTGATTTAAAATTTATAATTTTAAAAGAGTGCCAACAATTTAATAAACAACAAACAATCTTTGTTTTAAAATTTATAAATTCTTAGTGAATAAATATTTGCGATGAGTAACTTTACATTATTTGGAGTGAATTAACAGAAAAGATCCAAGTGTTTTATTTTCTTAAGCATATATAAAATAAATAGTGCCGTCAAAATTGACAGCAATAAGGAATGTATTGTAAGTAATATGTACTAATTTCTTTTTGTTTAATCCAAGTGCAATTTTGTCATTCGAAATAGTTCATTGTTTACATTATTTGGACTATTGTGATCCTCTTTGTCACCATATTTATTACAACCTTTCAGCCATTGTACGCTCTGAAACCTTTTTTTTTTCGCTCGCTGGGATAGACTGTTCTAGTTTCACGTTTATCAGTTATCTCCTGTTAATTTCCATTTGAAAGTTATCCACTGCCTTCACTGGGTATTGAACTCATGCTCTTTGGGTCACTGGATCTAACCAACGCCTTTATCCACTGTGCCATGTGTTAACGTTTATAATCGAGCAGTGTACAATTTGTAAACACCAAAGAAACTTATCCATATATTATCCTCATAAATATTACATATTTGCAACCAAAATTATGTTTACTGCAAAAGTTCCCAAAGCTCAATATATTTTGTAAAAGTAATCCTTGACAATCTGTAGAGTTGATCGGTAAATTTAGATATATTTTTCCTTTCACGCTATTATCAGATTCTACAAGATATTCTCCGAATTGTAACATAAAATGATTAACGACAAAATAAATATGTATACTGACTCGGTATCAACCGACTCACCATTTTGCAAAAAGAAACTATCATCGTGATTTTTATTTGAGAAATTCTTTTAAATTTAATAATAATAATAATAATAATAATAATAATAATAATAATAATAATAATAATTGCATAAGAATCTATTTTTAGCCATGTAAGCGTTTCGAAATGCTCAGATTTAAAAAGTAAAAATGAACGGGAATAATTATTATTCCGGTTAGCTTTTACATTTTAATTCTGCTGATTTCGAAACGCTGTATGTATTTTTAAATTTTCTGTTCTCTTGAATTTATTTTGGTATTTTTTGTGCAATTATTTTAACTTTTATTATTCATTTATTATTGCATATTTTAAAACCGAAAGTTAATATCTCTTTTATTTTTAACTTTACTTTATAAAAACAAATTTCAAACAAAATATCTTGAATTAGTCCATGCCCTGTCGGCGCAATGGTTCTCACCCTACTCCGAAAGTATGATACAGAAAAATAATTTACTTGTGTTATGGAAAATAATTTTTAATTCAATCTTTAAAAAAAATAAAAACGACATTGTTTTTTGGGTTTCTTTTGGTTTGTTACTAACAAGAAAAAGTAAATAATTTTAAATTAAGTTTTATTAAAGTAAAAATTCTTGCAAGTCTTATTTTTTCGAAAATTAATTTAAATAAAATATGATGAAATTCATTAAGCAAATATTCAGAACTATTAATATTGTCCCAAGAGATAGTTAGATTGTACTTCTTATTGTGAAATGTGTCGCCGTCGTTTAGAGTGGTTTCTTCGCAGTTTGTCATTGCGGTAATGACTTCTGCCCGTCTCATATTTGAGACCGAACTTCGTGAGTTTCATACAGTTTTTCGTAAGAACATCGCCCCCGGAATTGTATTTATTTGTTTCTTCCTAATTGTCCCTAAAATTCCAGTTTGTATACCTTGTACTAAGCCCGTACGATATTTTGATAAACTATTTTGTTAATATTTTAGTGGACAAGATGAATTAATTTAAATAAAATACAGTTAAATTAGTAAATCAAATATTCAACACTACTATTGTTGCCCGTAACTCATGTCCGTCTCTCATAACTTTTAACTAAAGATTTCTTTTCAAAAACAAATATTACTTTCATTTAGGCGGGTGTGTCATCATTATTTTGCGCACTTCCCCTCAACTTTTATACCGAATTTTTTGACAGACTGCCCGCCAATTGTTAGACATATATATATATATATATATATATATATATATATATATACATGGAGTACCATATGTATAACAACATCAGGTGAAACAATTAAATTTTGTAATAGGATACCGCAGCTGTTGATTATAGACGCAGGCACGTATATGTAGTTTTACTAAGCGTAACTTAGATATCACACAAAGCCGATTGTAAAGGCACCCAGTAAGGATCGAAGTGATTATTCAGTCGTAACTGATCTAGCGAGACAAGCTTGGTAACCCCTTCCTCCACATACACGTATATGACTTGGAAAAAAGTATGGGTTTGTATTAAAACTACGTTATATAGTTAATATGAAATAAAACGTTCTAATACATATAATTACATCACACACACATACACATAAACACACACATAAACACACACACACACACATATATATGCACATTTCACTGAAAACGAAAGACAAGGTGCTTTGATTTAGTTTTTTTATATAATTTCTCGTGCGATCTAATTGTTTGTTTTTCCGTTGATAAATTATATAAAAACTGTCTCGATGTCCTTTTATTCTGAGTCCTTTTGGCTATACGTACTAACCATATAGGACATACTACAACATGTTTGACATGAAGACTCACTCTACACATTTCCGACCATAACTCAATTAGATCTCATTTAAATATTCATGGCGACCTACCGGACATTATTCGTAGCATACTTGATGACAACACAAATAAAATAGCATCATCTACATGCAAGAAAAGGCTAAAAATAATGGAAGCCTTATTAATAAAAAACAAACAAACAGTTAATAATATCAACTATGAACATGGACACAATATCTTAACCGTATTTTGAAAATTGAAAACATTATACAAATACATACATGCAACAAAGGATTTCTTATTTAACAGATAAAATATTTTATCCTTGAAAATGGCTAAATGTATAGCCGAAAGCGCTCGGATAAAAGTGCATTCGAACAGTTTTTATATAATTTATCATCTGAGAAAAAATTATGTCGCATGAGAATTTGTAAAAAAAACTAAACTAAAATGTTCATGAAAGAAGGATTGATGCCTAAATACACAAATATATATATGTGGAGGTGCACGTGCGTGTGTGTGTGTACACCTCTGTGTGTGCGCACGCGCATCTGTGTGTGGATGTGTGTCCGCATCTGTGTCTCTGTATGTGTGTGTGCCCGCATGTGTATGTGTGTATATGTGTGTGTGTGTATTCATATTTATTTCAAGACACGGCAAATTTATTTATTTATTTATTCTTCTTATTTTTTCGGGCTATTTTTCTTTTACAGGGTGAATTTAAACATATATTCACTAATGTCTTCCAAGTTTGTTTTTTTTTTCTTGTTTTTTTTTTTTAGCGTGTTTGTGAATATGCATTATGTGGTTTTTGATAGTTTGGGAATGTCACCTCTTAAAACTTCGGTGAGTGTCCTTTTTCTTCTTTATAGTATATGTAATGGGCACCTCAAAGAATTTAAAACCTTAATTTCAAGTTAATTACTAAGCTTCTACTAATTAAAAGTGTTAGTCAAATACAGAGAGACATTGATTGATCACAGTTACCGTCCAATCCTTAACCCCACAATAATGGTACAATTTAATGGTGAGAATCCAGATATGTATATATTATAAAAATAAATACACAAAGTCTCTGTAAAGAAAAAAGGAACGAATATTTATGTAAATATTGTAGAATACGCAAAGTAATATTCAATTGATCTTTAATAAAGTTCTTTAAGGGTCAAAAAGCTACAAATATTTCAACTTCCTTTTCTGCATCCGAAACAACTGAGTGGTTCTATATTTCTTATTGTTACAGCTGCATCTTGCAATCGTTTCTTGCCGAAGGTTCAACATATTTTTCCACAATAACATTGGTAAGTGCTGCTGGGTAATTCATTACGAAATCAGCGAGCAAACAATTATAACGTCAAGGTAAAGGAAACTTTGACTTTTCGAAAAGTTTATTTGCCTTGATTCTCTGTTTGCTTTTCACGAAACTGACATTTATAGAGATAGTCATGGGCGAAGAATATTGGATTTTTTAGTTTTGTACATTATTTTATGGGAAACAATAGTCAATATTTCTGAAAGGCTCGTGCCTTATCACGTCCACGTTTAAAGTAACAGTTGCACAATTCAATGTTTCAGGCGGACAAGATGTCATCAATCACACGTCATACCTTTTGAGTCATGAAAACAATTTAAAGAATCAAATAAAATATTTTCATACGAGCTAAATTTGAAATCTGCGGATGTGATAATAAGGCCTAATGCAGAGAAAAGATACACTTTCGCACAAAGGTAGTATTTGTGAAACCCAGAAAAGAAATCGAATTTAATTTAAATAAATATCTTGATTAAATTAAAGCAAGTTATCCTTTTATTGGAACTGACGGTTATTAGCACCCGATGCATTCAGGAATTTTAATATATTAATATATAAGTTGATTAATTATGATGATCACCTGATAGATGAAACATTGTTATTATGTTATGATACAACCTAATTTAGCATTTTAAATTTTATTTAACGTCCTTACATATTGTCGATGTAAATTATCGCCCACTCAATTCATGCAGTATTGACCGCATACCTACATTGTTTTGAAATCATTGCTACGACATAAAAACTTCATTATAGTTTGAATCTTTATTTATAGATAGATCCATTTTAGTTTGAAATAAATAAGCTATGAGAATTAGTAAGCCAATTAGTGTCTGTAATATTCATGAGGCAGCGATTCTTGTCATAAACTCGTTATTAATTATCATAGCCGATGCACATTTCATTAGTGTCAAATAAGATTTTCTAGACACAGACACGTATATACATATATATATATATATGTGTGTGTGTGTGTGTATATGTGTGTGTATATATATATATATATATATATGTGTGTATATATATATATATATATATATATATATATATATATATATATATATAAGTACAATACTAATCTGTTCAAGTATAGTATTAAGCGTTATCTTCCCTTTCTATCCGTATAAATTGTCTGTTAAGTTTTAGCCCTCTGTCTCTAATGGCCTTCGGTCCTTGTACACGATGAACCTCACTGTATGTATGTATGTATATATATATATATATATATATATATATATATATATATATATATATATATATATATATATATATATATAAATTCGAGAACAGAAATCGAAATGACATTTACTTACGTTCGTTTATTAGGCATTAAATTACACCGCATATCATTCTCTTCAGTTTATTTTGAAATCCAAATGTTAGACGAGACGATATTTATGAGCGTTCTTAAATTAAAAACGTTTGAATGGCTAACTATAATAACGTTTGCAAATACTTGTTGCAAAATAAAATCCGTATTTTTACTTTGATAAATTCCATTAGAGGGCGAAAGAGTTTAAGAAAGCAAATAATACATTTCATCTCTATTGTTATTGTCTTATGTAGGTGTGTGTGTGTGTTTCTTTGTTTGTGTAGTGCGTGATAAATAAAATATGTTCACTTACTTTTTTTTGTTTGTGATGTGTGCATATCACGTCAACTCTTGACTGTATTTAATAATGAAGACTATTGACTAGTTACAGTAATATTCGCAAAATTCATATTCGGAATAATATAAGTAATGAATTTTATTTATCAATGTTGTTTCTGTTTAATGCGACCTATTTTTAAAAGCAGCCATTCGAATCCGAGGATGCCAATTTACTAGGAAGGCTAGCTAATCCCTATTGCTGACGCCTGCTCAGGCACATTTGTGATTATTCATCACCAACAGACCCCACCTGTTGTTTATACCCCAACTATCCGAGCGCGTCTAAAGTACAATTTGTGGGAGTGAACGCGTTATCTAGTGTGATCAGCACTCTAAAAAGGGCCAGCACTCTCAAAGCCTCAAACACGATGACTTCTGAATTCCTGCTAGCAAAAGCACTGACATCACCCAACGATTTATTCGACGTAGTTTCACTCACAACGACTGGGTCAACCAGTGTTATGTTTCCAAAAATGACTCACCCTAGCACCTATCGGAAGGAAAAAAATAACCTCATGAAGTCACCTTCCTAATAAATCAGGTCACACGGTCAGAAAGCGAACGTTCAAATATTCGACCACATGCCCATAATTCGATGTATTATAGCGCGTTAAAATAATGAATATATAATTTTAAACATTACAATAATATTAAGTGAGTCTTGATAACTTGAACTAGAATTGATATAATGACAGTTTGCTTTAAAAGCGTTACCTTCTAGAAAGATTCTGGGAGATACATTTTGTTCTCATATTTTTTGTCTTTCTTATTCTTATATTTGTATATTTATATATGTAATGAGATACGGGATTTAAAACGGGGGAGAGAAAGATTTAGAAAAGAAAACAATATAGTTATGAAAAACCATTGAGCAAATTAAACCACATGATAAATAGCATATACAATTGCAAAGGATATGCAATATCATACATATATATATATATATATATATATATATATATATATATATATATATATATATATATTGGTAAAGATCCATGGGTAAGTGATCCAAGTAGATCATAATAATATAAAATATTAAAACTGATCCACAAAACTGAGCTCAATATATTTATTATAGAGCATATAAATGAATTATATACAAATGAAACTGAATTGTACACCATTTTGATGGCCATTTCGCCCCAGCCACTGGGGTAATCTCTCTGGGGAATATCAATGCTAAAACATTTGCTAAAAAACGATTTTTTTTAAAGGTTTGTTAAAAAATGAAATGACCATCAAAATGCAGTTCAATTGAGTTTCATTTTTATGTAATTCACACGCACACACACACAGATACACATATATATATATATATCTGTGTGTGTGTATTAATGAAGCATTAATTCGAAAATACGCAAGCAAGATGGCGGTCTGTGAATACAAAGATTGAGAAGGACAATTATGTAGCTACCTAGCTCCTATACTAAGATTTAGACATTCAAATACGAAAGTAATTCACCAGTAGCGATAGAATTTATTTTTCTATTCACTCAGTTTATCCACACGTTCATAACAAGACATTCATATTCGTCGTTATTCTTACTTATTCGCAATTTCTTTCCTCTTCACTCTTTTCTTTATCATTCGTTTCTACATTACTTTTGCCCATATTTTTTTTTTCTTTCTCAGCTTTTGCGTTTCAACTATAAGTTATTTTCCAGCCTTTGTTCGCTATATTCTCTACCCTGATTCACGCTACTTATATGCTCTGATTATGAAGTCGTTTTTCAGCCGAATATATCTGTGTGGATGTGCTTCTTTTCTTCCTCAACAAATCCACGCTCTTCTCAAACTCAGTTTCGCCAAGCATTTCACTGTCTTTCACAGCATCACACCCGCCATCTTTTACCGTTCTGACTTTACTTCCACTCGTTTCTCTCTCATTCACCTGTGAATGGCTATTGTGAATTTCGACAAGACTACGTTTCTAAGAGACCTAATCAAATTATCGACGGTTCCAGCGAGTGTAAAAGCATTTTTCACAAAATTATACTAATTGAATAGCCACGACCGGTTATATAAGGGATCGAATAAGGAAGGATGTTGAGAGAGAGAGAGTGAGAGAGAGAAGGTACGGATGAACGGGTGGATAGAGAGATGGATGGACGGATTGAAGGACAAAGGTCTCGATAAGATGAAAAGCAATGCGAGTTTTTCATGAAAAATTGTTCGCAGACATGGAATCATGGAACTTTAAGTTGAAGACGAGAACTACGTAAACGGACACAATTCTTCCTATTCATTCCTCCTGATTTCGACACCGTTAGAATATTCCTTGTTAGATACTGAAATAAGCATCACCGTGCAACATAATACATTCAATGAGAATTACGAGTTTGAATCAAGTTCTGCGTTATTCTTAAGTCATCGTCTTGTATTAACAAGGGTCAGATGAATATTACTACGAATAACACATATCTATATATATATATCTGTTTCTTTATCAATATATATATATATATATATATACATACATACATAAATATACATATATATATATGTATATATATATATATATATATATATATATATATATATATATATATATATATATATGCGCATAACTGGGAATTGAAGTGTATATTTTGGAAGTATAATAATGGATTCCTTGCAGGTCTGAAAAGGACAATCCGAAACTTATATAACCTTTGGACCGTTCAAACTCGAATCACCGATTTTGAACAAACACGATTACTGAAAGCAAGGTTTTCGCTTGCGCTAACTTATTTTGTCATAACAATATAGAAGCCTTCTGAACATTGCCAAGAAAGGAGCAAAAGAAAAAGCATAAAAAAATAACCTGACAGTTTGGACTCTTCCGATGTTTCAAAATAACTTTTTTGAGCTTCCATTGCAAGATTAAATTAAGAGAAACGTATCTTCACATTCTTTCAAATCCCCTTTTAAAAATAATTATCTTAATCTCAATTACAATAAAACCCTGCCATTTCTTGATATTTTGCATAATTATAGCTTTCTTTCTGTACACACATCAATCCATACGAATCTGAAAAACATATGCACATAAATATATATTTGAAAATTAGTCTTACCAATATTCTATCAGTTCCAGAACTTAAATGCATGGGAAATCACCTCGAATAGACTACCAGCACCATTTTGTCTTTATTCATTTTAAATTTCCCCGCTTTTTGAAAAACCTAATGAAAATATCCTCGTATATGCCTTTTCAATGGTAAAACTATTTCCTATCATAGCAGATTATATGTCACTGTACTGAAGTGTCAAAAGCTTTTAAATTTACAGATTTGGGAAATTTAGCATTGTTAGAGAGATTAATGAATTATTAAATATCATATATGCAGAACGTATCTGATATTTACAAATATAACATGAATGAAGGAAAAATCCCAAACTATGTAACAAAGTATATGAAGATACCATTATTATGACATGTATAATCCAGGATCTCAAGCAATGATAATTTTCGAAATTTATTTTGTGAACGTATATATTTCTTCATAAGAAATCGACAGCACATCATCAAATCTAAATTCCCTTTTGCTTGTAAATTTTTCTGACAATTTAAATCTTGCACTTAAATTTACCTAACATGTATTTTAATATTACTTATATTATTTCACCGAATGTGCCACAGTATTGTCATGTACGAAAATGTTTATCCTGATGAAAGCATTTTCTTTAATAATCTAACCAGTGCATTCACAACTTAAATGTTTGTCCGAATGGTTATTATGATAACATATAGAACTCAACATGTTTCTAGCACTTTACCATAATTTTTGTGATGTCAACAGACACACGTTGCCACTTTTGTGATGTCAACGAATGCTCACTGTCACTTTCGTAATGCTTGTTGTAGTAGAGACTTTGTAATCGCAGATACAACTATAGTAACGCCGGTGAACAATGTTGGTGTCAGACGACTTTGAATAGCACTCGCACTAATCGTACTTGCTCGATAATACTCGCTTGAATAGTGACTAACAAATAGTGATCCGAATAGTAATTCGTATAGTGATCACTATAGAGAAATAGTATAGTGAATAGAGAATAGTATAGTGAATAGAACAGAGAATAGCGATCTGTATAGTAATAGAGGATAGAATAGAATAGTGATCAATTAGACTCAATGATAATTCCCGTATATACATTTCCTTTACTATCAGGGGATCTACTTATTCAAAATGGGATCGCCTGTTTGCTCTCTGGTGATGTGTGTTCAAAGCCCACTGTCGCTAGCGTCATTTTATTCCTATATAACAATAATTATAATCTCAAATCATGATAACAATTGTGGTTGTTGTGATCATAACCTGTCAAAGTATTTTCAGCCCGTAACCACTCAGCTTTGTCTGTGGAAGCTGTCGGTGAAGTGAAGGTCATACGTCTTCATTCATATTTTTTTGTACATTTTATTCGATTCTCTTAATGAACGAATTTTCAAACAGCTCATTTGGTCAGTGACACATTTACTAATCGATATAGCTTCTTCAACAAATAGAAATTTCATAAATTTATGCATAGCTTACACTATTACTAACTCATTTATCTCATGTAGATCCATGAAGAACGTTGTCAATGGCCACTCCTCTGAAGCCCATGAAAACTATGCTGACATCCCCAGTGTTATCTCTTCTCTCTTAGCTCTCTGTTGTTACTTAACGAATTTTCATTCTGCAATCTCTTTACTGCAGACGCTTCGTCTCAAGTCCATCACTATTCTCTTGATATTTCCATAGCAAATTTTCAGGGCAGCCGCAATTTTTATTCCCGCCAGTTAAGATATTTGCCGCCAAGATTCAAGATGGAGTGGGACAAGCATAATTTTCATTTAAATCATTTAACCACAAGTAAAGCAATAAAGCTACTAAAATGTTAGGGGTTACTGAATTTTATAGAGTATGAAAGAAATCCCATTAAAAAGAGAAGATATTAAAAGAACAAGTATTAAGAAGACAGAAGATAACTATTGACATTACGTCTAAATATTTTCAAGAATAAATTTGACCGAGAGGCACGAAGCTAGAAGAGACTTCCACGAGAAGTGCGGCAGAAGAAAGTGTTAGCATAGAACTTGCGGCTACATGTAGCAATTTCAAATTTAAAATGATGAGACCTTGCCGACAATCTAGTACTGCACTTGAATGCATTAATTATGGGTACAATAGAGGAAGCGTCGTCAGAACAATGATCATGAAAGTATTTATAGAAAAGGCACATGGAATCTGAATTACGACGGTTGAAAAATGAGTGAAGGTGACATGGCGAATCAAGATCATTAACATTACAGATACTTCTTTGGATTTTATCAAGTATCTGTAGATGTATAACAGGAGCACCAGACCAAATATGTCCGAAATATTCAATGCATAGACCTATAAATTTATAAGATAGATTCTGGAGATAAAAAGTGCCTAGCACAAAACAATGAACCAACGTCCCAAGCAGCAACCCTAGAAAATGATGCAATATAATATTTCAACTTCATATCGGTAGAAAATATTAAACAGAAAAGGAGCAGGGAGGTTAGCATCAGCCATAATGATGGAAGGCAGAGATAGGTCATTCCCATTAACGATAAAGACCAGTTTCGTTTTGAAAGCGTTAAAATTAACAAGCTATTCCTTAACAGTAGATTTTAGGTCATTTATGTTATCAGCTGCTAATGAACTAATGAGAATTTATATCAAGACAGGTATAAATAGTTTATCATCAGCCTAGATACAGAATTGAGAACTGATGTCTTCACGATATTCCGATTTTCAGGAAGATGCTCCACAGGTGCATGCTTATTCATCATAATCTTCATTTCTTACTTTCGCTTCTTACACTCATATAAAGCACAAAATTCAGCAACCCTCTACGTTGAGAGCCTCTTGAGCCTTGTATTCGGCGAATATAGAAATATATGGCGAGTTTCTAATTAGTGAGAATCATTCATAATATAAATAAAAGCAAAATTATTCAATACAAGTTTAAAAGCCGCTAGATAAGTTTGTATTGAATAATTTGAGTTTCACTCAAGAGCCCTCTGCAAGAGTTAGCTTAAATGCTGTCGGCTCTTGATTGGGCATTTACCACAATAGATAGGAAAGAGTAAATGCGATAGGAAATAATAAAGTACAGAAAAACTCAAAATTGATCGTTTCATTTACGTATTGTATTAATAGTAAAGCTTACTTTTTAAAGACTCAACGATAATTTTTTCTGTCGCCACTTAAAGAACATTTGATATATGTAGATCCATATTTTCCGTACAACCAATTATTTTTTGTTTCATGGGTTACTTTCGCTGGATTTCACAATTAATTTCGATTATTCCAGGATTTATTTCAAAGTTATAAAAACAATTCGTCGCAAAATATCAGGTAAAATAATTGCCGAAAGCATTCGCAGAATAGTAAACTTGGAAATTCAAAATTTCAGGAGTGTGGATCCAGATCCAGATCCGGCCCGGAATGTTTTCAGTTTTCTCACGGATCGGCCTTGTTTCAAAGTAATGAATAGCGGGTTGGATTGAGGATTCAGGGAGCCGAGTTCGAATTCCAGTCGAATCCATTGCATTCACTTACAGAAATATATGAATGTCCTTCTTCACCGCCAGCTATGGGTAAAATAGCAGAACAGACCGGGTTCTATAGACTTGGATGGCAATTGGTCAACCGCAGAAAGAAATAGCAACCTACTGCGGGGAAAAATTTGCCTCGTCAGTCATGTATCGAAAGATACATGATCGCCTAAGCGTTATCACATATGGCACATAACTGACCGATTCTATGTTGGGCTGCGGTGGAAAAAGTGTGACACAGTGACACACTGACATTGGCATATATTATATAGACGAAATCAATATACTTCCAAACAATGTATCTACATATCCAATATGGAAAATGATAAAGCTTTCCTCAGCATAGGCATCAGTTTGGGAATCGGTAGCCTGCAGATCAGGCGATTTATTATCCTGTACGTCATCATATTTTTGAATCGGAGATTGCTCACACTTTTAAAGATGTCCCAGCAATCTCGCTCCGAGTATATTAATTGTTGTAACATGTTTGTGCATATTCTGAGGCAACTGTCATTGGTTCACATCGTCCATGTAAGAAAGAGTAGATATCAGCGTGTGGTCACGTCTTAGATCCAAAGCTTCAAAACGGTGTCTATTACCATGATGATAGGATTTCTCCTTAGGCTTCACGGAGAAAATAGTGACAGCATGACATATAGCTCCCAAAACCAGAAACAAAACATCACAGATAATGGAAACTTAGAGTGCTTCATTGAAGCGTATTTCTTCGTGTCAGATACATGCTTTCATCTTATTCTCCTCAAAGGTTTCAAGAGGATCGCTACTTGTGTATAGCCGTGTGTGACGGTGTGCGTTTTATTTACAGTTCCTTATTAGAACACTCTCTATTTCTTGTCTTTCTGTATCTGAAGAGATATAAAAATGGAATTTTGTATATGCCGCTTAACAATATGTACTGGTGCGATGGTTAAATTATCGTCTAATTTACGCAAAAACGAAAATAACACTCACATGTTAATTTAGAAAGATATATTTGCCAAAATTGCACAAAAATATTTGGAAAACCTAAAGAGTAAATTCAGTCAATAAAATC
Source organism: Acanthosepion lycidas (assembly GCA_963932145.1). NCBI lineage: Eukaryota > Metazoa > Mollusca > Cephalopoda > Sepiida > Sepiidae > Acanthosepion > Acanthosepion lycidas. The sequence goes on from OZ010571.1 coordinate 118,736,046, forward strand.
GAAATGGGCTTCAACCAAGGACAAAATGGACTTCGGAATCTGTTGCAAGTCTTCGGAATGGTCTTTTTGTTTAAGTTGGTGAATGGTGCTGTAATCATTGCCTTCAGTAAATCTTCGGTGTTACAAATTGACGGTCACTTTTTCGACTGCGCACCACACATAATAGATAGATAGATTGATATTAGCAATTGTATATGCATGCGATAGCGTGCATATACAGTTAAACAAGTAAGTATTTATTTAATATATTGTTTAAACAAAACGGTGCTCAATGTAGATAAACAGAGTTAGAATGTATGTTAATAAATGCATATATACCTACGCTTATTAATTTCATGGTTTCAAACTCGTCTGGAACAAATGGTAAATAAAACGCATAATATACATATTATATATATATATATATATATATATATATATATATATATATATATATATATATATATATATATATGAGTAGAATTTTCTCACTTAGCTGATTGATATTACCTTCAGAATCCCCTCTCCAGTGTTTCGTAGGCGGCCATCTTCGTCCACATTTCAGGGGGTATCAACAATTTACTCCTTATATTTCTCGATTGATTTTATTTTATTTTTATACACTTATCGGTGGTGAAAGTTTTACACTATTTTTGTGGAGGTTGTTCGTCTGTGCACGTGCAACCATGCGCCCGTCTGTGCGGATTTGCGTGCCTACTTGTAGTGCGTCGTGGTCATTTGGCTTTTCTTTGATTTTTTTTTTTTTTGCTTTTTCAATTACACTTACTATTTGGCCTTTTCTATTTTTTCGTTTTGTTTTTTTTTTTTTTTTTCGACAGTTATTCTTCTTTTTCGATATGTTATCAATCAGTTTTCTAGACATTCCACCGACTTTAAATTTTGGGCGATCTATTTATTTTGCTAGGGTACTTATATTTTGTTTTTTACATAAATAATTGGTACTAATGATTAATGATATATATATATATATATATATATGCGTGTGTGTGTTTGTGTGAAAATTTATAGAAAATAGGAAATAACTGGTTAGGTAAATAATCCAAAGTTCTTTAGTGTATTGAAGTTTTCGGCTCTTGTTTTGAAAAAATGAGAACTCTTATGTAGGGTGTTGGAATCATATTTTTAAATAAATAATTATATATATATATATTATATATATATATATATATATATATATATATAATTTCAATGTACTAAAATTAACATATTACATCGAATTGCTTTTAATCCTTTCACTCTAAGGGTGGCAATAAAGTCATTAAGACGAATGTGGTTAGTGAGTATGAGAGGATATGAGAAAAAGAAAACATCATTAGCTTGACAGAAAAATGAAAAAACATGAATTAAGAATACGGAATAGAATGATTGACATTCCAGTAAATATTTGTATCTCAAACTAAACTGGGAAGCAAGAATCCAGAAGAGAGATTCTCAAAAAAGAAGAGCGAGTGAGGAAACTATTAGCCTAGAACTTACGATCACATCTTGCAATTTCAACTGTAAGATGTTGATAATTCGCTGTTATTTTAGTAGTACACTTAAATCCATAAATTATAGATGACAATGAGGAAATCCCATCAGAATAATTACCATGAAAATATTTATAGAAAGGCACAGTGAATCTAGAGTTACTGTGGAGGAAAAGTGATTGATGTGAAGATGGCAGGTAAGGACGAATAACTTTGCAGATTCTCTGTATTTTATCAAGAATATCTAAAAACAGAGCAGAAGCACCAGACCAGGAATGGTGGCAATGGAAAATACATGGAAAATTGTAAACTTGTAAATGGTGTAAAAGTTTAAGGCTGGCGAGAAATTTTCTCTATAACAACGTAGTGATCTAACTTTCGTATCAGGAGATCTAGTAATTATCAAATATTTTTGTGTAAAATAGTGGATTGTGGGAGTTTCATATTTTCTACACTCTTTCGATTCTATTACTAATCTTCAGTTTGTATTTGGTATTAATTAGGCGAACAGTTGTTTGAAACTAATAAAATTGTTCTCTTAAAAAGGAGAATAGGTATCCCAAGTTAACTTATAATTCTCTTTTTAATAAACGCAGGAGTTTCATTCCTTAAACTTTCTTTAAGGTAAATATCGGAAATTCATCTTCTTGATATCATTATTTTCTCTTTATGAATTGGAGATGTAAACATACAAACACTAATGATCTTTACATTTCTGGGGATTGTTTTATCAGGGGATAGAAAACGTGACCAGTATTACACGAACGCGTCTTCGAATACCAAGAGATATATTCCAAAATCTCAGAAATGTAATAAGTAACAATCAAATTTATTTATAATGTAATGACTAAGGAACCACTGAAAAATCTTCTTTCTCTGCTATGTGATGTGTCTCATGATGAAGTTGGCGATCATGGCTCGCCACAATTTCCTGTTCTTGCTGCTGTTAATAAATTTTGTTTATTTTGCAGTGTTTGCTACACACTGTCATGCCATCTATTTATTTGGGATTTCTTTGTTTGATATGCGATATTTTCCTCTGTCCTTCTTGCTTTCAGTCTGACCTGTGAGTATCAAATTTTTCAAGCTCTCTTTCCTCATTATGTGCTCTAAAATTCAACTAACCTTTTCTGATGTTAAGTATAAGGGCCCATTTTGTTTCCATTTTCACTAAAACGTCATCATTGCTCACATATCGGTGAATAATATACTCTGTATCCTTCTGTAGAAACACATTTCTATTGCCTTAATTTTCTTCTCCATATCTGAGAAGATTGTCCTGCATTCAATGTCATGTAGAAGGACTGATGTTGGGCAACTCTTTGCTTTTTTTCTAAGGAAGGTTTCTCGTTTTGTAATACTTTACTTAGTTTTTCGGAGGGAATTTTCGCTATCCTAACAAACAGTCAGGTTCCAGTGTTGCAGTTCCTCCTTTCTGTTAAAACAATTTCCACGTATTTAAACTGTTTTGCTGGTTCAATTTTGATATTTTCAATTTGTAATTTTCATGTTTGCCTGTTCCTTTTATTAACAACCATGCATTCTGTCGTTTTGTTATTGGTATTGATTTTTCCTGATTTCTTAAAGTAATTTTTGTAGACATTCTTGTAGTTTCCCTTCTGGGTATGCAATTAACACTATCATATGTTGTTAAGATTGTGCACGCCAATACTGAAATTTGGTAAGACTTTAAATCTATCAGTATCGCCACAATATATAGGTGGAATCATGTAGTGAGAAGAAATATCCTTATCTTATGCTCCTTTCTAATTCTGTATATTTACTGAATATATTTGCTATCTGTATACAGGCGATTTGCTATCAGAAGAGACGCTAGATCATTTTAATAGCCTTCCCAAATATGTATAGGTTACCTTTTTGGCGTATATTATTAAACGCTTTTGCATAGAATATGACACATATTAATTCTTTTGCATTTTTATTACTCGTTCTTATACTATTCTAAGCTTCAATACCGCATTCCGTTTTCCAGTCTTTAAGTCTATTTTTGTCGTATTCCATGTTTAATTATGCTGTGCGATCTATTCATCATCATGCAGATGACGTACTTTATTATACGGGTTATTAGACTGATAGATGGTGTTCACTTTCGTTTACACATGGCTTCTTAAGCAGTGCTACGAAAGTAAATCTACTTAGGTCTTCCGGTATATCAACATTATTGTATATTTCATTTATTATGTCTGTAATCTTGTCAATACCGAAATAAGTAAAGTCTGCCATCATCGTATTCGTCCCAAATCTGAAGTATTTTTCTTTCTCTAATATCAGTACTCCGTCTTTGGAATTTATGCATCCTGTTGATAAACATGTCTTATCATGTCAATTCTCTTCTTTTTATTTGTTATACTCATTCTTTATATATTTTTTTTCTTATTCTATGTTGAACTTTCCCTTTTTATCCCGACTGAATTTATTTCTATTTTCTTTGTACAGTGTCCTATATTCTCTAACTTATTTTGTCATAGTTATTTTTTCTCTCCTTTTTACCATGTGGAAAACTATCTCACATCAATTCCTATTTCTTTGTCTAGTTTTCTTTGTTATCATATCGATTGGAGGTGTTACTAATGATTGTACATAGTATTGAATATTAGAGAATGAGAAAACTAGAACCAATTGAAATATTGTTCTGAAGAAGAGGGCTATGGACGGAGTTCGAAACTGCGTATATATCTTAAATAAAATTGAAACAAAAAGGAAAATTTATATTCAGAATCAGAAAGAAACAGCTGGAGTTACTATAATGAGGAAGGAGGAAATAAAGAATTTGATATTCACAGAGTATATCCAACACAAAAGGACAGGTGTTTCCAGCGGTTCGCCTACATGACCAACTTACATGAATTGATAACAAGTGGAAACGAGACAGGGATAGTAAAAGTGATGACTGCTACTATGAGCTGCAAGTGATTGTAAATTTTAAAGAGACTTGGTCGCCCTCATCTTGATAAGACACAAATCACAGAAGAACTTAAATGTGCTATTCATTTAAGTTTTTTCTGCTGTTGGAAAGTTTCGAATCATGTAATTTTTGTTACGTGCAATATATTTGTGAGTCTGTAGCCCTAATCTATAAGGACAGATAAAGGTTTGATTCGTTAACACTTCAGTCAAATTCACTATACAAATTCACTATTTTTTCTTTTTAAATAATAGACAGAGAATAGACTGGAAATTACAAAAATTTAAGAAATGATCACACATGCGAGACCACTAAAATCTCCTGAGTCGGCCAATCATAGATATGAATACAATATGGGAACCAGTAATACAGATTGCTGGAGAAAAGCAATAGTAACCACAAATTGTAATATGATCTCTGGTAAAAAATCGGATTATACGTCCCAAACATTCATTCACCGATGTCGCCCACAACACATGGATAAAAGCGTCAGTTGAAACAATCCCGTGATTTGATTCAAATAGCTGTGAGTTCAATCCCTAGCCACAGCAGATGTGAACCAAAAAACTTGGAGAGTTGAGTTATTAAAGGGAAATAACTGAAAATGTGATACCCAGCAAATGTATGGCACGTGCAACTAGAATAATCTACCCCGAAATAAGGAATATGAATCGAAATTCCAACATCTGAAGAAAGGCGGGGCGTACAACGATTGAAACGTCGTATATATGAAAATAACCATGAGGACAGCAGCCCAAACAATGTAAATAAGGTAAATGTTTACAATACGTCATCTCAGAAATATATAGAGATGTCAGCAGTAGTAGTTTTTAACCAAATAATTTTGCTGGGCATTACTCCTCCATCTAAAATTTCGTTTCACCATAATTATTCAATCTCAGATTCAAGCAGTTTCACCAACAATTAATATTCAGTCTCAGACATATTTTCCTGTAGCCAACGCATTATTTGCAATAGCACCCTAGCTTATTCCTCTAAAACAAGAGTGTAACAAGAAAGTCTGATTTGCTATATATTTATAAATAGTTTGATGCACATGCAAAATGATGTTTAAAAATAGAGTTTTCTTAAAATGGCCTGAGGAATGACGCAGTAGAAGAATTGAGCCAGTTGCCCGAAGCATTACAGGGTACAACTCTGCTATGGTTTCCAATTTTAAATACATTGTCTTCAATTCAGAATCAGATTCTACATCAGCAGAGTGACACATTGAAAACGTAGAAGACTCATAAGCCGCAGGTCCTCAAACCGAAACATCACCTTGTGATGGCTTCCATATTCAAACCTGTTTAATCAATTGCAGAAAATCGCATATAATAGTAACTCCTAGAAATTAACCTTAGATAAGAGCTGAGTGTTATTTTTAGACGAACCCGGCCGATAAGAAAAAGAGATGAATTATATTATATTCCCTTTTTAATCATAACACTCTCAAATGTATGAAGATATTTCTATCATCGTCTCACGCAAGCAGACTGGGAAAACTAGAATGTTCTGCTTGTGTATTATATATATATATATATATATATATATATATATATATATATATATATATATATATATATATATATATATATATCTATGTATATATATATATATATATGTATATATATATATATGTATATATATATATATATATGTATATATATATGTATATATATATATGTATATATACATATATATATATATTTATATATATATATATGTATATATATATATATATATATATATATATATATATATATATATATATATATATACAGACACACCGTGTAAACGCAAAATAGTCTAAATAGCGTTGCAGCATAATTGTCCACCACACAAAATGTATAATATTTTAAAAAATATAACTAAGCTAGTTTAGTTTCTTTTTTCCAGGTTTTCAAATGAGGGCTAAAAAGATCAATTAGAAAAAATCTAACTCACTTAATAAGACGTTTTCCACGAGAGAATACCTTCATCTACAACAGCTCAAAGTGCAGTGAAGATAGCCTTGGAAATGAAATCGTAACTGAGTGTGAGTGAAATTGTTTCTCCAGGATAGAAACGTAGAAAGTTGGAGAGGGAGAAGATCATCCTGAATGAGTTGGAAAATGTTCCTGGAATATATATATATATATATATATATATATATATATATATATTGAACTTTATATGAATCCTTCATGAATTTCCGATCATGTCCTTTTCGTTTATGATAGAATTCATCACGATTCTTTTAATTCATGAAGAGTAATTACACATTCTTATTGGCCCAAGTATGAAAGCCTCAGAGAATTCCAATATGATATCTTTAATAATTTCTAAGATACAACGGTTCAATGCTTAATCTAATAAAAGAAAATTTTTGGCTGTTACACGATTTGAACAATCTTGCTATTTTACCTAATATATATATATATATATATATATATATATATATATATATATATATATATATATATATATATATATATATATATATATACTGTATACGTTAAGATAATCTCCAAGCTGATATGATCTTTGAAGAGAAATCGTGGGAAATTTGTAGTTCAAAAACAATAATTGAACTTCGGTAAACATACGCTACTTCTTTAGCTAAATGACATGGCGCTGCAAGTTAGGCCATATGACGGTTACGTGTAGGATACAAGTTCAATTCCCCTCGAAACACGCATATTTATTAGCTAATTTCTTGAACATTCCGACCGGTAAATGGTGTTAGTACTTTTTATTATAAACAGAGCTTTTACTTAAATATTTGTATCTATTATAAGGGCGTATAAAATATATCAAAATAATTGTCGGGCTTAGTCCATATATATATATAATGGAAAATTTATGACAAGGCGGAATAGTTTTCTAGTGATGCGTTTCGTCGTTTAGATCTTCATCAGACTAAATTTGCTATGTTGGGGCGATGATATATGCGTACGAACTAGGGATTCTGGGAATGTTAATTTGAAAATTAATTTCTTTCATGTAAATTAACAGCATCCCCCATTCGTGCGCACACCAACGTAACAAATTTAATGCCATGAATCCTTAATGGCGAAACGGCCCGGAAGATAACTTTTTCCTACTTTGTCATACATTTCCCCAATATTTTTTCTTTATATATATGTATATATCGTTATGGCATAGATCGATCGATCGATCGATAGATAGATAGATAGATAGATAGATAGATAGATAGATAGATAGATAGATAGATAGATAGATAGAGTGAGTGAAAGGGAGAGATAAGTAGCAAAGGATTAACGTTTTCGTGTTTCAATAGATTTGATTCAGTCACACATGGATGAGTCCTTCCTGTAAATCAGTTGCTAGCGAGATACTCTTTAAAGCGTGTACTTCCATTTTTATGTGACACGCCCTATCAGGGCCAGAATGGTCATAGCTCTCAATAACTTACTATTTTTGTGTTACTCTAAATTACTTTTACCCGTTTACCATAATTCTTTTTCGTTGTTTTCCCAGCTATTGACTCAAATCTAGAAATAAATACGCCCGTTTTAAACGTTGCGCCGCCCCCGCTTCACACTTTCATTCAATATGTCATGTAGATATAAATCAATCACACAATTTCTGCTTAAGAAATTTTAGCTATCTGTTTCGTTTTCTTGTACTTATTATGTTGCTGAAAATTTTCCCGTTAAATTATATTTTAATCTATGAGGAAATAGTCCAGCATTCTCTGCCCGATAAAAGATTAGTTATTTCGAAGTAATTCTGTATTATATCATTTTTTAGGATAATTTCTTATTTTTCCACATATTGCTTCTTTTATGGAAGGCAACTTTCTCTATTGTTAAACGCCGTCGAATTTCTGTATTTTCAATATTCAGATACTTATATTTTTGAACCACTTTCATTTTAACACTCACAATAAGCAGATCACAACTTTGACATTTTCTTTTTCTGTACAATTTACATATTCTTTTCTCACAGTTAAGCGATAATTATGACTTATTACTTTCCTTTACACCCACACTCCTTTCTCTTTTTTTATCATCAACACATTGTCATCTACGCCTATATTTTCTAAGAATATGCTTTAGGCCTTCTATTTCTCTTAGTGAATTTTTCTCACTAAAAATGGGACTTAACCTCAGATATATTTTAAGATATACACTAAGATTCAATTATTGTTTAATAGAGTTTTTGTTGAATTCGTTATTTTCATTTGTGTAGCTCTCTTGTAATTATTATTGATGTTGTCACATCTGTCCTCCTTAAAGGTCAATATTAAGGCGTATTGATTCATAATACTATATACGAAATCTCTAAATTTTGATTTGTAAAAGGCAGACTTTTGTTTCAGTATTGTCGTATTATGCAGTGATGCTTAACCAGGACTTCAAATTATTGAAAATATAATGATTACCAATTCAGATTCTTGAAAAAATCACCAAATGGAAAAAATAAAATTTAATATAGTGATCTAAATCTTTATAAAAGTTAAAATCAGTGACAAAACATGTGTATCGCTTAGAAGTTCCTCATTCTACAGTTTTTCTTACTTCCAAATATAAATTTACAAAGAAACTGTAGAAAAATTTTCATAATTGCGTTTCCTATATAACAAGTTACCTAGTATTGCTTGAAGTCTGATTTTTCTACAATATAACAAAATACTACGGGTTACATCATAAATCCGTCTGACGAGGCACCTTCATCAGGCTTAACTATTGAGGTGAGAGGTTAGGCACTCTACAGTATGTAAAATGTTAATGTCCGAATGAACTCTCTAAAAACGACGACGACCATCTAGCGCAAGTATTGTGAAGCACCTAAATGGCATACCATGCAGTCATTTTGACAGGCACCTCATTGCAGCTGTCCTCGATCCCATTTTACTGTGAATAGTGAACGAGATGTTGGAAGGTTAAGTCGAGGCCTTTATAACCCATTTACTAATCAGAAGCCATTCGCATAGAGGCCGTTCCTTCTGGGCAAGATTCTGCTTCACTCAGCGGGAAGGAAACACATGGACAGAGATCCCAAAAACATAGGTAAGCAAAATGTCACAATGAAGGAAAGATGAAGACTTAACCTTGATTACCGTAAACCATAAGTAAATTCTGCAAGGACCAGAGTTTAAAACATTTTTGCTTAGCTATGGAAATATGTCTACAAGAATATTCTATTAAATTTAAATGTAACGTAAGTCTGCGCATTTGAAAGTAATTGATCAAAATGTGCTACGATAATAACATCAAGTACGATAGAAATTGCACTCAGCTACACTTCTCCAAATATTCTTACAACCGTAGAAGGATTCATATAATGGCATTTTGTTAATAGATGATGCAATTTTTGAGTATCGTGTCGCTGAGTAATCATTTTGGGTCCATAACATAGATGAAAGTAGATTTACAAATGCTACAGAAGTTGGGAATACTTCTATCATCAAAATCGTTAATGTAACTGGGGTTATATTATCGAAGATTTTTAATCCAATGACAGATTGTAGAATTCTGTGCAATAACAACAATAAAATTATTTCGTTATTAATATTTCTTATATTTATTTGTGTGACATTATTATCGTCATTTGTGTGACATTATTATCGTCATTTGACGATAGTTAATGTTTCTCTGGACGAATGCTGTGAATAGCATGGATAGAAAATGTCTGTAACAAGGAAGATAATAGAATCTAGAAGGAAATGTTTCTAACAATCGGATAGAGACAGGTAGTAAACATAAACATTCCTGAAGAATTTAACAAAGAAGCAAGAAGAGTGAAGAACTTACTTAACGAAAAAGAAGATGGCGTACCATGAAAGGGGAAGGAGTGTGGCAAATCTTATGTAGAGTGAGAAAACACAGGAAGTTGTAGAAAGCCATGATTACATACTTTTCGAAACCACATAGTATATAAAAGAACCCCTCTGGCAAGACGCGAACACACATCACATTTCCATTTCTACCCGATGCATGTCTGTCTGAGGCAGATTTTCTGTTTAAATTTTTTAATAGGTTGTCACTCGTAGATTTATTAGGAAAACAGGTGTAACGAAAAGATATACACAAAAAAATAGCAATCACTAGAGATATTGCTTTTATTTTCGAGCTACAATGCTTACTATTTATCGTGCAATGAGTATCTGTGAAGAGGGAGAAAAGTTGCACAAATGAAACAAAGTAAATATTATTGGTAACTTAGAAATAAGTAAATGTTCCTCATCAAAGAAATGCTGACAATGATGTAAGTATTTATTAAATTTAGCTTAATCTATCCCACGCCCACATGTGAAAATCGAATTCTTTACAGTAGTAAATATCTCAGAGTTTATCATTTTATTGTTCTCTCTAGAGTGTACCATCCAATGCAACAAAATAATAGGAAGCCTGTCGGTTCCATAACAAATTGTTTGGACGATCGAAGAAGCGTGCTTTTTTATCTTTATTTTTCTTCATGTTTTAAAACACGAATACGATTTACATGCTATAGATTATTGTGGTAGAAATGTCGGTCGAATAAGTGTTCAGATATGTCTTCTATTTTCGAATTTTTTTAACCAAATACTAAATAATGCAGATTAGATAAGTTTATCGAGTTCTTTATAAAGTATTTTAATTTTAGAATGATACCAGTAAGAGAGATTAATGAGAATCAGTCTCCTTTACAACTTGATCTACACCAAATTGTCCTGGTCATAGATGAAGATAGAGTGAGATTAAGTACCTCAAATTTCCGGCATTTTTCCAAATAACATTGCAGACACTAGCAATTCTTGGTTTACACCGTCCTAAACATTATTCAGATTATTAGTATATAAAATCTCGTCTCCAGTGTTTTCCATTAATTTAGACTTCAATCCGTTGCTGTTGATACGATTTTAATATGGCAAGTAAAAACAGCAACGAAAAACATTACTATTATTATTATTATTATTATTATTATTATTATTATTATTATTATTATTACTATCATTTCCTTTGATTTCTGTTGTATAAATATTTCCTCCCAGCTTCCAACTACAGAACTATTATTTTCTCTTCTAGTTGCATGTGCCTTGTTACTGCTGATTTTTCTTCAATCGGTTTATGTTATATGCTGAAGTTCTTACTGATTTTGTAGCGTCAGTCTATCAGCTCTAATAAAGGCTAGTCTTTTCAAGGACCTGCATAGTTAATTTGCTTGAAGTCAAGTTTAATATGTTATCTAAATAAACGCATGTATGTAAAGGATAACTTTGGTATTTTCAAATTGTTTGCACGCCATATCTTTCATACATTTCTGATTCTCGATCTGACTAAGACATTTATTTCTTGTGTTAGTGTTTTGCTTTTTGTAATGTTTTACAGTGTTGGACAAAAGTATCACAACTTATTCTTTGTTTAATTTCCTCATCTCATATTCTAAAGTATTTATAATCGATCCATATATGTAGATGTGTTTAGAATGTATTAATTCCACATTCTGAATTTCTATCCGGTGGCTGACATTGGATCAGAAGCGATAAAAGTCTATTCATTAATTCAGCTCTGTTCTGACAGTCATTTGGACGAAAACAATTTCCCGTTCCCTCAAACATTCTACTTGACTTTTGAAAATTTGATTCTCTCATCTGGTCTTCAAAATCAGCTACCTGACCAATATTCAACGTCCTATTTACCAAGATTCCAACGTTTTGCTAAACCGTTACATAGGTTTATGGTTTTATTATATACGGTAATTTTTTTCTTGTTTTGATTTATTTGCATTAAGCGTCAGCCTGGTATAAGGCCCGAATGCCATTCGAGGTAGAGGTTTACATTAAAGGATAGTTTATACGGATATGATAACTATAGACGTGAAAAAATTAAGATTACAGAGATCAGGGAAACATCCTCTTGGGAGTTTTGAGAAGTTATTCGCAGGTAGAAACTTTTCGAGTGGAAATTACTTCTCGGCGATAGAATACGGAGGCAATGTTGGTGGTTTACTATGATGCAAGTTGATATGGCGGCTCCTAGCCGAAAAGATTAGGCATAGCCGAGCCAAGGAATCTAGTTCGTCCGAGCATTTTCCATGGAATGGGCGATAGCGTAGTGAGAATTGAGAACACGAACCATGTTCTTACAAAGGGTCCTGGGATCGAGATTTTCATATAGGTGTCACCCATAGCACAAAACCCGATCAGAAATATTTAAACTATATGTTTTTGTTGTACGACAGCTTTCTCAGATCAACGGTTAAAAATTGCTTTGAGCAGGTGTTGTCTGTTGATTATCCTTCTTTGAACAATTTTGACACGTCCTACAGAATCAGAAAACAAGATCTGTATCAAATAGCAGGAACGATTTTCAACAGTAGAAACAGTTAAAATGGATATAATATGTAATTCGGAAAGAGAATAAAGACGTAATCGAGATGTAGTCAAAAATTCTACGTCAAGCAAAATGATTGGAAGGAAACTAGAAAGAGTTCTAACATCTACTGGACTTGAGAAACCGATTTTCCAGAGAATTTTTTTCAGTTGAAGATTTTATAAATTTCAACCGATTGTAGTACTGATCGCTCGATCAGTGAATGCTGAATATTTCCTCATAACGAAACGGCTAATATAATCATTGCAATTACCAATAGCCACTGGCCATACCTACTTATATTTTTTCTCAGCTGATCTCATTATTATTATTATTGTTGAATTGGTTTCTAATCATGTCCTTGTCGTTCAGAATCTTTTGTTATTTTTGTAGTTCTTCTTTCACTCAATGATTTCTACAGCCATGTTTGTTGGTTGCAATCTTCTGTTTGTTTTCAATTTTCTTTTTCCTCTTCTCTATCCTATTCGTGATTTTTTGTCTTCCTCTCAAGACGCCACTTCTTTATTTTTCCCCTCCTTTTGCTTTCTGCCATTTATTCATTGATTCACTCGTTCCTTTTTATTTTACCCGTTTATTCTTCCTTTCTTTCCGACATCTTCCTTCGCCTCTTTCAAAATCTATCCGCATCCTTGGATAGCTCGTACAAGAAAGGATCGACTTCGACATTGACATGTGATGTGACGGGCCGCAAGCTATCTGGTCACATTTTGCTTCGTATAATTAGGTTTTCACTTTTACATACGCAAGTCCATGATAAAAATTTCAGATGCGCATGCGCACCTCTGCAAAACGCACACACAGACACAAAGTATTACTTCCTATTCAGATACTCTAAAGTGAATGCTAGAATTTACGAACAACTATTTACTAATCAAACCATTTATTATTATTCTTGTATATTTTACGAGTAAGTCAAGTTTGACACAGGTAAAATCTTTAATCAATCTTAATAAACTAGTATACCATCTAATGCATTTAAGTGTTTAGTTTTACGTAACTGTGTTGCTGACAAAAATATTGAATCCGCTATTTAAACGCGGTTAGACGTTGGTGAAATTGTTGCACTCTATTAGCAATAATAGCTTGTAGCGAAAACAGTACCACCTGGTTTTCCAAGGAAACTAGAAGGCAAACCAAACATCGCATTGTTGCTTACTTTAGTGATAATTTTATTATGTTACTAAATTGATCAAAATTATATCGAAATAAAATTTAAAAATATAGACCTCTAAAATTTGCGATTTCTCAATAAATATTAGATAATGCAATGTAACCTCTTTTTTTTTTTTTTTTCATTTCACATCAAGCGATACAATAACGCCACTGAGGGGCATGGGGTTACTGAGAGTTAGAGAATATTAGTAATATACTATTAAGAAGAGGAGAACAATAACATAACTAAAATTAGAAGACACAAGATAACGATTAATAATGCACATAAACTGTTGAAGATCAAAGCTAACCGGAAAGAATGGAGCAGGAAGAAAGTTCCACAAGCGTGAAGTGCGAGAGAAGAAACTATTAGCATAGAACTTATATCGTTAACCAGATTATTTAATACCGAATAGCCTAAGGTGATAAGAAATTCAACTCCCTGATAATAAAAAAAGTAAATTACTGATAAAAATAATATTGGTATAGTTACTGTAAAAAGGACAAATAGAGAAATAGTAATAGTTGCATCTAAGAACTTTAATATATTTATATGATTAATACTTACATTATTTACATGCAGAGACTTGCCCCTCTCAGCTGTCTTTTCGTGCCCCACCCGGACTTCTTCAGAGGTACGTAGAACAGAGTAACTTACAAGGAATTTCAAAGTGAAGTTTTTATTTAAATCTACGGGAATTTTATGTATTAATAGTTCTAGTTCCATTGCCCATTACTAGGGATAACCAGGAATATCTCGTCTGGTACTGCTTAGTTATTGTTCGCTTCCGTTTCCGCTGAATCCAAGTATAAAATGCAGGCACAAGGGATTGAAATTAATATTATCATGGCACAAATTTCACAAAGCAATGGGTGTTAGCTTTGACTGCATTTATAGAAAATTTCGCATTTGAAAATGCTGTTGAATACCTGATGCTACTTTCCTTTCTTTCACTGTAAACTGCTCCCATATCGTATTCGTATCTATTCTAGGCCTGCTAAGGGGTTTCTCATAGCTGATACTACCTCTGTCGTATTCTTCCTTGTCCACTGTTTTTACTACATTCCAAAAGCGTTGATGGTTACCATTTCTCTTCCATACATGATCAGTGAAGCTGATTTCATTGTCTCACCCATCACTACAGTTTTTCGATGTCCTTCTAACCTCTTACTTTTCGTGGTGGGGTGAAACATTTGAATTCTAGAATTTTAGACAGAATTAAAATGATCGAATTGAAAATAATCTAGAAATGATGAAATCAAAAATCTGAATGGGAAAAATATGATGACTATATAAATTATATAAAAAACAATATCGGATTAATAAAAATAAAATTTGTCCCCTCGCTCATTTATCCTATATTCAGCTCCTCGACTCTAGGGTTTCATCGACAAACTTATCTGTGTTTGTTCATTTCACTAATCAGGCGGTTTCAATCGGTTTAGTTAAATAACATACTGGTGACTGGAAAACCATTGAGCCGGAATTTTGCAAATCGCTCCATATACACGAATGGCAGATAGACAAATCAGCAGTTGTCTTTAAGCAAATAAAATTATGAAACTTTACGACATTCAAATGTAAATACCTATGAAGACCAAGACAAAAAAAAACTAAATCGTCGTGAGATAAGCTGTCCTATAATGTTTGTTCGTTCCTATGAATCGGAATCCGGAAGAATGAATGAATGTCTATATAGCATGACCTTCCGAAATAAATATTACAAAATGCATCAAAAAGTTCCTGATCCCGCCTTTCTTCAGGGTGCTCAAAAGTCACATGAAACCCAAGATAATAAAACAGAGGAATTTGAAATCCAGAGACGAATGGAATCAACTCTATTAGTAAGATAATTTGATGCTACTTTGGTGGATTTTCTACAAGGAAAAATATCTACACTCAACAGATTTTATTTTGGAATGATATCTACATAGTAAAAAAATATTATAAAATAAAGAAAATTGTAATTAAAATAAGAAAAAAATTCTATTCTAACGATAAACAGCATGTGCGTCAGCTAAAGTGTCTACATCGTACATTTTAATTTGACAGGATGTATACATAGTAAAACATAATGGCATATATATATATAAGAGAGAAAATGTCGTTAAAATATTAAAAAAGAAATCTAATAATAATAATCTACCGAAGAACAGCACGTACATCTGCTAAAAATCCCAAATAGAAATCAGGAGTGTAGATCGAATACCAAAGCAGATATCGTGACACGTAGATAACAAGCCATGTAGCATCTATAATTTTGTATTAACGTTTCTCTAACAAGAGTCAGCAGAGATAATTATCGTTATACTTTATAATATTACAGTTTTAAAACTTCACATCACATATTTATAGTGACTGGGAATTAAATGATAACATATTCCACTAAATGTCACCAGTTGTTATATATAGTGCGCTAGTGTGTATTATCTAAATTATTCCATGAATGTCTAATTCTACATGACGCTTGAAAGTATTATCAGAAGATTTTTGAAGAGTATATTGTTTTTGGCAACTTTTATGTCTGTGTATGTAAAAAGAAATTGGATCCCTGGTGAGCGGTTTTTATATTTTTTACCTTATTTATTCATCTTTTAGACTTTAAGGTTCCCTTAAACGGTGACAGTAGCCCATCTTTCTATTGTTAATGAAATTAATTTTGATTTTGATTCGTTAATCAGTAGATTTTCATGTTCACATATTTGTTTTATACTATAACCAGTGGTATATTTACATATATATACTATATATACTATAACCAGTGGTATATTTGCATGAGGATGACTTCAATGTTAGGATAGGCTTGTGTAGGCTTGAGTGGCAATGGAGACAACTCAGAATTCTCAAATGTGGAGAAAGCATCGATAAATGACTCCATTATCTTTGTTAGGAAGGCATAGTAATTCACAGATAATGAACAAAAACAACATGTAGAAAGGCATGAGCGTTTATATGCTAACGAGAGTGACAGTATTAGGAGAATATATATACAATTATGTAAAAATATGTAATGCGTATTCTGTATCTTAATCGTGTGTTCAGATCTTTACAGCTAGAAAACACTATATGATATTAACGGTGTTAAATCATCCTAATTTACTTCCTTTGATAAGGATTCAGTTCCACACATACAGCCTTTTTACGAGAACTGTTACTTAGAGGTAAAAATCTATTGTGGGGCTATTTCCCCGACTTTTTCTGATATCTTTCCTACACGACTTCATACTAAGCACTGATTTTCTCCTATCCGATCCCTTACAACAATATCACACAGGAAGCCTCTACTTTGAGGGGCCTTTGAGTGTTGTATTGGGTGAATTAACAATTAAAATATAATAATAAAACATGGTAAGTAATTTTAAGCATTCCTAAAAATAAAAAAAATGTCGAGATATCTTTAGAAATGGACAAGGGGACTAGATTAATCTATATCCGTTACTGAATTTAAGGGTGCAGTGCTAAATTCCTTGATGCTTAGAAGGGGTTAAAATCACTGGAAGAAGTCCAGGATGTCCAATAGCCGAAATATGTGATAATAAAATCAAAACTAACGTCGTTACTCGGAATATAAATAGTTTGTAATAAAAATTGGTGTAAAATTCTATAATATGTATATATAGGAAGAACAGAAAACATTTGGCTATATACTGTATATTCTTCCCTGGTTGCAGATTATCATATACATATGTGTGTGTGTGCGTGTGTGTCTAATTAGATAGATATATATATATAGATAGTGACAGAAAAAAGTATCTACAGACTATACCTATGAGTGTGTATGTGTATGCACGAAAATTCAAATCTGTAATCAATGTCAATGAATAAATATCACGTCGGAATCAGATACTTTTCTTAATTTACAGGCCACAAGAAACATTCTATACATTCTTTTTATCTCTCGAAATAATTATACCGCAATATTGTCAATAATTTATAAAATACCGAAGTAAATTCTTTAGAACAAAATCACTGAAATATTAAAAACTATCTAACAAACTGTACATGTTATTTTTCTTAACATTTCAACCAAAATAGACCCCATTTCTTTTCTTCGACAAAAGACTGTTTCAGATAGGAAATAAATATTTGCCACTATAATGTTTCGTTTAATAACCACTTTAATGATAGCTTCTCTGTAATGTGAGCACTGTCTCAGCTACAGAAGTAATGGTAAATCGAATAAACGTTTATTAAATTTGCAAGAACTATTGCAACCGTAGAAATGTCTACGAGAATAATCGCTAGAATTTTGGTCTCTGTTTAATTGCTATTGGTGAATCAGGCAAATCAGCTAATGAGAATAATGCAATAGATTGTAGAAAAGGTGTCATTATTTTGATTATCCCTGCCTTCTCTTTCTACCTCAAATTAACCTACCTGTTTTATAACCACATATATGCAGACTTGTTCAAAATTATTAATTTTCTACGTATGACAGGTTGGTAATTACGAGAAATTAGACACATTATATCAAATACTTTCATCACACGACACCGGAGCTATATTCAACTATGATATATTTTAAGCTATGATTTCATTATTTAAGTTGCTATGAGGGAATCTCTCTTTGAAAATGATTATGTCTGACAATCTTTGGTGAATTTTCATGCAGTAAATTAGTTATATATATATATATATATATATATATATATATATATATATATATATATATATATATATATATATATATATATATATATATATATATATATATTCTGAGAATATATGATATTTTAATATTACAAATTGACTTAAATGGAAGTATATATATGAGTATTTAATGTTACAAAAATAATATTTCATTTGCAAGATCAGTTAGAAAGTGAAATAATTTCAGTAATAATAGACAAAATAACACAAAGCGCAACAAATTATCAGAAAAACTCTAATAATCACAGTAAAGTTGTAGATCGAAAAACAAAAAAAAAAGAGGAATTGCTTAAACGGTTTTCTTGGCTCATTATCGTATTTATATTTAAACGAATTTAATTTTCCTTCGTAAGAGATATTTTGTCTTGTCATTGATCCGCCAGGTAAACTTGAAGTGTTAGGGAAATAAATGAAGTTAATTAATAACATATACATCTGCATACGAACAGAAAACGATTTCAGTAAGTAGAAAAATAGGAAGGGGCATAAATCAATGTTGTATTTTCTTACCAAATTTATTTAACCTTTATACCCAGGCTTACCTGAGAAATCCGGAAGATTTACAAAGATGTATTATTGGCGGACAGAATTTTAACATAATAAGATATCCAGATTTCATAATAATAGCTTCAGAATGTTACATTTTTAGTGGCAGTTTATTTTGTCTTACATCTTCTTAGCCTGACCTTTAAGGTCAGTCAGGTTGTATCCAAAATAGGGATGTCGACTTTGATTGGCTGAGCCGAACATTGGAATGAATTACAGATTAAACTTTTCGGGAGGAACTTTTTGGACGTCAGGTCAACTAGTGTTATATTGCGGTTGTTCAATCCTCACCTTCACTGGGGAAGAGTCTGTCGAGAGTCAGTTTTTACACTTCAAAGGAAATGGACGCGTGAGATATTCATGTTTGTTTAAAAGGTGGTGTATAACCACTATTTGAGAGAACGTACCCGCTGACGAGATTAATAAAATAATAGTTAAGTTAAAAGTTTTTTTTTTGTTGATGCTTTTCGTCTCTGAAAACAAAGAACATTTCACAGCACCGACCAAGAGAAGAGGATTGAACTTAAATGACCATCGATCACCACCCAGATTAGATTAACAAAAAACACTGAAGTGCAGGCAACAATAGCAGATATGGAAGAGAAACTACAGAAACGCCGATAGAAGGTAGTAAATGAAAGCCAGAAGAAAGGACTAATTGTCAATTGTAAAATTAGGGAATATATTGTCGTCACGAAAAGGAACACCCCAAGATGAAGATTATAAATTGGACATTCTAAAATCCGCCATCAAAATATTTAAATGTCTGGCAACAGATTTAATAAGGGGCGGAAAAAGTGAGATCGAAAAGACAAAAGCTTATTGGAGTAGTCAATAATACCTAGCAAAAGATAAGCAAAGTATTATGAAACAGGAAAATGTCGTAAGAAAGAAAGAAAAGTGTACTAAAATGTTATATATCAGTCCTGTATGTCAGTTAATGATGGACAATATTCTCGCAAATGAGAGCAACGGAAATTTGATCCAAGGATGCTGATAATATTAATATATACATAGTATCAATAAGAGAGATGTAACATTTCTTAGGCACATAATGAGGAAAGAAGATTTAGATAATTCCGAATTACATTGAAGGCATAAGGTGGTCATTTTCCTAACAATATTGGTTAAATGGATGACAGAATAGAGAGTAGAGGATATAATAATAAAAAAATTACTAAGAGTTTTAAATTATACAAAACTTTAGAAACAGTACCTAGAAAAAAATACCTTTTTAAGTGTCAGTGTGCCGTTTATTATATAGTTTATTATATAAGTAAAACTTTTTCCTATGTCGGAATTACTAATTAATGAAATATTAATTTTCGGAAACTAAATTTGATAATTTACATAGAGGTTTCAGTGCATATGCATGGGCAACTTTTTAACATTTGTTAAAAACCCATCAATGTGCCCTGTCATAAAACCGAGACATTACTAACGATTTCCATCTAAACTATTTTAGGCTACATATATTAAGTCATTCCAGCCCTTCCTCTAAGAAACAGGACTGGCCAGAATGTAATTTTTCATTGATGATTATATTGGTTATTATATTTAAAGTCATGTATTTAGTGTTTTCTATATTATTTGTAAATCACATTTCTTTAGTCTTCTCATGAGCCGGCAATAAAAAGAAACAAACCTTTTCAAATTTTTCCTTTCATTTAAATGATAACTATAAAATGACACTTTATTATTTCATTTTCTAAGATTTTCGCGCATTTTATTGCAATTATTACCATTTAAAAATTTAGAATTGAAATAATCTACACATAACCAAATACTTTTAAGGAAAAATTCAATTATTTTTAAATATTCTATCCCGATTTATCCAATCTCATTAAAATGATTTTATTTTAGTTCATTAAACGTGAGTGATGAGATATTTCTACGTAAAATGAATCTCTTGAATTGTGCTTGATTTTATATTAGGAACGAGTTATACCAATTGTCCAAATCTTTTCATACGTATTGGAAGCGACAGGCATCTTCAGTGCACCTCGCTGCCATCGTCAAATTAACTTGACAAGATTCGGGTTATTGAATTGTCGCGTCAAAAGAACAACAGACATTTACAATGGGCATAAGTACTGCTTTTGACATTTCAATCTAACTCCGAAAGGGCAAAAATCGCAAAAGTCAACGTGAGGTTTCACAGTAGTTAGCTCAATGGTCTCTTCGCTGCTGGAGGTTCTGGTCTAATTTGTGTTACTTTCTATATAATAACTGCTTGATTAAGAATTATTTCAACAGAGGATTTTTTTATTGAAATAAATAACAAGACTGTCAGAAGACTAAAAATAATTCATATTTGAAACAGGTGGCCGGCTCCAGACAATAAAGAGGATTTTGAATGTTTTGCTGTTTCTCCTAAGTTAAAGCAGTTCGTCTTCCAATCTCATCCTAATAAAAAATATTTTATCAGGCCTCCCCTAATTCAATATGGAGTTATACCTCTTCTACGTGCCGTTACTTTGAGAGTGATGATAATCATCGCTCTCCAGTCTCTTGCAGCCCTTAGTAAATTTTGTGCCATTATCAAGAATCCTGCTCTCAGTTTCGCAATCTATTCACACGTTCGTTATGTATGTAACCTGCTGCCTTCTCCTCTCCTTCTTGGATTCAATATATCTTGTGAATGTCAAATCCTGAAAACACTCTTTGATCGTTCAGAAATTTCAGCTGGGTCTTTCTGATTGTGTGTATAAGCGTCATTTTGTTTCCATTTTCCTTAGAACTTTGTGGTTACTTACGTTCTCCATCAATGGATTCCTCAGTATCAATCTGTAGAGCCACATTTCTCCTTCCTCCAGTTCTTTTTCATCTATGCCATGTGATATGAGTGATATTACATAATATTTAAGAAATATATTCTTTGTTTCTCTCAATCGTTTAAACCTTTGTACTTATTTTGTGCTGACAATGGAAATACGTAGTTCGCATTTTGAGCATTTTCTTTTGTTCAACTCTAATTGCGCTCTTAATACAGTTGATGTTTAGTTGCTTCATCTCACACTACAATGTATAGAACGTCATGTAGTTTTTCTTTATGTATCTTCCATCAGTATAGAGTCGACTGCGAATTTGATATTGATAAGATTACGTCCACCGATAATAAATCCTGGGACAGTCACCAACTCCCTTTCGATAGCCTCACTGGAGGGTTTCAAGAGATTCGGTGAGAAAACAAATACTTGTGTACGAGACTTTTTATTTTTGTATGTACTCAGTTTTTCTTCTATACCGTTCTTTAAGTATAAGTTCTAAATTATTCTAAGTTGTATATTTTACTCCATTTTTCGCGCAATACAAGACCAAAGAGCCACTCAAGCTAGGACGTTAGGACATGGAGGTGTTTTATGCACGGAAGTATTGTACATTATGAAGATATATACGAAAGATAATAGTTGATCTTGGAGAGGAAAAGGTTAAAACTGTTGTGGCTGTGGAAGCATCCTTTCAACATCTCTTCCGTAGAGAAGCGGCTGATAGAAATTAGCTATCTGAAAGTAAATACAGACGGTTTGTTCTTGGCATTGTGTGTCTTAGGTGTAAAGATCTGTTCCAAAGAAATAGCGTCAGGTTTGCAATGATTCATCATTTTTGAAACAGATAAAATCATTCATAAATTATAACTCTGCGTAAGCCCTTTGGAAATGAGTCGAGGTAGGAAAGTTATGACTGGGCTGCTACAGATCTGATATGTCAGACAATTCTTGCATCGATGGATCGTATATATGAGTCCCACTTGAGGTCTGGTGGTAACTTGAGTTATAATCGACGTTCCAAGCAAGCAGCCTCTTTGAGAGCGGAATCATTCATCGTGACTACTGAGAATTCCGCGCTTGCTCGGTACAGATGTGCAGTTACTGGTTGGGATTTCGAAATATTGAAAGTTATAAGCCAGGCTTTCCACTACTGGAGTTTACGGATGAGGTTACAGGAGATATCAACTGCCATATTGTGGTGAATGATAAGTGAAAATTACACGTTTGAAAGACTACCAAATAAGAATTAATAGAACTTTAAATTCAGGAAATCATTCAAAATTGCCGAAAATCTAGTGAATTCGGTAGAAATCAATATATTATGTTTCGTTTCGTTGTGTGTGATTTATGTGTTAATCATTTCACCACAAGTCGGCAGAAATTTCACAATAACACCGAAGGGAAATCGCCATCTTCTATGTCCTTGAATCCCGTTCATCTTATTTTCTCTTCTTCATCCTCCTTTGCTTTCTCTTATTTTCACCTTTCAAACCGTGTATCCCCATCCGTTCCAAGAACAGACCATCCGAATTTACTTTCAGACAGCTACACGGAGTGAAATTTGAAAGTAAGAGAAAAGTATATTGGGAGGATTAAGTAAAGGATAAAAGATGAATGGGATTCAAGAACATAGAAGATGGCGACTGACGTTGCATTTAATATTTTGAAGATTGTATTTAACAGGGAAGCAAGTAAACGGAATGGAGTTCCACGGGCGGGAAGTGCGAGAAAAGACAATTTTGGAGTAGAAGTGGCGGTTGCATTTAGCTATTTCAACAGTAAACAGGTGGGACCTAAATGTCAATCTAGTAGCACGTTTAATGATAGAGGAAACCTTCTATCTTATAAAATTAAGGAGTCAGAAACAGGATTCAACAAATTTTTCACAAACGCCTACTCTAGCTTTAGAATTAAAACTCTTTTCTTAGTAAACCATTCACACTTACAGCAAGTTAAAAATTTTATTAATGTTAAATTAATAAAATGGTTAATAATGTTTTTAGTGATATTTCCTTGTAAAATGTTCACAGTATCATAATCGATGTGTGGTTAGGTGCTTCGATGTGGTGTAATTGTTCGCAAGCTTGTCTCGCTGGATCATTTATGACTGAATAATGATTTCGGTCCTCACTGGCAGCTCCATACATTCAGCTTTGTGTCACATCTAAGCCCCAAAATCGATATGAGATTTATGGTGTAGTATTAAGGACATTAATAAAAAAAATTCATAATATATTAAAAATAAATCTAGGTTACGTAAAATTGACGATTATATTCATCATTAATTAGCGAACGTAATGGTAAGTAAAAGACTTGAATGTGTTATTTATACTTACTTACATCTTTGTGTTCAACTATATGGATTCAAAAATTTGGAATCATCATGTTGTAAATTTTAAGGCGATAATCTAGCATATCATAATCGGACTCTGTTGAGTTCAATCCTTACATTGGGAAAGAAATTGGTGGCCTTCTAGCAGTTGATGTTTTGTAATAGTTTCCTTAATTAATTAATTAGCTTCATTGGTTATATAGACATTCATCTCATTATTACATGAATTTGTTTAGTCAATCCACCAAACGCACTTATGCTCCATGAGTCGGAAAAGTTTTCATGAAATATATATCATTTGCATTTACAGGAAAACTAGACTAACCGACTTATGTGTACTCATATATATAAGCCATTTGATCTAAAAAAAAATCGTCTAAACAAATCTATATTTCATATCTAAAAAGCAGACAGCCATGTCATGATAATTTTAATATCCACAGTTAGACACTCTAAGCAAGGTTTGCCAGGAAAAACAAATATAAAATTATGTGTCAATATTTCAAAGTGGTAAACATCACAAGCAGTAATCAAACAGTGATAAAATACTTAAAACTTTGTGGACAGTTGTATTGATGGATATCGATAAGGCTTGCTAAATATATACAAGTCGCTGAGAAAAACAAGTTTGAAAGCAGGAAATATTTAGTCTCCACCTCCAAATAAACAATCTAATATTTATAAACTTAGATTTAGTAACGCGTTTACTTCAATGGAGACAGATCATTGCGCATGAGCAAACACCCTTGTGAACGCTGTCATCTAAGGAGAAGCCATAGAATATTAAGTCAAGCATAGCAATAGCTTAAGATTCATATAAAACCAAAATACAAGGAATTCACACAAACACACACATATCGATATATATATATATATATATATATGTGTATGTGTGTGTGTGTAATCAAATTGAAAGCATTTATTAGTGATGTGTTTCGTTAAGAAAAATAATTCCTTCAGATTACTACAGACTTTTTGGATGCATTTTAACTAATAAAATGTAGTTTTTGGTGTATATTTTAAGCACTATTTTTATGTCCTCCAACATTTTTAGATCTATCCATATGTATGACTTATTCAATTAAACTATTATTAGTTTACAAAAAATTCCTTCTCCGAATGAAATTCATCAGTAAAATCTTTATTTTGAAAAATTACTTAGCACCTAAAATGTTGATTAGATAGATAGATAAATGTGAAGTACATTAATTAGACAGATAGGAATTGACTGAATTAGATAGATAGATAGATAGATAGATAGATAGATAGATAGATAGATAGATTTGAACACACATAGATAGATAGATAGATAGATAGAAGCGTTCAGACTAAGATAGATAGATAGATATATAGATAGATAGATAGATTTGAACACACATAGATAGATAGATAGAAGCGTTCACACTAAGATAGATAGATAGATAGACAGATAGATAGATTTGAACACACATAGAGAGATAGATAGATTTGAACATACATAGATAGATAGATAGACAGATTTGAACACACATAGATAGTTAGATAGATAGATAGATAGATAGATAGATAGATAGATATGTGTACAGAGAAATATACAGCACATAGTGAGGGTCAGTTTCACACTTGAATGCGATCTGTAATGTCTATAAATTTCTATAAATATAGCAAAATTTAAACAAATATTTACGAAAAATAAAACATACAGATCAAGATAGACAGGCATAATTCCAGAAGATTGTGTATTTAAGGCAAGCGTTTCTCTGCAACTAAAACCTTCAAAATATCAATTAATAAAGCATTAATAACAACAACTAAAAATTGCTCAATTTCAAATAGTAAAAGGAATTACTGTTTGAATTTCTGGGATGAAGAATTATAATACATTATCCACCATTTACAAACGAACTATTGATTTCATTTTTATTGTTGTTATTACAATGTTTCGGCTGTTGTGTCTTGTCGCTTTTATTAGATGCATGTCTATCCGGTGAACGCACAGGCAATTTCGAACTGAACCCAATGTTTCATTGTCTATCCGGTGAACGCACAGGCAATTTCGAACTGAACCCAATGATTCATTGTCTATCCGGTGAACGCACAGGCAATTTCGAACTGAACCCCATGCTTCATTTTCTATCCGGTGAACGTACAGACAATTTCGAACTGAACCCAATGTTTCAATGTCTACCCGGTGAACGTACAGGCAATTTCGAACTGAAACAATGCTTCATTGTCTATCCGGTGAACGTACAGGCAATTTCGAGCTGAACCCAATGTTTCAATGTCTATCCGGTGAACGTACAGACAATTTCGAACTGAACCCAATGTTTCATTGTCTATCCGGTGAAGGCACAGGCAATTTCGAACTGAACCCAATGATTCATTGTCTATCCGGTGAACGCACAGGCAATTTCGAACTGAACCCAATGTTTCATTGTCTATCCGGTGAACGCATAGGCAATTTCGAACTGAATCCAATGTTTCATTGTCTATCCGGTGAACGCACAGGCATTTTCGAACTGAACCCCATGCTGCATTGTCTATCCGGTGAACGTACAGGCAATTTCGAACTGAACCCAATGTTTCATTGTCTATCCGGTGAACGCACAGGCAATTTCGAACTGAACCCAATGATTCATTGTCTATCCGGTGAACGAACAGACAATTTCGAACTGAACCCAATGTTTCAATGTCTATCCGGTGAACGCACAGGCAATTTCGAACTGAACCCCATGCTTCATTGTCTATCCGGTGAACGCACAGGCAATTTCGAACTGAACCCAATGTTTCAATGTCTACCCGGTGAACGTACAGGCAATTTCGAACTGAACCCAATGTTTCATTGTCTATCCAGTGAACGCACAGGCAATTTCGAACTGAACCCCATGCTTCATTGTCTATCCGGTGAACGTAGAGGCAATTTCGAACTGAACCCAATGTTTCATTGTCTATCCGGTGAACACACAGGCAATTTCGAACTGAACCCCATGCTTCATTGTCTATCCGGTGAACTTACAGGCAATTTCGAACTGAACCCAATGTTTCATTGTCTATCCGGTGAACGCACAGGCAATTTCGAACTGAACCCCATGCTTCATTGTCTATCCGGTGAACGTACAGGCAATTTCGAACTGAACCCAATGATTCATTGTCTATCCGGTGAACGCACAGGCAATTTCGAACTGAACCCAATGCTTCATTGTCTATCCGGTGAACGCACAGGCAATTTCGAACTGAACCCAATGATTCATTGTCTATCCGGTAAACGTACACACAATTTCGAATTGAACCCAATGTTTCAATGTCTATCCGGTGAACGTACAGGCAATTTCGAACTGAACCCCATGCTTCATTGTCTATCCGGTAAATACAGACAATTTCGAACTGAACCCAATGTTTCATTGTCTATCCGTTGAACACACAGGCAATTTCGAACTGAACCCCATGCTTCATTGTCTATCCGGTGAACGCACAGGCAATTTCGAACTGAACCCAATGATTCATTGTCTATCCGGTGAACGCACAGGCAATTTCGAACTGAACCCAATGCTTCATTGTCTATCCGGTGAACGCGCAGGCAATTTCGAACTGAACCCCATGCTTCATTGTCTATCCGGTGAACGTACAGGCAATTTCGAACTGAACCCAATGTTTCATTGTCTATCCGGTGAACGCACAGGCAATTTCGAACTGAACCCAATGATTCATTGTCTATCCGGTAAACGTACAGAGAATTTCGAATTGAACCCAATGTTTCAATGTCTATCCGGTGAACGTACAGGCAATTTCGAACTGAACCCAATGTTTCATTGTCTATCCGGTGAACGCACAGGCAATTTCGAACTGAACCCAATGTTTCATTGTCTATCCGGTGAACGCACAGGCAATTTCGAACTAAACCCCATGCTTCATTGTCTATCCGGTGAACGTACAGGCAATTTCGTACTGAACCCAATGATTCATTGTCTATCCGGTGAACGCACAGGCAATTTCGAACTGAACCCAATGATTCATTGACTATCCGGTGAACGCGCAGGCAATTTCGAACTGAACCCCATGCTTCATTGTCTATCCGGTGAACGTACAGGCAATTTCGTACTGAACCCAATGTTTCATTGTCTATCCGGTGAACGCACAGGCAATTTCGAACTGAACCCCATGCTTCATTGTCTATCCGGTGAACGTACAGGCAATTTCGAACTGAACCCAATGTTTCATTGTCTATCCGGTGAACGCACAGGCAATTTCGAACTGAACCCAATGTTTCAATGTCTATCCGGTGAACGTACAGACAATTTCGAACTGAACCCAATGTTTCATTGTCTATCCGGTGAACGTACAGACAATTTCAAACTGAACCCCATGCTTCATTGTCTATCCGGTGAACGTACAGACAATTTCGAACTGAACCCAATGTTTCAATGTCTATCCGGTGAACGTACAGGCAATTTCGAACTGAACCCAATGCTTCATTGTCTATCCGGTGAACGTACAGACAATTTTGAACTGAACACAATGTTTCATTGTCTATCCGGTGAACGTACAATCAATTTCGAACTGAACCCAATGGTTCATTGTCTATCCGGTGAACGTACAGGCAATTTCGAACGGAACCCAATGTTTCATTGTCTATCCGGTGAACGCACAGGCAATTTCGAACTAAACCCCATGCTTCATTGTCTATCCGGTGAACGTACAGGCAATTTCGAACTGAACCCAATGTTTCATTGTCTATCCGGTGAACGCACAGGCAATTTCGAACTAAACCCCATGCTTCATTGTCTATCCGGTGAACGCACAGGCAATTTCGAACTGAACCCAATGTTTCAATGTCTACCCGGTGAACGTACAGGCAATTTCGAACTGAACCCAAAGATTCATTGTCTATCCGGTGAACGCACAGGCAATTTCGAACTGAACCCCATGCTTCATTGTCTATCCGGTGAACGTACAGACAATTTCGAACTGAACCCAATGATTCATTGTCTATCCGGTGAACGCACAGGCAATTTCGAACTGAACCCCATCCTTCATTGTCTATCCGGTGAACGTACAGGCAATTTCGAACTGAACCCAATGTTTCATTGTCTATCCGGTGAACGCACAGGCAATTTCGAACTGAACCCAATGTTTCAATGTCTATCCGGTGAACGTACAGACAATTTCGAACTGAACCCAATGTTTCATTGTCTATCCGGTGAACGTACAGACAATTTCGAACTGAACCCCATGCTTCATTGTCTATCCGGTGAACGTACAGACAATTTCGAACTGAACCCAATGTTTCAATGTCTATCCGGTGAACGTACAGGCAATTTCGAACTGAACCCAATGCTTCATTGTCTATCCGGTGAACGTACAGACAATTTTGAACTGAACACAATGTTTCATTGTCTATCCGGTGAACGTACAATCAATTTCGAACTGAACCCAATGGTTCATTGTCTATCCGGTGAACGTACAGGCAATTTCGAACTGAACCCAATGTTTCATTGTCTATCCGGTGAACGCACAGGCAATTTCGAACTAAACCCCATGCTTCATTGTCTATCCGGTGAACGTACAGGCAATTTCGAACTGAACCCAATGTTTCATTGTCTATCCGGTGAACGCACAGGCAATTTCGAACTAAACCCCATGCTTCATTGTCTATCGGGTAAACGTACAGACAATTTCGAACTGAACCCAATGCTTCATTGTCTATCCGGTGATATTTCTGCAAGACTTTGACTCCATGAATTCGTGCTATATGAAAGTTTTGATCTGATGTGTTTATTTAAGAACATGATTCACTTCATCCGATTAAATGTTTTGTTATTTAGCAGTTAGAGGTGCTGAGCGAAACTAAACCTACCACAGCTTATTCAACGTTCACGCTCTTTTCCAAATTTGTTGTAATTGATGCATGCACCAAGATATTTGAAGTGGTTCCTATTTACTAAATCTCCCTCCTCAATTGTTATGATGGGTTCAGATTGTGTGTTGTCAATTCCTTCCAATTTCAGTTCATAAATTTCTCTTTCTTGAAAACTTGTTATAAGTTGCCGATTTTTTTTCAAGATTTTTCTCATCCTAACTCTGAATACCTAAGTCGTCAGAATATCCTACCTCGCTAAAAGTACATTGGCTGCGGGAATGGAAGCAATATTGTTATCTTATAATAGTATAAACCATTGGAATGTGATATAGAATGATTCAAATTTCCCCAAAGATGTGTTTGTAACAATGCAGAGGATATAGTCTTAAAATTCAATTTCTCTTTCACGTATTCTTGGGCTTGTTTTAAACGTTTCCATTTGCGCCTGGTATGTATGATGATGTGGACCAATATAGTTCCACTAATAGAGCAAAGCATTCAGCTTTGTAATAATATGGAAGACGGTTCTTAATGAATGAGAAGAGGATGTCTCTATTGCTATGGCCATATGCCTCAGTGAAGTCAAATTAGGAAGTGAACAATTTTCTATTAGGGTATTATGCAATCTACCGAAGTCGTTTAATCATATATATGTCATAAGCACAGTACTTACCAGAATGAAAAACAAACATGTTTTTGAATATTTGACTTTCATAAAACGATGAGATCCGACAAAATACAATATACATTAGTTCTTTCATCATAATGGATCGAAGTGAAATAGCTCTGTACGTATGAGTGGCTTGATAGCTACATGTTTGTTTCCATAATGTATTAACTCTTGATATAGCCAAATTATCGGATGTGTTTCCGATTCCAGATCGTCATGAGATTGATAAACTTGTTATTGAATTCAGGAAGAAAGTAAGCTATTTTCAAAATATCAGCTTCAATTTCAAGGAGTGCTTTATTATGTATTAGCGTTTCAATAGCATAAAATAACTTTCTCATATCTGGTGATTTTCTAACCGTAGCTTACATATGTACAACGACGTCCTTAAAGGGTAAACAGTAAGGATCTTAATCACTATTTAGTCATCATTAATCTAGCGAGACAAACTCGCTAGCCATTACACCATGCCGAAATCCCTACATGAAGTTTGTAATGATTGGATGTATATTGATATAAGTTCTTCTGCGTGTATCTTTAGAGAAGTGGCTGCTGAAATATGACACAAGATATTTTGATGCGAGGACATTTATCATGTGGTGGATTTGATTGTATGATGTTATTGTGATTTTTCACATTTCTGCACATTTCAACACATTTCTCTATGCTGCTTGGATTCATTTAGTTACTTTGCAATATTTGGAGATATTCGGAGATATTTCTCAGAGTGTAAACTATATATATATTTTTTTTTCTTAGTTGCTTAGTATTTCCCCTTCATTTTCCCTTTTCTTCTGTTTCTTTCTTTTCTGGATGAATTTTCTCAACTCAGGATTGTCGTCTCACGGGAGTAACCTTTTCCTTCTAGGTAGTCATGGAGTTGTCTCACACGCTACGTCTAATGAAAAAATGATAAAATTATTTGGCGCCTTTGTGTTTTTCTTGTCAAAATTTAGGAACATTAATTTGGACTCTAATTTAATACAGAATTCTAATGTTACCATTTCTGTTTTAAGAAGTTGGACGTTATACCAATGCTGGTCTAAGTTGTTTATGTGAGTGGAAACGAGTAATCTAGTTGGTTGGTAGTGTCGGTTTAGTTACAGGTATTCTGTGTTAAGATTCAAAGTAAGAATTACGCACCGACTAAGTCAATAATCTTGTTACGTTATCGATAAAATGCCATGAAATCCTGTGTTTTATGTGATGGCAAAACGATGTGTTAAGGAGGGAATATCTTTTTGAAGAAGATTAATAAGAATGTCACAATGCCATTTGTCCTTTCTGCTTCAAGGAATGATGTCTTCTTACAATTAAAGGAACAGCGGCGTTCAAGATGGCTTAAGATAGCAGTAAAATCGCTATTAATTCACACTTATCTGGGATGACTATTATACAAATTTTGGCTAATAATTTGTAGAATTTCTCTTTATCAGAAATAACAATTCTTTCATGGCAATTCGAACATGAGCAATCGGTACCATACAGCCATAAAAGACATTGTTGGACGCCGTGTATCATTCAGAATGTGTATGATACCCTTTATTACAATGTTTGTCGATTTGCTTATTGCAAGTCAAAATCCACGATGTCTTTTCTCCTTGTGACCCGTTCAAACGTGTATATATTTACACATACATATGTGTGTGTACACATAGATATGTAGGACTATCAATAAGAATGTAATCAGTAACATATGCTTACCTACTCACTGAATCTAGACATACAACTATGTAATAGGTGAATTAATGACATAAAAAGAATCGATTTTATAAAACTAATATTTACTTTTTAATATAATCTCCTGATTTATTATTTAGATCTATTTATAAGCATGTGTCCACAAATATGAATAAATTCATGTGAACATAGAAATTTTATGTACATAATCTTATTCGGTTTCCCCGCATATAAATGTGATTATATTGAGATATATTAACTTGTACAAAAATCATTAAGTATCTGAGAATTCTTACTTAAAATATCTAGCACGTTAACGCATGCGTCATAAAGAACAAGATACAATTATGTGTGTAAAATATACGCATTATCATAATATGTATATGCGTGAGTGTCTATGTGTTTGTGAGTTTTTGTTTGTGACTGTATACGGATTTGTGTTTTTGTGTGTTTTTTACATGTGTGTGTGGGTTTGCTTTTGTGTGTGTAGCTTAAGGCGTCTCATTACGCTGTGAAACTTTTCCTTGTATATCGTTCCAAAAGACATAACGTAGTCAATAGGTAATCAATCCGAACCTATGCTTAACTGACTTACTTTCCTTCGGTTTTTTTTAACCTTCGTTCTTCAAGTTTATCAGAAAAGCTGAATCGTTTCATCGATATTATGTTTTGAACATTCAGTCTTTAACTTTGGCTTCTTGTCATCTTTTCTCTCCATTACTTAATACATAACTTTGCAAATTCAGTTTAGATAAAGAATAATGTTGCATCCTTAAATCTAACACCGCAGAATTCTTAAATGAAGCCAGTTCTCCTGGCCTAACCAAAGTCTATTGTTCAATATGGTGTTAATAGATGTTTTACGCGCGGTAAGAAACTAGGACAGGAAGATATTAGTGAGAAAAAAGGATGTCTGAAAACCAGACTGGAAATATTTACACTTTCCTGTTTTTAACATTTAAAAAAAAAATGCAAATCATATTCGAATGTAATTATGTTTTCAAACTTTATTTCAGATTTGATAGTACATAGAGAGAGATATTTCGAAAATATTTTCAAAATTACATCACTTACATTAATCAACGTTTACCACTAAATTTGAAGTTGGTTTATATTTATTCAGATATATATGTGACCAAAAACAGTTGCAGAAAACTTCACTTCGTAAAAGGACATTTGATGGAGTGTTTTTTCCACAAATGAATATGCTCATTTTTTTCTCATCTTGTCTAATGTTTTTAAATGGCTAAATGAAACGCATTTTATTGATCTATAACATCTGTAGAAAATTCACTTTCTTTTTCTTTTTTGGCATCTTCGTACATGTCTTTAATATTTGTAATTTTTTTTTTATTATTGATAACATCAGGGGATATTATTAATTATCTTGTCGCTATTATCGAGACCCTACCTTTTGTGAAGGATATATCGGGCTTTTATAAGTGCTTTTCGTCTGACAAGGAATGTTTTGCGCAAGTATACATACATATATTTTTTGTAAATCGTGCACTGACATAATCATCTGTTACTGCAACAAAAGAATTAAAATGTTTAAATATAATTAATCAATAATACTCATTATCTAAGAGTAACTACTTATTACCGTAAGTCTAATTAAAAAGAATAATTGCTTATAAGATCTACATATGTCGTAGGATGATGAAGGGATAAATTTAACAACCATTTCAACATCAGCAACTAAAAGAGTTAGCACATGTAACACGAAGAGAAAATAATGAATTCCACTCAGTTTCAAAGAAAAGAATAGGAAGCACTCTCCTATCAATGCTGGACAATAGCTACTTGACTTGCGAAACTATTTCTCCGGAAAAAATAATTTAAGATAAGTATTTTCAAAAAATTTAAGAGACAGTAGCACTGGCTGTTCGGACAGTGATTGCAAAATATTTTCTTATTTTGAAATCGCTAAGATTACCATCAATATTTACTCTCAAAGAAAGATGTGGGTTAATATTGTTCTTCTAAAGTCAACAATATCCTTCCATATAAATATCGACAATGCAACGTCAGCGATTCCATAAGGAAAGAATTAGGCTTTACTCACTATCGGACATTGACTTGGAAGAAGCATTGAAATCAAATTTGACACGGCATTGTAATTAAGTGAATTCGGCTTACAGCAAACACCAACGCCTGTTTCGTGGGACATTAAGAGAAACTATTGTCCGACATGGACACGTACGAAGCGGTCTGGCTTGGAATCTATTAGGCACGCATGAAATACAATTGAACCTGTGCACTGGACGAGATTCATGCGAATGACGAAGGATAACGTTTCATTTTCACTCTATCTTTCCCATTCACACGCATAAGCATTCCTTGTCCATAGATGATATCTCTAGTTATCGATACATGGATGACGGTTTCATCTATTTAGCGAGTAATTTATCCAGATTTTCGCTACTATTTATCTTCCGATGTTTCTATATTCTTATATATATATATATATATATATATATATATATATATATATATATATATATATATATATATATATGTGTGTGTGTGTGTTTGTGTTTATATGTATAGGTATATATAGTTATATATGTATATATATATATATATATGTGTGTGTTTGTATGTATATATATATATATATGTGTGTGTGTGTATGCGTGTGTGTGTGCGTGTGTGATGTGTGTGTGTGCGTGTTTGTGGCGGGTGTAGCCGATGTTTATCTACAGAACATATTTATTCCAATAATTTATCATTTCGACCAGAATAAAACAAATTTTTGTCTTTTCCTATATCATCTTTCCTCATATATTCCTAAACGTTAAACGATTTATCGTTCTGGATATTAATTTTTTTTGCTAAAGTTGTCGTCCAATGTAAGACACAAGAGCCAGCCAATGTAGAAGTTTAATCAGTGACGTTGTTTCCTTCACTGCACATATACTTATGGAATGAAGGTAATAAGCATTCCATGTTCATCGATGATATCTCTTATTATCGATACGTGTTTACCGTTTTCATTTATTTTGCGAGTAATTTATCCAGATTTTCGATACTGTTCATCTTCCGATGTTTTTTTTTATATTCTTATATATATATATATATATATATATATATATATATATATGTATGTGTGTGTGTGTGTGTGTGTGTGTGTGTGTGTGTGTGTAGCCAATGTTTATCTACCGGATATATTTATTCTAATAATTTATCCGTTCCACCAGAATAACACAAATTACAAATTTCTATATTTCGTATATCATCTTTGCTTATAGTTTGCTAAGTGTTAATCGTTCTGGATATGATTTTTTTTTTTGATAAATATTCACCGAATGCAAGCACAAGAGCCAATCAATATAGAGGTTTACTGAGTGACATTGTTTCGTCATTGCACTTATACTGATGGAATGAAGGGCAAAGGAAAAGAGCGAGTAATTCATCTAACAATATTGTGGATATGGTTTGTAGAACAAAGACTGAAATGATGTTACAATGGCAAATATTCTTCATATTCTGAACGGATATAAAAGAATCCTTCAGAAATAACCCGGAATATGATGCTTTCGGTATAGAAACTTTAGACGATTTGCATTCTCGTATAATTCGAAATATATTTAAATGGTGTCACGAATCCGGCTTTCTGATTTTAATGAGGAGCTGCTTTTTTCTTTCTTTGAACAAAAAAAAATCTTATTACAATTCAAGCCTTATATCAACACGGAATTCCAACCATCGAAAATCAATCAACGAAAATCTTTAAGAAATTGCAAATTTGGCCTAACCCTGAAGAAAGATTTCTAAACAATTTAGAAGAAGCCAGCTATAAAGTAAAGAATGTCTTCTTCGATACACGGAACTCTCATAAATGTATCACTTTCGGGACATATTACTGATTGAAAATTGTATCTTATACAAGAATAGAAAGCGATGCGAGCTTAGTGGTTTGCGAATAGGTTAAAGTATAAGCAAAAGACTCTTTATCTAAGGTAGAGTTTGGAAAGTATTTTTCATTGATTGGCATTTTGGTTTTTATATTGATTTTCTAATGGTAAATATTGTCCATATAAGAGTTATAGCGATTAAAATGATTTGAAGAAATTAGAGTCCAGGTTAGTCATTCATAGTTATTCGATTAAATTAACCCATAACACATAGCTCTGTTCACATTTGATGGAAAAAAAATTTTGCGTGTATTTCCAGTTTCCTTACCTAAAGGGAGAGGATTCCTATTTTCATGGACTACTTCTAGAAATATGGTTTCTAATAGAATTTCCCCTCTCTATATACTTTTGCATCGAACATACAAATATGATATTGGGATGAAAGTTACAAAGTCAGTCTAATAGTGTTAGTGATAGTTATGTAACATAGGTAATGAATGCATTCTAACTAAACCTGTTCTTTTTTTATCGTGGCCAGAAACCCCGACTTTTAATTTTAATGGCAATTTACCAGCAAAACAATAATACATAATAAAGCATGAAAAATAGTCATTTCTTCCGAATTTCTAACCATAAGATGTATTTCGTTCAAATCACCTAATTCAAATTCAAAATTCTATGGACATGATGAGAATCGGAAGTAAATTGAATGTTTTTCCAGCAAAATAGAGTTGATAAAGTACAGTGTATTGTTATTATCACTTTGGTAAAAGTTATAGATAGGGGTTATCAGGGTATGATATAATTGGTTTGTTAAAGCGTTTCATAAATTCACTGCCAAAAACATATCAAGAGAGAGACATTTTAAAAATTTCTGATAGTTTTTCAGACGATTTTTAAAACAAACAGTACCGTTGATTAAGTCCTTATCGCCGTTGCTTGTCACTCCTAGTTCACTTAACAAGTGATGATAAAATGTCTCAAAGCATTTACTGTAGTTCTACGGAGAATTTATCTGTTAAAACATAATTTAAGAAAATAAAGGGTGAGCGCAATTTTTTAGAATCTTTAAGCATTTAGTAATCTTAAAAATGTTGGTAAATATTCTCCGTAATCTAATTTCAAGAATTTTGAATTTAAATTTATCAGTTCTGTCCGAAGTTTAACTTTTTGTTAAAATGAACGAAATTTAAAGAGTATTTTAGAATGTCTAATGGATCTGAACATTATTTTTATGTTTAGATGTGTTTAAACTAATCAAAATTTATTTCAGAGAACAATAAAATTAAATTTTGTTTGAGTAAAACCCTGCTGGCATGGAAGTACCCAAGAATCACTTGAGGCACATAATGCTTTATGAGTTCAAGAAAGGAAACTCAGAAGCAGAAGCGGGTAGAAACATTCACTCAGTTTATGGAGAGGAATGTGTGAATGAAAGAAATTGCAGAAGATGGTTTGCAAAGTTCAGGTGGAGATTTCACCCTTGAAGATGAAGATCGAACCGGACGTCCAGTTGAGTTTGATGAAAAACTTCTTGAAGCAGCCCTTGAAAAAAATTCTGATTTGTCAGTTGACGAATTGGCAGTGGTTCTCAGTTCAAACCATACAACTATTCATCGTCATCTTCAACAACTTGGAAATGTTCCTAAACTTGGAAAATGGGTGCCTCATGAAGTGTCTGAAAACAACCTCAAATCCCGAGTTGACATCTCCTCTTCTCTCCATGCTCGCCAACTTGTTTCATCATTTTTGGATAGACTTATGACTGGCAACGAAAAATGGATCTTTTATCGAATGTTAAGCGTCGTAGACAGTTGCTTGGTAAAAGGGAAGGACCCCAGCCACAGCCGAGAAGGAACTTCATGGGCAAAAGGTTCTTCTTTCAATCTGGTGGGATCGCCAAGGATTAATCTACTTTGAATTCTTACCACCTAATGCAACAATTAATACTCAAATATACTGTCATCAATTAGAGCGTTTGAACCAAGCTTTGAGGGAAAAAAGACCTGCTCTAGTGAATCGAGAAGAGGTGATGTTTCATCAGGACAATGTGCGACCCCACACAGCAAGAATCACGTCACAAAGATCGAAGAACTCGGTTGGTTCTCCCGATCTTGCTCCTTCAGACTACCATTTTTTTCGTAGCTTACAGAATCATTTTGAAGAAACAGCTTTTGTAAAAGAATTTTACAGTAATGGAATTAGTAAGCTTGTTAATAGATGGAAGGAAGTCATAGATAATCAGGGAAAATACATTGTTGATTAAATCTGTAATTAAATGTAATATTTGGTCACTTGTTTTCTTTATTCAAAATTCAGACAAAGCTTATGGGATGACCTGATAATATAATCATCGCTCTTGTTTTCTCACTATGTCGTATATTGTCGACAAAAGTTTTAAACTGGGATATATTATGTAATATTTTATATGCATAAAAAATTATTTAAAAATGTTTGGTGTAAGCGACATTTAGTGAGCTTTTCAATTTTTTATTCGTAAATATAGTTTCCATTTAATAACAAAATCGCCTAACAGAATTTTAGACAATTTTTAATATAATATTAAAAATTATTATAATTAAATCATAAAAAGGAAAAAAATTCTTGTACTAATTCATTATTCATCGCTTTTTTCATAAGGCAATAGCGTCCTTAAAAAATCATACGTATAAAAGCAATTAAAAAGATTTCTAATTTCATAATGTCATTGCTTTTATTTACATCTTTTATTTTACAAAAGAAAATTGATGATTTAAATTCTCCAAGGAGTACTGCTTTTAACTATTAAAACGTATTTTGCGATTGAAATTTAATTTCTCGAAATTTCATGAAATTAATAAGTGCTGGGTAATATATGTAAAAAACAAATTAACATGTTATTCTAAAAATAAAATTTAAAAAATAATTTAATTAATTTGTGAATAAGAATTAAATTTTAATTACAACACGAAAATTATTTGATTTTTGCAAATTTTTCCAATTCAATGAGATATTTTTTAACCCTGTAAAGTAAATTAAACGAACCCACCTGGTATTCGAACTCGGCTCTCTGATTCCGAGCCGACACTCGTTACACCAAATTGCACATCCACAATATATCAACTGTTTTTATAATAGCCGGAGTCGTGTACAGGATTGAATAAGATATTAACCTTTGAAACAAGTATAGGCTGACGGCCTTGAAAATCCTAATTCGAAATTCATTTTTTATTGACCATCGACTTTGGATGGAAAAACGCAACTTCGTATGCCAACAAGTAAACACGAATGGATGCTTAATTATAACACCAGCTCTTAAATTTGTTTGATGATCGCAGCCCCCGTTTTGATAAGCCAATACGTACTTTTCGCTCACATAGATAAACTTGCACAGAAGCTGAAACTTAGCAATATGTGGGCACTTAACAATTTATAGCCACGTACATATCCTTCTTTATGTAACTCGGTATATGTGCAACCATGTTGGTGTGCGTTTTCAAAAACGTCGGCTCTATTTGTAATCCAAAAGCAAATCTGCATTTTAAAATAAAGTAACCTCTACGCCATTTTCAGAGTTTAGCAATATTTGAAATTCATGAAATGTAAAATCTATTCAAATGACTTGCGATCAATATATTCCGATGGAAAATTTTTAAAAAAATAGATAGATAGATAGATAGATAGATAGATAGATATTGAACGGCTAATTCAACACGCATCCTACGTGGCTTTATTTGGATGTTTGTTGATATATTTTCTGTCTTTATATATCTCGTATTCACATGATTTGTTAAACCATCAATTCTTCAACATCTATCTCAAATTTACTATTTTAACAGTTTATCTATTTCCCTTCATTGAACTATCAAAATAATTATCTATCTATCTATCTATATATATATATATATATATATATATATATATATATATATATATATATATATATATATATATGTGTGTGTGTGTGTGTGTGTTGGTGTATTTGTGTGTGATTATGAGTGTGGCTGCCAGTGTATCTATGTATTCAATTCTCATCGTTTTTCTTCTTTTTAGTTTTATATCTTAAAGGCAGAAACCAACATTTAATGCGACCGATCTTAGAATAGAGGTTCGGCCACGTCGTTTGCTTATAGGCATTAATTCAAATATGTAGACTAGAAATCCAATGACAAAATAAACTTAGTAAATTAAAATTTGCCAAAGGTTGCATTTGACAGAATTTAAACGTAACATACTTCATAAGAAGTAATCTAGGAGAAACTCTTTATTCCTGATTTGAAATCTTCTTACTGTATAAAGTGTAAATGCAAATCTGACACGTCATTGCTAAGACTTAAATAATCTCATATTTTTTTTAGCTTGTTCTCATCTTTTTCGCCTTAAGGACACATGGCACAGTGGATAAAGGCGTTGGGTAGATCCAGTGACCGGACCCAAAGTAGTGGGAGTTCAATACCCGGGTAAGGCAGTGGAGAACTTGGAAAGGGGAATTAACAGGAGATAACTGATAACTGACATCCATTAAACATGGCACGTGGAAGTAGAATAGTCTACCCCAGTGAGAGAAATAAAGGGTTCAGTTCGACATTCCAACCACCTGAAGAAGGCCGGTGCGTACAACGGCCGAAACGTTATAATGAAGATAATAGTCCGAATAATGTAAATAGTTTACACAATACCTCA
The DNA here is from genome assembly GCA_963932145.1 of Acanthosepion lycidas. Classification (NCBI taxonomy): domain Eukaryota; kingdom Metazoa; phylum Mollusca; class Cephalopoda; order Sepiida; family Sepiidae; genus Acanthosepion; species Acanthosepion lycidas. Next base: position 118,776,922 of record OZ010571.1, read on the forward strand.
TCTCAGAAATATCGACAGATTCTTTTAGCTTATTAAATTTGTAAAATGAAAATGTTCGCTAGCTTTTATAAAAGACACCCAGGATATAAAACACATTGTCTCTTATCGATCATGTGTTTAGTTTTTCATATTTTCTTACATTAACACTTATTTATGTGAAATGTTCAGTGTTGATTTCTCTTGGCTTTCTATCTCACTATTTGTTTCTTTTCACTTGATCATTTATAGCATGCGATAAAAAAATATTTAATAATAAGGCATTGATATCTGTTTTCGTCATTACTCAAGGTAACCTTCTTCGAGTAATTTTATACCTCTCGTCTCCGGCGTATTCGTAACAGACACACCTGTGAAACATGTGTTGATTAATTAAATACGCATATAATAAAGATTTTATAACATTGAAGTTTTGAATGCATGTAATCTGAAAAATCCTGCATGTAATTTTTTATAACAAACAAAACGATGAATTAACTGCAAGAATCATACACATTTAAAATTTCTATAAAAATAATTGATTTAACTATTTATTTTTAGGCGAAATTGTTTTTAGATATTTGATATTCGTTTTTAACAATTGTTATTGCAAGAATGTTCTTGGTTTCATTGTCATGAGTGTTGAAATGAAATTTAGTGAGATTAGGGACTACTTCCCTGTTGAGATCTCATATTTACATATGTAGGTGTTTGGGTATAATTAGAACATCTAAACGAGCGTCTGAAAGTCACCTTTAAAATATTTGTCTTCGGTGATCACAGTGATTCCAAACTATCATCACAGAAATCCCCACAATCTTCGAGGTAACGGAAACCGGTTTGCAAAACAATGAAAATATTCCCGATTGTAATATGGTCTTGAGGAAACATCTACATGCTAATAAGATGTAAATAAAGCCAAAGAAGAATTGTAGAAGCAGTGTGAGTGAGACATAGACAGATTAATTAAAAAATCTATTAGAATTCTGAAAGAGATCAGAAATTTACTTTACCATAAGCTTTTAATAATGGCAACGTATTTATATAAAGCTGTTAAAAATGGAAAGGTATTTATTTAAATACATATTAAAGACCATTTGCTCTCTCTCACTCTCTCTCTCTCTCCCTCTATCTCTCTCTGCATATATATATATATATATATATATATATATATAGAGAGAGAGAGAGAGAGAGACAGAGAGAGAGAGACAGAGAGAGAGACAGAGCCAATGATAGGTAGTTGTAGATATATATATATATATATATATATATATATATATATATATATAAATATTTTTCTCAAAAATATACACATATACATATAAATAATTTTCTATATATAAATAAATATATATTTTTTCTTAACATTTTACACATATATAGAAATAATTTTCATATATATATATATATATAAATATATATATATATATATATATATATATATATATATATATATATATATATATATATATATATATATATATATATGTATGTATATACCCGTGCAATTATTCTCGTACGTATACGATAATTTATCATAAATGTATTACTGTTAATTCGCTCAGTTCTTCTCCATCATATGGCTCAGCTATACATCGACATGCATCTGTAGTTGAGTTTTCCTTATTCAAAAATTTACTCTGTGATAAACTATAATGTTTTCAGTTATTTTCTTTTATTTAATGCACTGATAATCTTTTCCTTAGACCTGGAGGTCTTAATTTATCGATTTAATCAGGAGTTCATTCGAAACGTAACAGTCATCTTTATTGACAAATTTTCTGAAAGCAATATTGGTTTTCAATTTCAAGCACTAACTGATAGTGGCTTTGAAGGTTAACCCCAGCATCTCTCAGAATTCATGGTAACACGTTACCATTTTTCTGTGGTTGATTCTTCTAATTGTAATCTTAGATTGATTAATTAATTTGTACTTAAATCATAAGATTTGGCTTGTAATTATCGATTTTCCTCCGATATCGAATTTTATTATTAAATAATTATTAAAAACATATACTCATTAACATGAAATTATTTAAAATATATTAAAAGTTTTCCCTATGTTATTCTTCCTATCTTCAGAATTGCTTTGTCATAGAAGCCAACAATAGTTTCTTATTGACAAGTTCAGGGCGTTTTCCACACATAAATGCAGTTAGAAGCAAGAGAAATGTTGGTAAACATCTACATAATATCTTAGCTTCTATATGGTAGTAAATGCTGGACAATCTCTTGATATGAAATGTTCTGCATATGGATGCCTAGAATAATATGAATAGAACATATGAGCAATGTTTATTTTCAAGCAAGATAGGAACTATGAGAGAAACTCATAATTGCAATTAGACACGTCAATGCTGAGATTTAAATGATTTCATCTTCTATTTTGTCGAATTGTATTATTAAATAATTATTAAAAACATATACTGAGGATCATGAAAGTATTAAAAATATATTAAACACGAGGAAAAATTTTATCTTTTTGATATAAATAAAGTTCAAATTTCATTTTTTTTTCTGGAGTTTGAATTTACATTACTGTTTACTAATTTTTATTAAACAAAATTGATAGTTACTGTTTGCGTCACTTTAAAAAATATTGGAATTTCCAGGCGAAAGTAAGAAAACAATTGAGCATTATGGAAGAAAACACATATTGAATATTGACAGAATTCGAAATTAACATATTCTGGTTATATGAGTTTTTTAATGTGTTTCTTCTGATATGTTGTGTCGTACAATTTCATTTCCTAATAACTACTTTATATTTAAAGCCAAGATGAGATACAAATTAATTGCTTTTGCGTTTGAAGCAGGACTAATATTTACGTTTGTGATGACTTCGAAGAGTAGATTGAAACAGTAAAAACATAATTTCAAATGATATAGGATTTAAATGAAAAAAAAATAAAAAAATATATTAAAATATAGATTTAGATATAAGCAAAAAAAATAAAGATTTATATTACATTAATCTTACAAATTCTGAGAAACGGCACTCACGTAAAATAAAGAATCTGAAAATATGGGATTTATGTTTTACAAGCTGCAAAATATTTTGTCAAAACAAGGCATCGAATATTCTAAGAGAAATATTTTGTTTTTTACACTCTAAAATACAACAATAAAGCATAACATTGTCTATTTCATTGGAAATTTAAAACCATTTTTATATTGAAGGAATGACATTTTTCTCATCTCCATGTAGCATTTGAAAATCTATTGAACTTTTGTCTGCTGTCAAATGAGATTTAAGTGTATGTGCGTGACAATAACAGCGGTAGGTTTAGATATCCGTGCTTAGAAATAACTAGGGGTGTATTTTTATGAAATCATATAAAGATGACACGACTTTGCAAGAAATGTTTCTAACAATAAAATGAAATATTAGGATTTTATAATTACATTTATATCTGTTTTTGTGTGTATGCATATACTGTACACATTGAATCTGTATAGGTTGTTTTCTTAACTATTTGATTAACGATGGTTAAAGCCAGAAACAGTTTTTTCTCGACTTTACTAACAACAGAACAATTTGAACACCTGCTGGTTCACATAAACTCAAAGTGATTATCAGAATTTTCAAAAGTCCGCCTGGCCGGGAGTATCAAATCTATTTCTTGCGTTTCGTAGACAACTCGAATCATTTTGTGTTTTAGGTAGTGTGACTGGTTTATACGTATTTTATTTGATTTGAAACTAAAATTACGTTCTCATACAAATCACTTGACATGTGCTGATCCATCCAGTGACCTATTGATATCCACTTAAAATGAGTTGGCCAAGAGTGTGTTTAGTGCTAATTAAATCTTGATAATTGGTTTCATCCCATTTCCAACATCCTAACAAACAGGATGTATATATGGAAAACATTCTCAGGTTTCGTAGTATTTTAATTTAAGATGATTTCATTTAATAATGAAGGTTGAAGTTGATGAAAATGCGAAGTCACCCTATGAAATCTCATTTCATAGGAAGATATTTTTTAGACCTAAGCTTTCTGGCATGGAATGTCTTATCCTACAGAAAATAACAACAAAATTCGAATAACCATCCTTACTTTATGCTTGAAAGTTATATTGTCATTACTCACCCTAATCATATTACTATTTATAGCACATAGCAAATTATAGTAGGCTGCACAGCCAGTCCTACCTAAACTTGAAAACAAAAAAGCTTGTTTTGCGAGAATTCTGGAGAATCACAAGCAAAATTCTCAAACGGGGCAAAAGCGTCAGTGTCTGTCTCTATTTCTGAGATGAGTTATTATATCCACAATTTACATTATTCGGGCTATTGTCCTCATCTTTGGTGCCATATTTATTACAACGTTTCAGCCGTTGTACGATCCAGCCTTCTTCAAAATATTGGAATGTCGAACTGAACCCTTTATTTCGCTCACTGTTCTAGTTCTACGTGTCATGTTTAATGGATGCAGTTATCAATATCTCCTGTTAATTCCCTTTTCCAAGTTCTCCACTGCCTTACCCGGGTATTGAACTCACACTCTTTGGGTCCTGTTTTTTAGATCGAGTGACAGGACCCAAAGAATGTGAGTTCCATAATTCCTCAAAAGTTTTCCCTATGCTATTCTTCCTCTCTGCAGAATTGCTTTGTCATAAAAGCCAACAAGAGTTTCTTATTGACAAGTTTAAGTCGTTTTCCACACATAAATGCAGTTAGAAGCAAGAGAAATGTTGGTAAACATCTACATAATATCTTAGCTTCTATATGGTAGTAAATGCTGGACAATCTCTTGATATGAAATGTTCTGCATATGGATGCCTAGAATAATATGAATAGAACATATGAGCAATGTGTATTTTCAAGCAAGATAGGAACCATGAGAGAAACATAATTGCAATTGGAAATCTCTGATACACATAAGTAATAAAGCAGATTTAGAATATTAACTCTCACAGTGAATACTCAAGGATGAAAAGTAAACGGCTAATATTTTTTTTTTACAGATTCTATTGAAATAACTGGAATAAAGAGGGATTATAATTCATATAAAGGTAATTAGAATAAAAGACATAGTGATGGGGAAAGCCGTGTCCACCCACATCCTGAAGAGAGATGCATATTTAAGGATATATATTTGTATTTTTCATTTTTAGTTTTGTAGATTTTGTCATATTTTCCTTTGGCAAAGTATTTGAAATGAACGGGTTAATGGAGAACTTTCTAAGTATTTATTTTGAAATGTTCTTATTTAAGTAGATATTGAGAGTTGCAAACTTTGATGATTCTAAGATATCTTATTTTTGTAATGTGATTAAAATAAGAATACATTTCATTCTTCATTTATCCATATAATATAATAAGCATTTATTTTAAAACTTATATCAGTTTGAATTAACAGAATATAAAGTAAAGTTAAGAGTTGTTTTTTTTTTCTACTTACGTCAATTCAATTGTCTTTTCACCTATATTTACCTTCGAGATTTGGTTATTTAGTTTTGTGGGGATATATTAGAAAAGAGATTTAGCGTTCTGGGGTATGTTTTCAAGTGAGTCGAATTATAAGAATTCTAAAAAGAGACATGCTAGAGGTCTGCAGCTCATTGGTGATATTGACCACGAAGGACCTGGCTAATATAAACAAACCGACTACCTCAGAGTCGCTATGGTTCGCGGCTAGTGCCACAGGCACAATGTGCCTTTTAATTTCCTTTGTCAGATTGGAAGGTGCTATGGAAATTCTTTCGATATGTCTGGAAAAGAAAGGCGAATGTTAAAACTTGGCTTATGGTGCTTAAAAATAAGTTACTACTTCTTCATGTGCCTTGCTAAATATGTTCTCAAATACCCTCCACGTCATTCATATATATATATATATATATATATATATATATATATATATATATATATATATATATATGCGCGCGTGTTCTCACTATGAATTGCTGAAATGAATGTTCCTAACTTGTCTAAGAAATGCTTCAAAAATACTGATGCTTATTTGTTCAGTTTGTTCTGGTACTTCAATGGGACTGAGAAATCTTTAAAAGATAGATAGATATTAGGTTGGTGCAAAAATAATATCGTTTTTTGACGTTAAAAAATTCGTCAAAAAACGATATTATTTTTGCACTAACCTAACAGATAGATAGATAGATAGATAGATAATGAAAAGTCTTAAATACATAGATAGATAGATAGATAGATAGATAGATAGATAGATAATGAAAAGTCTTAAATACATAGATAGATAGATAGATAGATAGATAGATAGATAGATAGATAGATAGATTCGAGGCCGAATAATATTTTCAAGTTAGATTATTTCATCTTCCAGTGCATATATACTCTAAATCGGCCAAAAACAGATTTTTTTTTTTTTTGCTCTATACGTCGATTTATATTTTCGCGTTTATTATTATAAACACAGTAATGTACAATGTCGAAATTAATGCATTTCAGTTATTTAGCAACTCTCTACATATCGGACGTTTATATGAAAAATATACAAGCATGAATATTAAAAGTAAATTATGAGAAACAATAAATAAGTCATGCGATATAATTTGCCGATTCGGCCACTCATACCAGCAAGTCAGTTGTGCTGTCAATGTTTCATTTTATGAAGACATATGTTATGGTTAAATTTTACATGCCAGTGACTGGATTTCGTATAGCGTTTTTGTTACTTAAAGTTTCCAATACACTCTCCCCAATAGACCAACATTTTCAAAACATCGACGTTTCGTTCTGATAAGTTTCAAATTTAAGATGATACTACTTAATAGAATAAGCAGTATTTTGTTATGTATTATGACATATATTAAGTAATGATTTCTTTTCAAGAAGTAATTGCTTTCAGTCATTCTCGAAAGGTTGGCTCAAACCTTTTATTTTCTCTATTAGCGATGAAGTTAATATCCGGTGATAATTCTGTTTATCGATACAGTTAATGGTTAAACTCGTTTCAGTGAAGGCTATTTACTAGGTTCGGTGTTGTGTCGGAGATTTAATATCATAGAAACACCTATCATTATTGTATATCTTTAGCGAACATCTTTACGTACAATGAATATTTTCCCTTGTTAATTCGAGCGTGAATTAATATGTCTATCTAAGTGCATGTGTCATTTATCACTTGTTAGCAACAATTAATTTGATATGTGTAAATTAATGACGATAAATTTCGTTAAACTAAAAGACAGTTATTTCTAGGATTAAATATTATTATCAGATAATATATTACCATAGATAGATTTTTCCTGTAAAGAAAATCTATCATTTAAAGGATATAAAATGCTCCCTACTTTCATAATGATTATAATTAAAAATAAATGTACTTTCTGTGTGTACATTTGTAGAGATTACATTCAATAGATTATAGTTCTGGACAATAATATTCTAAGTAAAACACTACAACGAAAGACTGGTGAAGAATAGGTTTAATCCCATGAAGGGCATTGATTAATATTGCAATAATAGCGAATAATGTAGTTTAGTGCGGCAATGCGTACGGCTCACTGCTATGCTATGCGACACACATTGTGACCGCGATTCCGTTGAGCAGATGCTCTATTCATAGTGAATGAAAGAGTCTATATTCAACAATTAATCTAGAGAAGGTTGTTCTGTTTTCTACAGAACGCCTCCGTTTTAATATAAGCATCATCTTTGAATGCGCATTTTTTCTTCTTACACAATAATAATAATAATAATAATAATAATAATAATAATAATAATAATAATGATAATTTGCAATTAATAGGATTTGAATACATGATTTCTGTTCATGTAATTGATGTTTATTGATTGTATATGTTAACTTCCAAGTCAACATATATATATATATATATATATATATATATATATATATATATATATATATATATATATATAAAGATTTGATTTGTGGTACAAAATTTTATGGCCGCCATGAAAAGACAAAATTTATTTTCATTACCACACATGATGATAAAAAATAAAAATAAAAACAAAAAAAACAGACTAGCTAACCGGTTTCGAACGTCGTTCAACAGAGCTAAATCGAGGTTCAATAATTGTAATAGAATTATCACTAAAAAGAGATTGACATTATGTGATGGGGGGGGGGTTATTGCGTAGATGGAAATTAGTTGGAAACCCAGTTAACCCTGCTATGGTACAAAGATGTTCTGTATACCTGCGACTTCCTTCGCTGGGTAATATCAGGGATAGATATGCTAAGCGGGTTTCCTTAGCGTTTCGACATTGTTACTTTCCTAACACTTGTGAATTTTTTTCTGACAAGCCTGCCCTTCCATCCACGCGGAAGGACATTCTACCTCCAAATGATAATAGTTATTTAATTTATTCCTTTAAATATAGTTGGGTTTCACACTATATAGGGAGAACGACTCAAAGGCCGGATGTCAGAATAAAGCAACACGTTCCAACGAAAATTCGCAATTTTGAGTACAATCTTTCAGACATTCTAAGCAGTACGTATGTGTCCTCCATCTAAGAGAACCTAAGAAATAGCCATAATTGTGCCGCTAATTTCAGTGTAGACTCATTTACTATTCTTAGTAAGTCCGACTCGATTTACCACTTGAAAGTGTTTGGGGCCATTTATATTTTATCTTTGAAGCCTTCTCTGTGCAGAAGGATCACGTACCACCAACATTGGCCATTTATGTTATTACATTATGCCACCCTAATGACTTTCTGGATATAAGACAGCACCATGGTGGTTAACGTGAAAAACTAAGGAATGACCGAGATACCTCGACCGAATAAATAGATTGAAAATATCCTGGAGAGAACGAAATTAATTACCGTTAACTACAACAAAACTCGCCCTTTCTCTGAAGTAGGTGATGCAGGGCATATGGAAAGACTGGAAGAGACATTCATATTACAAACTGCTTACTAGAAATCAGACATTGAATCCAGACAATTATTCTTTCCATTTGAACCTATTAAACACAGCAATCGATTAAAATTGAACGGTATTGGCTAATCAGAAGACGGTCTTGTCCGTCGGGACAGCGTCTGATATAACTTCATTTTGAAAACAAGACAGAATTTGGGGCAGCTAGTCTTTGTAAGTTCGTACTATACAGTCCAATCCCTATGCATTTCTTTTGACGAGAAGAACTCCAATTCTGTGGAAGTATGAAAAGACCACTCAGACCAGTCCTTTAACCGTAAAGATGCCAATTCCTCGGAGAGCGAAATCATGAAGCTGACTCGAATATGGTGATATGTACTAGAACAAAATAGCATTGTGAATAAATCTATGTAGAGATATATAAATATTGCTTTTCAAATTGACCTAAAGGACGCTACAGATTTTATTTCCAACCCAATAATATAAAAAATACACCTGTAAAAATACTTGCGCTATCCAACTATATTGGCTGTTAGAAAATTGGATTTGGCAGTCCTATATTTAAAATAGTTCAGTCAAAGAGTTAATTTACCTGAAGGAACAGTAAAACCAATGGATAGATTAATGAAGAATTACATTACATGAGTTTATTTCTGTCAGACGAATCGTAGAAAAGAAATTAGTCATTTAAAAAATCTGTCGATGATGCGTAAAAATATGAGTAGCTTCCTTAGCTGCAATATCTATTCGCGGTGTGATGGTTAATATTTGACATTTTGAGAGTCACTTGAAAGCCTTTATATTCTTTTCTGGGCCAATTATATTCCGACTTTAAAAAGAATCGGCATTGCTTAATTTATCATAAGCGCTACCGGTCGACTATTTTATACGCATTTCAACGAATCAAAATCAGCTAACTAAATTGAAACTGGCATTATTCAATAATTCTAAAATGTTTTTCTTTTATCGTGAAGGCTGTAATAAATACTTTGCAAACAAACATATTAAGCAACTTCATACAGTTTATGTACATTTAATTATTTCACTTTCTGATCACAAGAGGAGCGAAATTACGTTAGTGGCGATTTTCAAATAACAAGATAGACTTCTATGTAACTGTCATGTGACTTTACTTTTGAAAGAATTATAAGCTTTGTCAGTTTGTTATCTCATTTGGATCCAGGCTGCTGGGGGATTGATCGAGTCACCATCCCTAGAGAGATTGCCGACCAAGTTTAAAGAGTTTATGCGTATACATTAAAACTGGACATGTGACCGTCTAGCACAACCACGGACGGCATCCCAACAGTTTCATCAACCCTGTTTAACTGGTGAGTCATGGGTCAATATGTGATAATTGTTGTCAAGAAATTGCTAACGTAACCGCTCGCTGGAATCATATCACGAGGTGGCCGTCATTACCAAGGTCACAATTTTGATCATGTGGAGATTCGAACGCGGTCTAACCATCAGCCTTTCCGCCATGTTAACGAAGTTGAAGTCTAACTAAAATCACATCGATACGTTTTAAGTGATTGTCCTTGAATAGTCTGTTCTCTGTACAGAGGTGGGTGACGGCATGCGAATACCAAGTTCTGTAATCTTGGATGTATGGACTTTTAAGTAATAACCTCTCCGAATTGTGAATCGGAGAGCCGAGTTCCAATCCAAGTAGGGTTGTGTTATATTCACTTAAACTTGGGAAATGTATGAATCCATACCTTCTTCTCCAGCTATGAGTCAATTAGTAAGTCTTGTAATACTAAACTCGTAATATCTAAAATAATAATAATGTAAAAATAAAAAAAAATATTCAGTAAAAGGTTGATAAACAGTAGAAAACGAATCCATCAATCAATCCTTCAGGTATCTTCATAAAAGTGGCTCAAGTGGTTAGAACGTTCGCATTCTAAACATGAGATCCTGGTTCAAATCTCACCATGGTCGATTTGTCAGGAAGGAAACTTCCTTATGTTATCCGATTGGAGAAAGTCGATCCCAACGTGGGGTACATTTGGAGAGTGCCTGAAAACCACACCCCGGGTTGACCCAAGTAAAATTGGATAGCGGGAACCCTTGGGGCCCGTTGTAGCTGTGCAAGTCACAAGTAATCGAGGGCTTGAACGTGCTGGCAGTGATGAAATTGTTGATCACGCTAGATAAAACGCTCTTTCCCAGAAACTCCAAGTAAGGTCTGCTCAGCATATTTGCAGTATAAACCACAGGCGGGCTCTTTGGATGTTGAATAAAGAAAAATGCGCCCGAGCAAGCGTCTGCAATAGGAATTGGCTAGCCGCCCTAGTAGACGGGTATCCTTGAATGCGAGTGACCAGTTATACATTCACAAAAGTATGCTAAACAATAAATGGGTAAATCTTCACGAATATAATATTTCATCTTACTGGTAAACTTGTAAAAATTCAGTTCGGAGTAGATGCGGAATTTATAACAAATACCTCGGCTTTTTATAGAATTCGTTCTACTTTATGTTGATTCACAGAAATTGCAAATGATTACTTGAGAACAAATTGTATAAGGCACAGATTATATGCACATAAAATGATTCTGGAATTCTAAGACCAGTTCTTTGATTATTCATTCTGTAAACATAGAAATTGAACGAATTAGTTAAACATATAAAAAATTCTTCATTTCTGTTGCAAAGAACTAATATAAAGTAAAGAAGACCCGGGTTCGAATTTCACTAAAAACAGAAAAGCGTTTGTTTTTTTTCCTATCTACATTCTTGATTTAACATGGCTTACCATCAATGAGATTAGATATAAGCTCGTATGTGAAAATTTCTTCATTTCGATTTTATGTAGTTTGCTGGAAAAGCGACTCAAAATGCCGTTAAAAATAGTAAACCATTATAGCATTGAAAAAAATGCTTAAAATTCCAACTGTTCTTGTCCGTTCATTGCGGTCAATGCATTTTCTAACAAGAATACAGGAAAATACGCTCTGCCAACCATGTGTGGAAACAAATTGTCATCCTACAGTACTTACGCCTTGCACTGCACGAACAACGCTTTCCAGGTTCGCGACAACCTTTTCCCAGCTTCCTTATTTTGTTCCGTAACAATACTGTGTCTCCTGTTTTCACATCCACTTTTTGACTACTCTTGGCATTGCGAAACAAATAAGTGCATGCGCATACACACACTATTGTGCAGAACTCGGTATACGTGATTGTGATTTTCTAAGCGTAGCTTAGATGTGGCGTAAAGTGGAAAGTATTAGGGACCCATTGAGGATCGAACTCACTACTCAGGGGTAATTGTTCTAGCGGGACAAGCTTGCCAATCATTACAAAAGCACAAGGTTGGCAAATATGTATATGTGATGTCAGTAAAGTAAATTTGAGCAGAATCCTTTTTTTTATTTGATAGATATATGATAAATAAAACCAAAGAAATACTTTCGTTCTTCATATTGCAAGCATCGTTTAAATACATTTACGTTCCTACATTGCTGTATTGATCAGATAGGATTTATAACCTCCTTCTTAGTAAACTGATTTATTATCACTTATTGAGTCATTTTATTTCTAGACTTTCCTATTACATAGTTCATAATTTTGCAGGAGTAATAATAATAATAATAATAATAATAATAATAATAATAATAATAATAATGATAATGATAATAATAATGATAATAATAATAATAATAATAATAATAATAATAACAATAATAATAATAATAATAATAATAATAATAATAATAATAATGATCACGTCTGTACTGACGAACCGTACTTACTCCTTCTTCGAAACAAACAGCATTCTCCCCCTGGAACAGAAGGGATGCAGTAGAGGTTCATATGGCTGCAAAGATCAACTTCTGATAAATAAAATGATCCTGGAAAATTGCAGGAGACGACGCAGAAATCTCAGTGCAGCGTGGATTGATTATCGTAAAGCCTTTGATAGTGTTCCACATTCTTGGATCCTTAAGGCTTTGGAAATGTACAAAGTCTCCCCTGTGGTATTAAACTTTCTTAAGCACAGCATGGGGATGTGGAACACAAAACTATACCTTAGGCACACCGGGGGCACTGCTATATCCAACCGTCTGAATATCCGACGTGGAATTTTTCAAGGAGACTCTCTGTCACCTCTTCTGTTTTGTTTATCCTTAACCCCTCTTACACATGAACTGAACAACAGTAGCTATGGTTACAAAATAAATAAGAAAATTTTCAATCACCTACTATACATGGATGATCTCAAACTCTTTGCCAAAGATGACAATGAGTTGAAAGGCCTCCTCAATATTGTTAAATACTTTAGTGACGACATAGGTATGGACTTCGGATTAGATAAATGTGCAAAAGTAACATTCAAGAAAGGTAGAATTACAGAATTACCCTCAATAGATTTAGATTTTGTCACAAAGATTAGGGAATTGGAGCATGAAGAAGCTTATAAGTACCTAGGAATTAGCGAAGGAGATGGCATACAACACCCCCAAATGAAAGAAAAAATAAGAAAAGAGTACTACAGGCGTGTACGTCTGATACTAAATACTGAACTAAACTCAAAAAATAGAATATCAGCTATAAACACATTAGCTGTCCCAGTGGTGCATTACAGCTTTAATGTCCTTAACTGGACCATAGCTGAAATTAAGCGAATGGACGCCAAAACGAGAAAGCTTCTCACTTGCTATCGCCTGCATCATCCCAAAGCTGATGTTGATCGTCTGTATGTGCCCAGATCCGAAGGAGGCAGAGGATTAGTTCAACTAGAACTGTCCTACAAAACTACAACAATTGGCCTCCAAAAATACTTGGAAACTACAGAAGACTGGATGATGGTATGCGTCAAGGAACATGAAAGTAGTAAGCGTCTTTACTCCGTAATGAAAGAAGCCAACAAATTCAAACTGGAGCTTCAAATGGGCGTAGAGATGCAATTACAGCACAATACACCGGCTGAAACTGCAAAATACTTGAAAAAGACAGCAAAGACGAATGCAACCGACCAGATACAAAAGCGATGGCAAGATAAACCGCTTCATGGCCAATACTCTGCCCGTATCAACCAAGCTGATGTAGACAAAACCCGTACCCATCAGTGGCTACGCAGTGCAGGGTTGAAAGCGGAAACTGAAGGTTTTATCCTTGCTGCGCAGGACCAATGCTTGCTAACTAGGAATTATCAAGCACATATACTAAAATATTGTGTCAGCCCAAAATGCAGATTCTGTGATAAATATCCAGAAACGATTGATCATCTTGTATCAGGTTGCACGATGTTGGCACCCACTGAATATAAAACCCGACATGACAGAGTGGGCCAATATCTGCACTGGAAAATCTGCAACTTCTACGGGAAGGAAACTGAAAGAAACTGGTACCAACACCACCCAGACCCAGTTACGGAGATAGGACCTGTTACAATTCTATGGGACTACACAATCCACACTGACAGAACAATCAAGGCCAACCGACCAGATATTGTTATTAAAGACCACAAACAAAAACGGTGCATCCTTATTGATATGGCAGTCCCTGCTGACTGCAATGTATCTTTGAAGATATTCAAAAGGCTGTCAAAATACAAGGACCTTGAAATAGAGGTCTCGAAAATGTGGCATATGGGAACATCAACAATCCCTGTTGTAGTTGGAGCCCTAGGACTGGTTGGAAAAGATTGCAGTAGACTAATTGCAGGGATTCCTGGAAGCCCATGCCTCAAGGAGATACAAAAAATTGTTCTGACAAGTACAGCCCACACTTTACGAAGGGCTCTATCTATGTAATTTTTTTTTTTTTTTTTTTTTGTCAGTGAAAAGTGTCATGATGCCATTTCTAACCTTAGGTCCCTGGGTGGGACCTGGAAAGAAATGTGTAAACGCCAGAAAGCAAAGAAAATAAAAATAATAATAATAATGATAATGATAATGATAATAACAACAACAAGTTTTAACCAATGACAATTTCAAATTTTTCCTATTTTTATATTCGGTTGTATTTTGATTCTTACTGATTGAGTTCTACGACAATAAAAATTTCTCATAGATTCTCCACTTAAATCGACAATTTGAGCTTTACAACTTAACAAAATATTACAATAACAATCATATATAAGATGCTGGCGATTACTTCAAAACACTGGTTAAAAGGTTGAAGATTTGACAGAAATTAACACCTTTTGCGTTTCCCTAAAACAGCCGTTAAACACATCCATCTTTCATTATTTATTTCTTTTTTTCCTTGTTTCTTTCATTTAGTTTCTAACTGAATCCAAGTAGTGCCTATTCCCCTCTTCCACGGGGATGAAAACGAAATAGTCTATTGTTTATGATGTATTGGCAGGAAATAATGGTCGTGCGGAATAACGAATTGCGGGAGAAGTAAAACAACAACAACAGCAACAACAGCAACAATATTACTAATAATAATCATGATAAGAAAATCATTTGCTTTATACATAATATAAAATTTCATTAGCTGACCAAAATATATACAATAAAAGGCTGGTTCAATAGAAATGATTTACTTTGTT
Source organism: Acanthosepion lycidas (assembly GCA_963932145.1). Taxonomy (NCBI): domain Eukaryota; kingdom Metazoa; phylum Mollusca; class Cephalopoda; order Sepiida; family Sepiidae; genus Acanthosepion; species Acanthosepion lycidas. The sequence goes on from OZ010571.1 coordinate 118,792,249, forward strand.
CTAGAAATGGATGCTACATAAATGAAATTGAATGATTACTCATCATATTCTTTTAAAAATAACAGTAAAGCTTTGTCCACAGTTACGAGAGAATGCAAGTTTCTCCACTATTGCCACTTTCCAAAAACGGTATTTTTCTGAAAAAAATCAGAGTACTTACTCATGAGAGGTGGTCGAGCATATCGAGGCGGTGTAATGGTTAGCAAGCTTGTCTCAATAGAACAATTACGACTGAATAATGAGTTCGATTCTCACTAGGTTACCCCCCTATATTTAAGATACGCGTAGAAAATCGCTGTTTAGGAAAGATGATTCCTGTTGAGACATTTCTCTACATCCTCAATTATGTAGTTTACATCGCTCGTGCTTGCTTTTTCGTAACGAGAATCATTGTTCTACTGAAATTTGTCTACTTATAATCGCTTCTTTATTTTGTTAGTCATTTAATTTGGTGTCATTTTAGGTGGACAGTTCTCTACCAAAGCATCTTTGTTATGTGGGCTGAACTAAGACAAATATTGATCCGCAAACGCCATCACATGAATAGACATCAAAGTTTTCTTAGTCAAGAAATTAGACTGAAATATGTCTTCTTAGTAAACCCTGTCTAATAGATTTTTACTTTTACGTGAATACACTATTTGTATAATTAAATATTTTCTTGAATTGCTTATCGACCAGTAAACTGCATTACAGGTTTAAAATAATGATGTGTTTTATTTCCATAGATGTAAATCTGATGCGCATTATTATAATAAATTATTTTATATTTAATGTAATATTGCTTTACACCAATCTCACATTAAACAATATCGAGCCTGATCTGTACATACATTGGTAACCACTTCTGAATACCAGGCACTGTAAGCTTTGATATGTAGGTGGTGTAAATGATAAAGGTTCGAAATTGTAAGAAGGGGAACCGAGTTCAAATTCAGTCGGTTTCTTTATTTTCATATACGCGCAAATAACCTTTAGAGAAATATTTAGAGAATTTCCCATCTTCTCTTTGCAGCTAATGGTTAATTACTAGGATTTGTACGAGTAAATTATTATTGTATTCAAACAATACTTACTATTTCTGGCTTTAAATACCTGGAAACTATTGATAAGCAGTAAAAATTAAATCAATTAATCAATTAATATAACTTGTCAGCAAAATATTGTGCATGTTCTAACGTATTGTCGTATTTCCATTGATTAACTCAATTTGTAGCAAAACAGTTTTATCTCTCCGTTGGCTAGGATTAAGTAGGAAGGTTTGTTTGAAACTTGGACATCGTCAGCGGAAATTATTCCAAAGATTAAAATTATTACTGGGATTATACAATCATCGAAGGTCAGAAAGAAATTGGTACCGACAACTTAAACTTAACCACAAATACACTGAGACTGCTGCACGACCTAGAGTCTCTTCAACAGGAAGATAAAATAAAAAATGTTGAACGCGTTAAGGCTGCTATAGGATTAAATCGACGATTGACTATGCGAGAATTAAAGAAATTTGTAGGGATTCCAGTGACGGCCTGAAATGTATGAAGCCATTTTGATTATCTCTGTTGCTTATTTTTCACATCTGTTTTTTTCTTCTGTGAAACAACATATCAGCAAGATCGATCCAAGTTAAAAAGCACAGTTGATGCAGAGAAACTTGAAAAGAGTAGGCAAACCACACATTTGATGAGTATCAAAAAGTCAACTTTGAGAAATGTTTAGTGTAGAACAAATTTCTTCCATCCCAGCGTTGTACGTCGATGTGGACTAAAAGAACATTACTTATTTGGCTTCCCTTTAATATCACGATGTGTCACGTTTCACCAAGAATTATCTTTTATATCCAATGTATTTTTGAATGTGTGGATGATGCGCAAGAGGGTTGCTACAATTTCAATTGTAACTGTAGCTAGTCATAAATTATTTTATCTTACCTAACTAAGGATAGTTTAGCGAGTGCTGAATTCTCTTACCATAACTATGTAAAAAAAGTTAATTTCGAGGGGACAATGGCAAAAATCTGGCCAAGTAAATTTAAAATAACTCGACTGAAGAAGACAATTTGTTCCGCTTTTAACCTGTTGAAGTTTGGACATGACATGTCGGATCCTGATATTAGATCACTTTTCAGCATTGGACGCAGAATATTTCTACTGGCAAATGTGAATAAGTCACTCCTCTTTTGCAGGCAAATTGGATATAAAAGTGGTTACTGGGATATTTAACATTAAACTTATGAAAGAGATCCTTAAACAATAAGCATAAATAATGATACCTCAAAAAGGCCATCAAATGGACAAAACAAGATAAGTTTATAAATCGGTCAGATTCAGTCATTGTCTATAAGACCAATGGTAAGTGGAACAAAATATTCTGTGATGTGTTTCGTCTTTTAGGACGTCACCAGACTCAATTACATTTCTGCTGGTGCAATTAGACATGCGCACGAAGCAGAGGAACAAAAGTTTGGTATAGTTATGGTAACGCCGAAAATGCTGAGTTGCTCAAATGTTAAACATTTAAATTAATTATTTTAATAGACGTGTCTACATAATTGTGTTAAGTTTATTTGGCGGGTTATCTTTATTTTGTTTTTATAATTAGTGTTATTAAGTATCTCATATTGTGATACTAGTACATCTGCTAAGAAAGGGGAAATTTTGTAATATCCAGAACAAATAAAACTGTGGATGAAATATTAAAGTAATTTCTATAACATTCCTTCTTTTTGGCTTGCTTTTTTAATTAAATTTGTTTTTTGTTGCTTTTTAAATTGTAATTGCATTTCTGTTGCTTTTTAATTGAAGTAGCATTTCTGTTGCTTTTTTAATTAAAGTAGCATTTCTGTTGCTTTTTTTAATTAAAGTAGCATTTTTGTTGCTATTTTAATTGAAGTAGCATTTTTGTTGCTTTTTTAATTGAAGTATCATTTTTAAAGATATTCATAATGTTATTATATATCTATTTTTAAATTATACACACTTAAACGCATATATATATATATATATATATATATATATATATATATATATATATATATATATATGGACATTGAAGTAAAGACTCAGAGGCGACAGGCTGTTTCATGCTAGACGCAATCGTCAGGTGGCCTGACGATAGTGTCCACCTCTGAGTGTTGACTTCAAAGTTCTTTTATATTTACATACGTTCTCTCTTTGATATTGAGCAATTTATTCAATAAATATAGCACACCTATATATATATATATATATATATATATATATATATATATATATATATATATATATATATATATATATATAGGTGGCCTGACCATTGCGCCTAGCATGAAACAGACTGTCGCCTCTAAGTCTTGACTTCTATGTTCACTTTTATATATATATATATATATATATATATATATATATGTGTGTATGTGTGTGTGTGTGTGCGTATGTATGTGTTTTTTGCGTGTGTGTGTGTGTTTGTGTTCACTTTTATATTTACACACGTTCTATATCTGATATTGAGCACTTTATCCGATAATTATAGCACATTTCAAGACTATATTTCTTCATATATATATATATATATATATATATATATATATATATATATATATATATATATATATATATATATATATATATATATTGATTCAAGCAGGCAGAGAACCCCATCGACTTCAGATCAGTCAGAGTCTCTACCCCTGAGCTATTGATGCGCAACAGATATAGAGAAACTTCTAACGTGTTATATATGTGATGTATGCAAGCGCCAAATCAGTAGCCAAATGCGCTCAATTCAGAACTGAAGAGCGAAGTGTCATAGTGCATTAACTGATCCTCGGGGATCGACATACTGAGCCGTTGAAAATTGATCCAAAGAATTTACTAGGATTCAAATCAGAAACATCAAACCGCACATATTTATCCCTGCCAATTATGACGGTTACTTTGCTAGTTTACGAGAGAATAAATGATTAACCTCACCGATATTGAACAATATAATGTAGAAAAAGACTTTCAAAATAGTACTCATTATTGGTTAAATCAAATTTGAAATCTTTCCACTTGAAATCGCATCCAAATTAGATGTTGCGCTTTTGACATTGATATACATAATCGACCATATTGTTAATGAAAATATGTGCATTCATCAGTAAATGTTAAATATGTGAAAAGTGTTTTAACCTGGGAACAGAGCACAAAGGCTCGTGGGGATATCGAAATGTGCATCCCAAAGCCATGCACTGTATTAGTAAGCAGAATTATTAATGCAATATTAATTCTCCTATATACAAGTGAATTCTTGAGAATTTGCTCACAGATCTTGAACAGAATAATGGTAATGGTAACGATTTTAGATATGTTAGCCATTTCATTAGAAGGAAATAGTCATACATTCATTTTTCGTACAGCCAGTGCCACTCTTGGTAGAAATTTATAAAATATTTCTCTTAAAACAATTCTTCAAGAAAATTGTTTCCGTTATGTATCTTTCCAGGATTGATGTTTATTTACAACCTTTGTAATGTCAACATCTTCATTATGTCAGTATTTCCTGTCCGAGATACATGTGTCATTCATTTTATCTGTTTCTGCTGTTGAATGAATTCAATTGATGTTTTCTTGTACATACTAAAGATCTTTCTTTGTGTTTTTACCCCAAAAACAAAGATCTATTGATTTCTTAGAAGTATGGTTTTCATTAAAGTTTATAGGTTCCATCCATTCGAACCAACAATCAGCCATCGATATAAGAAAGCGTTTGTATGCAACTGACAATTTCGAGAGTTATGAATGTATTTGGTACCAGCCATGATTCTCTTATGCAAATTTCGAAATGACGTGTCTTTTTAAGAAGTGGCTTCGAGGCTTTAGGGTAATATGTTGGTTTTGTAGTTACTTGTGCTGTTAGATGAAACCAACTAGCCCAGCCTATTCTATGTTCAGTTTCCTTATATTATATACTGAATTTGTTATAAGTGATCCATACGACGTGTTTAGTATTTGCTAATTTAGTATCTGGCATTTTGGTGATGAATTCAGGGAAATTGCCGTCATAGCTCCCAGTACATAGATCATAGTTTCTATTTTGGAAAGACTTATCTTCAGTTTTATTTCTTGGCTGACTTTCTAGATTGTTGATTCTTTTCAATGTTATTTTTATTCTCACTTGCAGCAAAGGGGAATTCATCAGCAAATTGGAGACAAATGGGTCGGTTGTAATTATAATCACAAAGAGATGGGCGGAATTTCTGGGAAGCGTATCGATGAAAAAAGTTAGAAAATTTGACACTGGCATTGAAGCAAGATATGCAGACGAAAACAGAATGATCTATTTCACAATTGTGCATAATTGGATGGCAGAACAGGAAGATTGAGAGATGGTTTAAAAATGTTAAGAGCTACAATAGGTAGGAAGTTGTATCATATGCCCTAGTCGACGAATGGGTCTATAAGGCGATTATACGCCGACCAGAAGATATATACATTATGACACCTGTGGAGAGATACAGGCTATCTCTCCCAGATCATGACAATGGACAATTAGTAAACAAACAAAAAATATTTTAAAGAACACTGTTAGGATAATCGAACAGTAACCTTTTCTTAGGTTCGCTTCGGTTTCAACACGAATACTGATCCACAATTCAAGGATGAACGATAAGGCTTAGTGAATTTTGATACAAGAACTTTAATATGTACAGATATACAAAATATTAAAATAAAAGAAAATATAAGCATGAGTAAAACATCCGACAACCAGATCTCAAGACTTATGTTGGGATATCAAAATTCGCATAACTCCAAATGGATTCGACTGAACACGAACGGATAAAAAATATAAGTATGAATAACTACGAATGCAGAAATCAACGCATAACCAAAAGAGATGGGATAGGAGTTACATATTATTATTTTGACATGTAGAAAAGTGTTTGTAAGAACATAATATTTATGGATGCATCTGGATCTTTCTAATACGGGCCCAAAATATATAATTACTTATCTTTATATTCAGTTCTCTTTTTTATCATTGTCCTTTCTTTTCTTTCCTACGTTTCCTCTTTTTCTTTCTTTCTTTCCTGTTCTTGACACAAATACGATTTCACTCACTGTCCGGCTGTAACAGATATATACACTTTCTTCCTCTCTCTGGTTTTCTTTTTTCTTTCTTTCTTTATTCTTCTGTATACAGTTCAGTCACAACACCATTCAACTGCAACAGGGATATACACTTTCTTCCTCTCTCTGGTTTTCTTCTTTCTTTTTTCTTTCTTTCTTTCTTTCTTTCTTTCTTTCTTTCTTTCTTTACACAATTCAGCTTGTAACAGAGATATATACTTTCTTCCTCTCTGGTTTTCTCTTTTCTTCAAACATAGGCTGTATTCTCAGCGTACAAATTCTTCTGCATCTTCGGTGATAAATAACGTGAGTTATCGTCTTCAATTTAGGCTTATCGAACAGAAATGCATGTTATTATATTTCTTGTCCGGAGTTGCCTGGGATGAATCGAACAAGTCCCATCATTATCAAATGAGTCTCATCTTTCCGTTCATAAGTTATCAGCGCTTCGATTTCGAATCTTGCTCCTTCAAAGACAAGAGAGCAACTGACTCCCAAGTAAATTTCTAACTTTCACGTGTCCTGCGTTTTGGCGTGAATTCCAGCTTACATCAGTCCTCTGTCTAGCTTCTGTCTAGACATCTGTTGCTGCGGGTAATCTCTTGACTTGCTTTCCCAAAATGTCTCATGACTTCCATGTGACCTCTTCTGTTGCTAGGCGGAAATTAACTTTAATATATGCGTGTATGCGTCTTTGGGCTATCTGCGTCCGTCACTGTTGTCAAGAACTATAAAAAATTAGGAAATATGCAAAAAAATGAACAAACGAAGTCTATCGGAATGTGATAGAAATTTAGGCATCAGTATACAATATCGGAAGATAAATATCCAACTCTCTGGACATTTGATTAAATTTAATGAAGATTAAAATTACTGCTAAGGTAGCTGGATTACCATAAATAGCCATATCAACATTACACTGAAACCATGTTAATAATATGTGTATTCCTTTGGCGATAAGAAAGTCCGCTACCCTCGCATATAAAATTCGTAGAGATGGCGTATACCATCATGAGATACATTAATTATTCTCTAAAATCCTGAACGGAAATCGAACTGGCTTTTTACATTCAATGATTCGAATACCAAATTGGATACGTTCCATCATCGCCGATCAGACATCGAACTATGGACAATCAAGATGAACGGTGGTCCACCCGGGGAAGCAGCGTGCATTGAAGACTGTTGGTCACCATACTCACACCCAAACTCGAGTAGAACTCGTACATACGATCCGTTGCTCAGGATGAAAGTAAAATAATCGGCTCCATGTACCGCTCCTGTAAGTACCTGACTCTTCCTGCTATCTTCTACGTTTACAAGAGACAGATCAAGACAAAAATGGAATGCGGTTGTCATATGTGGGCAGGAGCTGCCAAGAACTCACTCTCTAGCCTTGTTAGAGTTCAAAAACGCGTCCGAGCTTTTGTGGCTTACCAATTATTCTCCACCCTTCAAACCATCTCTCACGGCTGTATGTGTCATGTCTCTTGCTGCTTTATCGCTACTTCCATAGAAAGTTCTCGGACGTTCCTGGTTCTACCAAGGCAAAACTTCATGGCAAGAACACGCTATGCCATTTACATTGTTGTACACCACCCACATTCTATCCATATCCCATTGGTTAGAAGTTCCAATCCAGCAGCTTCTTCACATGAACCACTACCCCGTGTAATGTTTTCCAGATCCCTACAATCTTAACCTATTCACTCTACCTCGAGTGGCGCCCGAGTCTTGTAAATGGCGACGCTTACTAAATAAAAAAAATACAATACAGGAAAAGAAACGAAGTGTGTAATAAAGATTTTCGTTGACATTGACGATTTTTTTCGGTGATGTTGGTCTATATTTTCAAGCAAGAATGAAATGTTTAGAATTAATCACCATTATTTGGAAAGTAGCACAGGAGGCAGAAGTATATTCTGTTTTCGACACGGCAATACTCATCAGAGAAAATCATTATGAACTGAAACTTTGTACAATTGGGTCACGCGTGGGTTCATTGGATGCTTTCGTTATCGTTTTCATACTGTAAACAAGTATAATTCTAGAGAGTTTCAAGTATGTTATCTGAAGAGGCTGGTAGCTCTTCCTCTGCTACTTTTACCTGTCGTTTGCCTTCTGTACGTTAACAATCATGGTTGTCCACAACTAACTACACTTTATAGCTCTTAGCAATGATTGACTTTCTTTTTTTTTAATGTCCCTCTCAATCCATGATATGCCATAAAGTACGGTGGGTACGTTACACGCTGCTTTGCTTTGTCTTCCTTGTGATTGTAAAATTTTCTCCCCACCACATTCAACTATCTAACAAAAACCATTGTTTTTGGTTCCATTTTTCTAAAAACTGCCTCATTGCTCACATGTTTTCTACAGGCAATAAACGGTATCTTCAAGTAGACAAACGTAACTGTTTACGCCATTTTTTCTCTTTCTTGTGTAGATTGCCCAGAATTAAAAGATTGATCTTGCACAGCAGTTCTACATTCATTTATTTTAGTTCTAATGAAATATTTCTGTTTCTTTATAAATTGTTTAATATTTCGAAGGCATCTAATGCTATTAAATTGCATTTTTATATCACGTTTTCGATCGTCTGCTAAAATATTTCCAAGATATTTAAATGTCTGCACTTCATTTTTTCGTTGTGATGACGACCATATATTTATTTCGTTACATTTGATGATTAGTCCTTTCTTCCTGCTTCCCTTCACGACATTATCTCTGAGACCCTGCAGCTTTCTTTCTGAGTCTGCCAAATACAAACAATGGTTGTTCAAAACTTTATGAATTACGCAGGGAATATTTGTTTAAAATGTGCATATCCATTATGCAGGTGGCATTTATCCTGATATCCAATGACGCTTTAAATACTGTAAAAAAGCAAATCAAAACAAAACAAAAGCGCGCTGAATCGAGATTAGCATGCATGAAAACGACTCGAATGGATGAATGATATCCTCCTGGGTTGAATTCTATTGAAAACATCTTCGCCATTCTGGATGGCGGATTAAGGTTTGAGTTTCAAAATCTTAGACCAAAAAATTGTACATATATATATATATATATATATATATATATATATATATATATATATATATCTGTATTTTTTCTGTATCATTCTCATCTTGTTGTATTTTGTCTGTAATTTCTGTTATATAAACATCTAGTTAAAATTAAATTCTATTCAACAGCTTATAGGTATTATGCCCACGTCTATAAGTATTGTTTTATCCTAGAAATGGAATGAGGAATAACCAAAACGGAGGTTGCATATGAAATGGTTGTCATTATAACAGCAACAAAATAAAACACTTGGCAGTGTCGTGAAGTAGACAAACCACTGCTAGTGGTGGACTACTTAGACGGCATATCAACCCCACTAATAATAGTGTCCAACGTATTCATGAGGATTGGGACATACCCATTAATGTTCACAAGTACGACATATAACACATACAGAAACTCTCTTTCTCTTTCTCTCTCTCTCTCTTACACACACACACAGAGGCACACAAACCCAACAACACACACACTCATATACCGAGTGTAACATCAAAATTGTTCAAATCAAGTAACAAAATAATTGTCCAGTTGTTAGATTAAGATTTGAACTGTAGTAACTTAGAAATGATTAAAGATATCCCACTGGAATTCTCCGAGTTTTTTATAACACTATCGAACTCTACTTTGAACAATAAGAAGGTATTTAGGTTTAAGATGAAATGAGGACCCCTCTTATTGTTTTTAGTTGAAGTTACACGATTTAGAAAATTTTTGTTAGACCCAGAATATATATATATATATATATATATATATATATATATATATATATATATATATATATATATATATATATATATATTAATTTGATTAATATATTTGTTCATAGCATATCAACACTTTGTCGATTATTTAAAACCGAAGCACATTTTTGCTCGTTATATCAATAGCTTTTTACGAGTAAACAATTGAATTTGCGATAAAAAATTATTTTTCAGGATAAAAATTATGTTAATATATAGCTTATGGTAAAAGAGACCGATTTATACTTTACCCAGCGCTGTATTTGTGCGTATGTGAATTTAACGAAATAGACTGGATTCGAACACTGGTTCTCTGATTTTTTTATGATTTTTTTTTATCGCGAGCTGCCATGAACCACACCACTATCTCATCCCATTTCATTGTCTCAATTGTAACCAGACATTATAGAAATATATATATATATATATATATATATATATATGTGTGTGTGTGTGTGTGTGTGTGTGTGTGTGTATGTGTGTGTGTCTCTGTGTGTGTGTGTGTTCATGTAATGTATATGCGTTTGCATTGTGTATTTAATGTAACTTTCCAGATGATTATTACTAAAGTGGTGATACTTAAAATAATACTCCTACGAGAAGATCTGCTTAAAAGCCTTATTTAAATATCTAACAAACGCTTTAAGAAACATTACTCTGAATTATATGCAAAAGGAAAAGCTATTTTGAGAAGGTATTTAAATTCAAAATATCGAAAATTCCGATTTTTACTCATACAATATACATGACTACAGAAAATACATGTTTTTCATAAGATTTGTGTCCCCACGCATTACATTGAAATGTTCTCCTTTTGATATATTCATTATAACAGTTTAAAACAACGTACACAACATCAATACCATATTATCAAATTCAAAAATAAAAGGTGTAAATATATGAAATGTCGAGATAGATTCATACGGGAAGACACGAAGCATCAATAAACTGACGTAAATTGTGAAAAATCCACATTAAAAGTGAAACTAGCATAATGTGAATTACAATGGAATTCGTCACAAAATTATCAGTAAAGTCTTTGTTAATACTGAATTTACTCAGATATTGGACAATGGTTTCAATTTGTGACCGGACACCATGGAACTGAAATACAGAAAAAAATCAAGAATATATTCCCTTACCAAATAATTTGCACAAGACTTTAAACAAAACTGAATAAATGAAAGGTTACTACCCAGATAGATAGATAGATAGATAGATAGATAGATAGATAGATAGATAGATAGATAGATTTTTTAATTGGCCTAACATTAAAACATTTTAATGAATTAAATTTCAGAAATTCATAGAAGTATCAGCTCTATTAATATCCTGTATATTTCACATATAATACGTAAACATCATTCTGATGTCATTTAAAGGATCTTACAAAATTCTCACTATTAATCCACTTATAGAATCCCAATTAAGCATTATGTTTTAAGTAATAATTACTACTACTGAAGGTCTGCAGTAATAGCTGAAGTTTTAAACAGTATAAAAATTGAAGACGGCGTTGTTGTAATGACGACAAATTCATAAAGTATACTCGGAAAATTTAAAGTCGTTCATCCATTGATTTCGTGAGCTGATGGAGTTTTATATACAACTGCATTCACAGAATCCCAAATCACATTGCAAACTCCATCTTTGCTGCACTTCTCCGTATAGCAATATAAATATTCCCCTGTAGAATGCGCCGCAATGAGGTTTTGGTCATGGGAACAAGCCAACCATTTCAGGAAATGTGTTTAACGAAAATTTATTCATGTATTCCCTCATTTTCCTCGGCGAATATGATAGAAGATTGTCGTCGATGTAAATCACCTTCTTTAAGAAAGCTTTTATCACCTTATTCAGCCATGTCCCCAAAAGTGACTGAGCTGTCATTTTGCACCATATCCAACTCCCAGGGGCCTGTTACTTCATCATCTTTAAAACCACTACAACATGTTCTATTGCGTTCGCTTTGTTTCCGTCTCAACCTCTGAAGGCTGTTTCCACCACGTGCTATACAGCTGTTACCATATTTTTCTCGAGACATTCTTGGTAAAATGAATGGCTGATAATCAATCTTTACCTTACTAACTACTACATTCAATTTTCCCTGTGGATATATTTCATTATAGGCCTACTGATTGATCTCACTTTTATTGCTTCTTGATTTAGACATCGACATAATGTGATGCTTACATATCCTTTCTGTCAGAAGGCGTTAATTTTCGTATATTTTTATTGGATTTATCCTTTAATATGTGAGGTAGATCGGCAACATTTTGACTTGACATTAACAGATTTACATCGATGTATTCTATGATCTTCAGCAAACTTCGTTACAATTCGACACGACATGTCTATCGTTTCCTTTCAATTTTTACACTTCTTCAGTAAGATGTATTTAACTATCCTTAGTTCTTAATTTGAACGTATATCATTATCCGATATATTAAACTGGTAGCTAGTTAGAAAGCTTAAGATTCAAAATATGGCTTTTCATTTGAAACTTCTCAAAATCAGATGACTGCCTTAGTGTAATTATAAATTCACACTGCTTCAAGAGGCAAGGAACAATCTATTGCAGGTTGGTATACGCCATCTATACGAATGTTTTAATGCGAAAGCAGAGGTCTGTGTTAAAGCCCAAGGAAAATATATCGTGTATTAACATGCGTTCAGACTAATACTGATGTGGTCATTTCTGTTAATCCAGGTATATTTAATCTTCAGGAAATTTAAACACATATTCAGAGTGTTGCGCATTTTTCTTCCGCTATTGTATACTGATGCCTATTTTTTTGTATTATATTCTGATCAACTGTAAATTCGTTTTTTTTTCTCTTCAGTGATAGCAAAAGATGTTCCCGACTTTTAATAAAGCCGCGATTATTGCATAATTGAAGTAGGTATTATTTTTGTAATCAACGCAGAGTTGTTTTGTATAGTTTTATAAGCAAGAAATTTTTATAACACTATTTACATTATTCTGCCTATTGTCTTTGATCTTTGTCGTTGTGATAACCATGGCGACAAAAATGAGGGGAATAGTCCGCATAATGTAAATAGTGTACATAATACCTCATCTCAGAAATGTAGACAAATTTTTATAATATTTTAGAATTTCTATAAAAACATATCATGCTGATATTAATTCATTTATCCAGTCAAATATATGTATACAATCAACAACTTTACACGTTGCTCTTTACAGCTTCATTACTAGTGTGAAAATTCAAAATTCTATCAACAGCAAGTTTACCAACTGCATTTTGATTGATAGAAGAACAATTTCCATGGCAGATAAATATGAATTATTCTTCACAAAATTCTGTTAAGTTTTTACTCATCCCACTGGAACTTCACCAAAATTTGATGTCGCATTTTATTGCCAATGGATTAGACTTAATGTAAAACTACAAAACGTTATAAACTGACATTATTATGGCAAGCGTATTAACTGACAATTGTAATGTACAGACGTCAGTTCATTTTAATCTAGTTAGCCATCTGACATCGTACAACGTTCAAATGAAACAATGCAGAGAGTGTCTCACATTTAAAAGCATTATATATTTCTTATAAATACCGCTTTTCCAAGCTCATAAGTTTTACCATTCAGATATAATTTATGTTTTACGTTTACTGGACAAAATAAATAATTTCTCTTTTCATTATATCTTTACAAAATTACCATTCTGTTACCATTTGACTGAAATACACGTCGAAATGATTGTTCTTTTGCTTCATGGATTTATAAATATATCATTCTGATTCATTCTAATGTATGTATGTATGTATGTATGTATGTATGTATCTAGATAGATAGATAGATAGATAGATAGATAGATAGATAGATAGATAGATAGGTGAATAAACACTATATAGAAAGATACATTTATTACTCCTGGTATTATACAAATCGCGTTTTCCTCAATATCATTTCATGTTAAAAATTGTATGTGTTCAATGTAGCGGTCGAAAGGAAACATTGCTTGGAAAAAAATATTAGCAACGGAATGACAAAGACGCGACGGCGAAGTCTATTTCAAGAGCAAGTTGAAGCAAGACTATCACTTAATAGACGAACGTATCTGGGTGCCTTACATGAAACGCTCGAACAAATAAAACTGCAATCTAAGAAACTTAGTAATTATGGAACTAATTTATTAAACGGTTCATTTTGCTTAAGGAAAATTTTTTTATCTAAATGCAGAAAATTATTCTATTTGTATATATTATTAACACAAATAAGGGAAGTAATCACTCATAAATTAATTAACTTATGTAGTCTTACTTCCCTTTCCATATGGGAAAGGAAATATAAAAGTAAATACGCAGGAAATATATAAAAAACAAAGTCGATAATTACTATACGGTTCCATTGTATAATTGTCACTCGTCTATAGATAGATAGATAGATAGATAGATAGATAGATAGATAGATACTCTGGGGATAGAAGGATGAACTGGCTATAGGTGATTTCAGACTCAAATTTCAAGTGATAAAAAGTATGTGTTGCTATTTTTTGTATGCTCTTGATATAGAGATTACTGGAGAATATAAGATCTTATTGAAAATGATTTGCCCCTCCTAGTTCTTTTGTTTATGGCTAATTTTTAGTTTATTTAAAGACATTATGTTTTTTTTTTTTAGTTTATTCTAATTGTTTTTATATTTTATTTTAATTATTGTTGTATAATTTTGTTTTATTTTCAGTTCATTTCTTTTTTCTTCGATTAGAAATTTTCGTTCGTAAAATAATGTTTATTCAAAATTAATCTATGGGTTATTTTTAGTTTTCTGGGTCCCTATATGATTATATTAGCGTAGTAGTCATGTGATTTTGTATCTAAGTGTATGTAAACAATTAGCTTCAGATTTTGATGAGACATTTATATTCGTCTAGAAAGGGGATTATTGCTGTTTTCCGTTCACACTAATCGTTTTTCTTGTGTTTTTTTTTTTTTTTTTTTGCTTTAGTTGATGTTGTATGCAGGTGCCGTTTTTATATTGAAAGTAGTGATATAGAAGCGTTCATTTTGTTGCGATTTTCAAAATCTCAGCAACATGAGGTAGAACTACATTTAGCTAGGTCCAGTTTTCTCTGACCAAATTGCCCAGCATTCATTGGCCTATTAGAAGACTGATTTCACATTGCAATCTACGAATCATTACTTTGTTTCGAAGGGTTTATTTCTGTTTTTCAGAACTTTACTTAGCTTTTGAAATGCCTTTGTTGCTAGATCAATGCGTGATCAGATTTCGGTGACCCTTTTCCCATGGTGTGCTTAACAATTCTCAGATGTTTAATCGTCTGTACTTGCTTGATAATGAAATCTCTTTTTCAACTGAAATCTTTAAGATGTAATCATCAAGTAAGTATAGAAGATTAAATCCCCGGCAAAAGTTTAACAGAGGATGGGAAATGCAACACCGAAAATTAGTGGATGGCAATATTTTCTGGTTTCTTTCGTTTGATGGTTAGTCCTTTTTCTCGCTTTCTTATACTACCATATCTAGGGGCCCATGTAATTTTATTTCCGTGTCAGTCATCAATACAGTGTTATCTACGTATCATATTGAGTTAAGATTACACCCATTGATAAAAAAAATCCTAGTAGGGTTTCCTGATCCTTTAGGATAGTTTCGATACCCAGGTTGAATAAATCGAGGAAAAAAAACGCATTCTTGCCTTACGGCCATTTCTATTTAGTGTAGCCACAGAATTCGTTTTATTTTCCTATGCAGATGGTTTACTCCCAATGTAATTTCCATTTTTTTAATAAAATGAATCACAGTACGCGCGCACGCACACACACACACACACATATATGTATATATAATACATATATATATATATATATATATATATATATATATATATATATATATATATATATGTGTGTGTGTGTGTGTGTGTGTGTGTGTGTGTGCATATATATATATGTATATATTAACACAAATATATCCACACACATATATACACACTTACACATATATACATCGCCACACAAATATATACCCGTCCTGGGTATGACAAAAAACTACGATAAAGACGAGAAGTTACATCCAGTAGCATGGCCTCTGATCAGGAGATTTTGAGGAGGGTGGAACCACATCTTAATTACTGGTTTTCCAAGGTCCATCCTGCCCCAGGGTGGTAGCACCTTTTAGGGTTCCAGCTTTGGGTAAATAGTTAACCTCCCAAACTGGGGTCAAAACACCATGAAATTGTAATTTTTTTACAATCAATACGTTATTAAAAATACGTTTTTGAAAAAAATATATTAACAGCCCTACATTTTTTCGAAAAAAAATTACCAGTAGTAAAATCTTTGTCGGCATTAAATAACCCATTGATGGTGATATACCTTAAAACAAAATAAACCCAAACAAACCAAAATACACACACACACACACACACACACACACATATATATATATATATATATATATATATATATATATATATATATATATATATATATATATATAAAGCACGCGTATCTGTACTAAACAAGTACAAATGGTTTTAAGCAGCCAAGTAGAAAAGCTATATAACATGTCTAGAATCATTGTTTCTTATTAACGTACTTGAAAGCAGGATGGAATGTGTCATAAATAGCAAATGGCGTCGTAAGATGGGTTTTTCCAACCTTTGATGCATGGAAATTATT
Organism: Acanthosepion lycidas; assembly: GCA_963932145.1. Lineage (NCBI taxonomy): Eukaryota > Metazoa > Mollusca > Cephalopoda > Sepiida > Sepiidae > Acanthosepion > Acanthosepion lycidas. Next base: position 118,808,819 of record OZ010571.1, read on the forward strand.
GCGCCAATCGCGATAGTCATCTACATATGGGCTGAGTTGGATTCCGATAACAAAAATAATATGAAAAAAAAAAAATCTTTTGTTCGGACTCCTGTTCACAATATTACAGTTATTTTTTTATTTTATTTTTTTTATTTTTGTGAGCAATATACCGTCTGTGTTTTAAGGTATATAGGAATACTTCTAAATTCTTTTACTCGTCAATAGCGTTGCAAATTTTTACTATTTCATTAATTTCAGTATATAACACCTCTTTCTGTGCCGTATATTATCAAGACGTCATAGATCATGGCCCTCCACAATTTCCTGTCCTTCGTAGCTTTTATTACTGTTTTATTTTAGTCATCTCTCCCAAACGTTGTTCAATCATCTATTTACACCGCCTCATTAGGAAAGTCATGCGTTTTATCTTCGGAACCGCTTCCCTTCAATATGTCTTGTTAGTCTTACATTTTCAAAACACTTTTTCCTCATTATGTTCCATGTAGTTTTAAACTGTCGCTTACCGATGTGAATTATAAGAAATATTTTGTTTCTATTTTCCCTACAATTTCGAAGCTTCGAAGTTGATCACATTTTCTGTCCATGATATTCTCCGCATCCTTCTGTTGGACCACATTTATGTTGCATCACGTCACCTTTTCATCTTTAGAGAGATTCTCCTGCATTGTCTGCTATATAGGACGACCAATATTATTTAATAATGCTGTACTTTTTTCTTTGTTTCTAAAGGAATGTTCCTGTTTCTCAATATTTCCGTACCTTTAGAAGGAATATTTTGCTATCACCAAACACATTCCGATTTACACAAAGTAATATTTTCATATTGACACGTTACATTGCACAGATTACATCAGTTAAAAACAAATATTTTATGCCAGTCAACTTTCTTACCACCTTGGCAATTTTAAATACACTTTTATAAATATAAATTAGGGAAACTAACTTTTAAGGAAAATTAAAAAAAAAAAAAAAAGAAATTTATAGTTATAATCAGAAAGAGATGTTTTAAATTTCTTTTAAGCTTAATGATTTATATACATTTTCATATATACAGCGTGTCACCCCCAAAATTGACACAATTTAAAATTTAAATATCTTACGTGTCCGAAAAAGACCAAATTAAATTGGTTTCATTTTGAACAATAAAAGATTTATCAAAATTCGAACAATATATTCGAAGTGATGTATATATCATAACCTATTCTACAAAGTTTCAGAAAAGTTCAACCTGCGCGCATGAAGTTGGTAGTCCAGCACCTGCCAAACACGTTGTAGCATGTCTTACGTAGCATTCTCAAGCCCTTCGGTGATTCTCTGTATAATTTCCTGTGGTCTTCTAAGAAGACTTCTTTCACATAAACCACAGAGAAAAAAAATCACAAGGTGTCAACTCCGTATCCATTTCAATAGAACATTGACATTATAACTGGCATGACCATCCCGCTGGTAGATTCTCATTTCGCGGCGACACGTTAGAATATGTAGTTTCTCTGATATTCATATTTTAAATGATGTCAATTCTTTTTTGGTGGTGGGGGTACCCTGTACTTTGTAGATTTAAGAATTCAACTCTCAGAGGATATGTATAAGGTAAAAGGCGTGGAAGGGAAGAGAAAGTAAATTCCATAAGCCTTGTGTAGAGGAGTAGGGATTGGTAAGCATGCGAAAAAGATTAAGAGCTGCGAAATATAAGATGTTGTAATTTATGAGAGCTCATTTACTGAAAGGACATGGCAAACAGAAATAGAAGGTTACTGAATTAAAGGTTTTTATCTATGTTAACATTTCGCATAAGATAAAATAAACGTGAACGTGCCTAGTTACCATTACCCAGGTATAACAGCCGACCGACGTTCTTCCTGAAGTTAAAAAGCTGTTGAAAGTCAACACAGACTGACGATGACATTAATGATTAAATCGAAGACGACAAGGTGGCACATTGTTATAATGGAATATGCATATACCTGTGTTCCCCCTCACTGAAATAGGATTGGCTGGTGTCCGTCATAAATACCGACGGACGTGTAGGAGATACAAGAGCTTTAGTCTGAGAGCTAAGTCTATAACGACGCCCATTGGACTACGCCATTGATCTACACTTCTTACCTGCGACTACGACGCGTACCAGTCGATTACTGCTACCGTATTCTACTTAGCTACTTCGTTCAAATATATCCCTTTTCCTGGACATATCACTCATCTAGAAAAAGGACTTTATAGATTACTTTAAAAATACGTTGATACAGTGAAACAATTATCTGCGGGTGCACAGATGAATACTTTCAAACAAATTACTCGAGACGTGTTCTTAAATAGCATCATCAAATCGAGACCTTCAGATTGATGCCATGCATGGCGCCAGTCTCGTTTAGAAATGTCTCATCTATAAGATGTATACAAACGAATTTTCAGATCAATTTTTAATGAAGCTTGTAGTGAATAAATCCTGTAGGTCTTAACCGAGACAATCATTTTTCGAACCTTGTGAACTGGCACTAAATAATCTCAAACAAAGATCTGTACCAAACAACAGAAGCTACATCAAAAACAATTAAAACCGATATCGACATATAACTCCCCCAAAACATAATCAAGAGGTATATGCCCCACTATTACAAACAGATGCTTAGGAGAGAAGCTCCCATCAATACAGGCAAGAGTAATAACTATTAGTAGACATAAGAAAACCTATTTTCATGAAAATTGTTTTAATAGATCAATTTTATAAATTTCAAACAAAAATAGTGCATGAAGCTCAGTCAATGAATTCTGAAACTTTGCACATGAGGAAGCGACACATATTACAATCATGAAGGTAGAGTAAGGCGAATTTAACATTTAATGTCTGGGTCATTTTCCCACATAATTAGCAAGCACGAGAATACTTGATTGTATATTTTTTTTTTATATATATGCATACAATTCTAAATAATTACCTCTGTGTGTGAGTGGTCTTCTATCCATATTATCTATTTTTTTATTACGAAATTGATCCTTCCGTGAGAGTAACAAAGACCTGGGTTTTAAATTTATAAAAGAAATGTAAACATTTTGAACTAAAGGAGTTCAAATTTCAAGCAAAAATATTCCATTTTGCGTAATAAGGAATTCTTTTACGAGAATATAGAAAACGAATTTAATGTTTAAATCAAGATACAAGCATAATTATCATAATTATAGCATCATCACTTCGATCACTGGACTTCGTCGCAGAGTAATTGCGCAGTTGAGCATTTGACAAGTTCCGTCCACAAAATTTAGTTGAAAGCTGCACGGTATTCATTTATGCACAAGCTAGTAAACTAGCGAATCCCATCCATTGGCAGGTAATCATAGAGCTGATGGCCATCTTGAAGGCTAGATTTGGTTACGGACAAGTGGCCTCTGATTCCATCGAGAGAACCCTGCGCCCTGGCCATTGACTTCAGTTTATAGTGCTCTCCACTTAACTATACCGTATAACCATGCCACTGGCTACATATATATTTATGAAGTGCAGTCTACCCCATTGCGCTAGATTTTAAGAAAGAATTAACGTAAGGAAAATTATTGTTTACACGGTTTTCTAAGATTTGGAAATAAACTAAAACCGTGTGTACAGACACATGTAAATCTGTCCAGAAAACAAAATCGTTTTTATATTTTAAGTATTTGATTATCGAAAACCTTAGATGAATTCCCTATATTGATGTAACAAAAGAAAATTGGTGTATGTAGTTTTTTTTTGTCTGTTTTAGGCCAATCTGATAGTGCATATTTTATAATTCAGGATACGTTATCCTAGCCTTCAACATTGGCTTTAACACTAACAGCTTGTCCCGGGAACACAGGCATACGTAGAATTTCTACTTTAAGTGAAGTTAAAGACAAGAGAAAGTTCTTTCTTACAAAGTTTTCAGTGCATTAATCTAAATTTAGATCCATTTTTCATGTATCTGGTGACCGTTTAAATATCAGTCGGTTAATTTCCGAATACTTTCACTTTTCAGGAGCATTATAAACTTTGTTTAATTATTTTTGCGCTAAGTAAGCTTAAAATTAACACAAAATGAAAATAGAAAACGGCTTAAAATATCGTTACGGCTTATGAAAGGAAAAATATCTTACACATAAAATTTTAAAAAATTGTCCGGAATATAGAAAAAATGAATAAAAACATTCTTTGAAAAAGTAAATGTATGCGTGTTTGTGTGGCCAGCATATATAAATAGTCGAGCCAAATCACAAGACATATGGCCTCAATATTTCGTTCAAATATGAAACAGACTGTCTCCGCATAGTGTTGTCCTCAATGTATACTATTCAATTTTATACATACGTACGCTCTATCTCTCATACTAGCCATAAATATAGCTTATAAAAAAACTATTTAACACATATTTAAAACTATTATTTTAAACTACTTATTTAAAACTTTTTATCATATATATATATATATATATATATATATATATATATATATATGCATGTATGATAGTATATATACAAATATATATGATAGTATATATATATATATATATATATATATATATATATATATATATATATATATATATATATATATTAGGTGGGTGCAAAAATAATTTCGTTTTCTCACATAGTAACATATGTTAGAAAACGAAATTATTTTTGCACCAACCTAATATATATATTATCAGACGAAGATGCATTAAAAATAAGATCTATAATCGCTGTGGATTAATATACCATTGGGTTAATTCATTTTTTTTGTGTCTGTTCATACAAAATTCAAACTAAAATAATTGGATTACGTAAAACATGAAAGTAAATAAATAATATAAAGGTGAAAAGAAAGATATATCAAAGTTCTAGAGAAAATCCACCGAAAGAAAGCATAAAACATTTAGTTGTTGAACGTGAATCCTGTTTAATTTCGATAATGTACGTTTTGTTCTTGCGAAATAAAAACTTTTTGTCTGATATTACAATTAGATGAGAATGATACAGAAAAATACAGGTGTGTATATATATATATATATATATATATATATATATATATATATATATATATATATATATATATATATATATATAAAACAACAGATAAAGTATGAAGAACGATTCAGAAAAAAAACATACCTGCACGCGTATATGTACACAAGCTTAAATACAAAGAGGGTCACACACGCAGAACACACTCCATATATGTAGAAAATTACGCACAAATACGTACTTATAATAATAAATCGGGGCAAATTGTCATATATATATATACATATATATATATATATATATACATATATACATATATATATATATATATATATATATATATATATATATATATATATATATATATATATGTACTACAGACAGACTGCTTCGCTGTATCACAGCTCTTCAATGTGGTAGGACGTCGAACCCCTCCGATTTGACATCAGTCAGAAATCCTAAACCTAGACTATCGTCGTACCGAAGATAGAAAAGGAATTTTAAATATAAATATATATATTTTAATTTTAAATAATTTTAAATTTTAATATATATATATATATATATATATATATATATATATATATATATATATATATATATATATGTATATATATATACACACATGTGACGTCGTCCCCTGGTCGCAGCGCCAACCGTGTCGTTCTATCCCAGTCTATCACGGCACCAACTGTGACGCCCTACTTTGATTCCCAGTCTGCCCACCCACGTTGTGAATCGATCTATGCAGAGGAAATCAATCAGTCGTCAGGGCCGTACTGCAAACCGAGTTCAACAGGGGTGCTACCACAAAAATACGCATAAAAGGCAATAAAATGAAAACTCAAAAGTATCAAAGAAAAAGGTAACAAACTTTATGTCTAGTTGTTTGATACATAGGACTGCATCTATCTCCCGACCAGTTCTATGGATTGTGACACGTCGTTTTCCGCTAGGCAAGTTTTAACACTTCAAGTCGTCTGCTCTCTAAGAAATTGGTGTTTCGGTTGGTCTTTGGACGAAAGTCAAAAGAAAAACTTATTTCGATGATCTGGATCTAAGTCGCTCTTCAAAATAATTGTTCTTGGTTTGAAGAGATGGGTCCGGAAAGTGCGCGAATCCTGGTCAGCTATCTGCGAGGCTTGCCTCAACCGGAGACTGACGCTGGGAAATGCTGGGACTCGACTCATTTCTGCTCGTTGTGGCTTCGTTTATATGGGCGCCGACCAAAACCGGGGTGAGTTTGTCGGCGCCGTGTGGTTCCTCGATAATTCTAAATACATATCCACCTCTCTGGTTAGGAATTTCCAACTTTTTCCATTTTTGGGAACCTTTCCTCACTCCCACCTTCTCATCATACTTCAGAGGGGCGTGAACTGCCCTCCCCACATCTTCGTGGCAACCTCTTCTTACTCATCCTCCAGATGGGCGGCAACAGCCTCCCTCGTGCATCACGTGATCACCACTCGACCAATGATGTCTTAGTCGGTCGTGGACGAATCTGCGGCTTGCTTAAAAAAAATTATCTCTTCCCTTTCCCTTTTCTTCCCCTTAATGGTTTATCATTTCTCCAGCCGCGAACGGGACAATATGACAATGGCGGTCATAACTCTTGTTCTACACGTGGTTTACGTCAGGTATTTTATCGCTAATTATCAGAATGTGTGGTCTTCTTAACATGGTCTCAAAGAGAAACATCTCCAAAGTTCCAGCCAGTCTGTCGCGTCGAAGAAAGAAAAAAAATACACATTCATTTTCTTTTGGTACATATTCCTGATAAGAAAACTTTATTATCGCAGGCCAAGAAGGTTCCGTCGGACGCTCGTGGGTGTTTTTTTAATTTTTCATATCTGTCCAAGTCCTTTTAGTTGTCTTTTTTTCGTCACTTAACGAAATAACATTTTCATTTGAATTTGTTTTCTCTTTCTTTGGCCAGCCGGTCTGTAGTTGATAATAAGATGTCTTCCCGTACCAATAGTTTGTTTTCATATCCTTAGATAACACAGCCGATACCAAAACATATCTGATTCTTTCCTTCTTTCCCTTTCTTTTTACTCAGAATTTCCCTGTCATTGTAATGACACTCTTTCGCCATTTGTTACTTATCAAAATATCCTTTTATCCATTGTCTCTTAGCTGTGTGTGTGTTCTTGCTTATCACTCACGATTCGGTTCTTAGCCTCGCCTTTCCTTCTTTTCTTTCTTTTCCCTTTCTGCCTCGTTAAATGGTGCCACACACACAATATACTGAACCGAATAACAGAAAACACATTATTTGGGGACTTTCACCAACTGCAACAACTAAATCTGATAGCACATTAAATGTAAGAAAAATGGCATAATCAAAATACTGACATATCATTTCGTTTAAACCAAAAGCTGAAATTAACACATGAATGAACCATAACAATTTGTTTACTTGAGAAACCTATTTCCCGGAATAATAGTTTTAATAGAATTATTTCATAAATTCCATCTGACAGTAGCAGTGGTTATTCGGTCAATGAATGCCTAAAGTTTCTTTAAGAGGAAATGGCTGTAATGGCCATTTGAACTGGCGTTACCATATGTATTTCTTAGGAGACATTTTCGAAATTGTCTAACATATATGAGTGTAGGTGTGTGACGGCTTGAGAAATACCTACATTTTCAGCATTAATATTATTCACAGTATCAACAGTTCGTAGTATTTGTTTTTTATATTAAATTCGTTATAAGCTGATAAAACAATATATAATATGATCGTCCACCGAATTATCAAGAGAATTATCGACCTATTTTCGCTGGGTTTAACTTTAATCATGTCTGAAAATTTTCGATAATTTATTCCGGTTTTTAGACCCAGACATATTTATCGATATTTTGTTTATTTTCTACTTTTACTTTAGGGTTTATCTATGTTTGTTTGCACACAAACATACATACGTATATATATATATATATATATATATATATATTTATATATATATATATATATATATATAAACACATACACACACACACACATATATATATATATATACATACATATATATATATATATATATATATATATATATATATATATATATATATATATATATATATGGTCAGTTGATGTATGTTTGCCTTGGTATGATTGTTGACGTGCGTTCCTGTATATGCTTTATGAGTGTGTGTGTTTTATAGCTAGGCATGTAAATGATTATTAGAATATCATAAATTTGCCTCGGTGTCCAAATAACGACTCAGATATTAACTGTCAAATTCATTCCGATATCATGTAGTTTACCATACAAGACTGCCAGAAACAACCTATGGAAAATATCTTTCCGCCAGTCACTTCATATTATCGCACCTTTCAAAAAATCCTACTGATTGCTAACTACTGTAACACTATTTATACCTGTAATTTGGAGGTTATCTATTTGTTTCTGTATGTACCTCATGCTGGTGCAATATCAAGTAGAATTATCTCATATGACGTTACTACTATAAAATGAGTTCGTATCTCAGAACTGTGTTTATACTTCGTTTTGTTTTGTGTACTTTTGTTTCCTCTTGTGGGCGATTATGTTTCTCTCCAGAACATTCAGTAATCTGTTGCTTTCAGCAATGTGTGTCTTGTTACTACGACACTCCTTCCCTATACGGAAAACCATTTACACAAGCTATTTAGGCAAGATACTCGCTGTATACATCTGTCTCTCTCTGTCTCTCTCAGTCAGTATGATGTGTGAGTCTCCAAACGCTCTTTCCTCATTACGTATCCCATAAATTTGAGTAATGGATATCGGCTTGGATTGAGGAATCGGAGAGCCGAGTTCGAATTCGAGTCGAATCCATTACATTCACTTACGTGCTAATATTCTTGGGAAAGGTATGAATCCCCTTCTTCTTCCAGCTATGGGTAAATAGCAGGACAGACTGGGTTCTATAGCCTTGGATGGCAACTGATCTAGGAGAAGTAAAAACTCTGAATTCAAGTTCTGTGGGTGGTCGTTTGGGGACTATGTGGTACGTAGTGTAGCAGGTCTCTGTAATCGGCCTTTCAAAAAGTGTGGATGGTCCTGCACGAGACCTTCACCACTATAATCAAATCTCATGTGGTATACATGCGAGTTGGGGACCACTTGTCAATTCCAAATTCCCATGAAACTCCAATATAGGAGTCGGCTCAACCCACCTGGGGTGAATGCCGTTACAAGAACAAGAAGAAGAGAGATTCCTGTTGGATTGTAAGCTCAGTTTATCTCAAATCTTTTTCGTTGTACACGTTGTCTGTCTATGCTTTTCTCTGCTTTCTTCTCTACAAACACACAATATCCTGTCTCGAGTCTCTTCTTCGTCTGCGAGGACATTGTCAAACATTTCACTATTATATACAATGATTGGTATAATGGTGAGCAATGTTGTCTCGCTAGTTACGACTGAGTAGCGAGTTAAATCCTCAATGGGTGCCCTATACATTCGACATTGTGCCACATATAACCTACGCTTAGGAATCACTATATAGGAAGACTAATATTATATAACAGTTCTGCATAATGTTTCTTTATTCTTAACGAATTTATCCTGTTTCAAAATGCTATGATTTGATTTTCGGATGTGGAATCCGCAATTCCAAATCATGTATAAATATACTAAGCTGATTCTTGCGCTTTGTGAATTTATTTATCTCGTATTCTTCCATCCATTACAGTTACTCCCTTTCACCCTCTATTTTTCTCTCTTGAACTTTTTTCCTCTCACGCATATTCTAAGTTTATCGCTCTCTCTGCATTTTCCCTTTCGAAATCTTAAAGACAGTAATTACCTTTATTTCGTCACACAACTGCTTCGAAAGCCTCTGTAAAGGGTAAATATTTCTTTTTAACGAAGTCTGGCATGGGAGAATTCCCCCCTCATATTTCAAGTATCTTGTAGATTTAGGCAATTTTTCTTATCTTTCTGTCATTCGCCATGCCCATTTAGGACGTTGACAATCATGGTTCTCGATAATTTCCTGTCTTTTTCACTTTTTTAATAAATGTCTTTTGTTCTTTCTTCTGAAAATTGTTCCGCCATCCATATCTAGCCTATCAATAGATAGATTATGGAATATATTTTGACCCTCTTGCCATCAATATGTCTAGTGAAGATCTAACTTTCGAAACCCTTTTCTCTCACTGTTTGTTCTAGAAATTTCAACTATTTCTTTCGGATTCTATGTATCGAATATTTTGTTTCTGTTTTATCTAAAACTTCGTCGTTGCTCACATACCATGGTATTCTCAGCATCCTATGGTAAAACATATTTTGTTGGTTCTCTTCCTCATCTTCGAGGAGATTGTCCACCATGCATACCCATATAAGAGGACTGATATTGCATAAATGTTCAGTACTATTTTCTCTGTTTCTAACGATGTTTTTCAGGTTTTTTTTATACATTGCTTAACTTTTGGAAGTTTTTTTTTTCTTTTCATGCCAATGTGCCTTCGGATTTCAGTGTTTCACTTACCGTCCCTTTTTAAAATATTTTCTCGATATTTAAACTATTGTACTTATTTGTAAACCATTCATTCAGTTGTCTTTCGTGTCTTCACTCTGTCCAGTGAGTGCCAAACCTTACAAAACGTCTATTCTCATTATATGCCCTAGATTATAAATATCCTTTTGGTTACCATTTTAACTGAAACTTTGTTGTTACTCACATGTTCTGACCATACGTGTTTAGAACAATATTTCTGTCTCTTCTTTTCTGAAGTGATTATCGAAGATCCATTGACATACATTAGGGGGGGGGGGGGCTGATATTATGCAACAGTTTAGTCCTCTTTTATTTATTTCAAACGATATTTTACTGTTTATTCATACTTTAATTGTTGGAAGACATCATTCATAATGTCAATGCGCTTTTGGATTTCAGTGTCGCACTTTTCATCTTCTGATAAAACCTATTCCAGGTATTTAAATTGGTGAAGTAGTTTTACTTTCAGCTGCACTAATATTTTATGAATCTCAATATATATATATATATATATATATATATATATATATATATATATATATATATATATATATATATTCTTTTACTTCGTACAAGATATTTTTCTCGATCATACTATTCCGCCCCTCCGCCTCCCTGTGCTTTGATTGATCAATTCATCTATTTTCGTTATATCATCCGCAGCCTACATTATTTCTCTGTTTCTATCGTTCCTTCGTTCTTTCTTTCTTTTTCCCATCTTACTTTACTCTTTCGTTCTCCTTTTTCCTTTTCAATTCACTTAAATAAACTCGATGACCCGAATCAATCGATAGAGCACAATTCAAATAATCCTCTGTCCATCTCGTAATAGATACATCAAAGCGCTTTTCTTTTACTTTCAAGTGAAATGGTCTTACAAATCACATAATTTTGATAGGTTTATTTTTACCTTACTATGGACATGTTATTAAAATGGAAAATACATACAGATAAGTAAAACTAGATAAAGCCTATATGTTTATATCTATGTAAATAGAATCTAATCACGCATTAAGAATACGTTAAACTTTTTAAATAACGCGTTTTATATATATATATATATATATATATATATATATATATATATATATATATATATATATATGTATGTATGTATATATATTAATAATATTTTTTTTTATTTATTAATTTGACATATTTTTATTATTTATATTCCAAATATAGATATGAGTAAATATAAATATTATCAACTTTATATGCGTACGATAGTGTGTTTTTTTTTCGTCTACCTGACGAATTACGAATTAACAGGTACTACAAACGTAAGTATATATATATATATATATATATATATATATATATATATATATATATATATATATATATATATATATAAAGTATGTTTAATTAAGACGGATTATATATAAGTGTATTTCATGAAGACGGATCAGTTCAGCAGTAAATAAATCAGTCATTGGCGAAAATGTATTTATTTATCTGTTGGACCATATTATTTAAGTCATATCAATTATGGGTGAAAAATAATATCGCCCAAATGTCCACCAAATCTGAAAGGAAACGAGAAAAAAAATTAGACGCTTATGCATAATTTACATTTAAAATCTTTCCAGGTAAATAGAAAACAATTTATATATATGTATAAATGTGTGTGTGTGTGTGTGTCTGTGCGTGTTCATATATATAATGTTATAACTTGCGGTATTGTTAGTGGTTATATCTAAGCAGATGTTCCATTTATTTAGTATATTTAATTATTTTGTCTACAGTCAAAATTTGAACTTGCGTCTCACGTGCCAGAGTGAAGAGTCCTTGGATCCGATGTCCTCGAGACTGACGTGCTATAGACAGGATCTCTCTCTCTCTCTCACTCTCTCTCTCTCTCACTCTCTCTCTCTCTCTCTTTACCAAGTTATTATTATTTTTATTGGATACCCCTATTTCAGTAGCCCTCCTGTTTCCTTTAAACAACATTGCATTTTCGTCAACTGGGATGAACATTCAGCAATGATGTTTATTGCGTATTGATCCGACATCATTTTTATAAACATCATATAGAAATTTATACATACTAATATATATATATATATATATATATATATAAATATATATATATATATATATATATATATATATATATATATATATATATATAAGTATGTATAAATCAATATTTATATATATATATATATATATATATATATATATATATATATATATATATATATATAAGTATGTATAAATCAATATTTATATATATATGTATATATATATATATATATATATATATATATATATATATATATATATATATATATATATATATATATATCCGGTGTCGGAGTTTCTTGTAATTAATGTAATCTTCAGTTTGCCTTTCTCTTATTTTTATCAATTTTTATTCTATTTTCTAATAAGCTAAAAACACAATAAACCTTTTATTCAGTTTTCTTCGTCATTATCAAGCACTGGGTGTCGCCAATATGGTTAATTTAGAGATATCGAATCAGAAGAACGTAGCTAGCTAAACATGAATTTATGCTATCCACAATTTCGACCGAAGAGAAATCCCAGCTTATGATAGTTTTCGTCTTTCATAAACTGCTTTATATTTATACAAAATAATAGGATCTACATGGACAATAACAAGAAGTAGGTTGGAAAATCAAACGGAAAAGTACTTTGTGTCTATAAAAAAAAAAATGCGGTGAGGACAGTAGCTTGAATTAATCCCTGTATAATATCCATAACTTCTTATCACAAAAATACAGACAGTAAGAAAGATATATTTGAAATATTGAATAAACCTTATCTTTATTTTCCAAAGAATATATATATATATATATATATATATATATATATATATATATATATATGCCTGTGCGTACGGGCGTGTGTGTGTGTGTGTGTGCGTGAGTGCGTGGTGTGTGTGTACGTTCGTGCGTGCAGGCGTGTTTGCGTGCGTGTGTGTGTACGTTCGTGCGTGCAGGCGTGTTTGCGTGTGTGTGTGTGTGTGTGTGTGTGCTCGGGGGCGTACGTGTGTTTATTTTGCATCTCAATCCAATTTACTTTTTTTTCTCCTTTTTATTTGTAATTCATTGAAACTATTTCATTTTTTTCTATTTCTTCGTTCAAACTTCCTTTCCCACTTGTAGTTCGGTTTCCCTTTTATCATAATCATTTATATATATATATATATATATATATATATATATATATATATATATATATATATATATATATATATCTGTGTGCGTGTGTGTGTGTGAGCGTGTGTATCGCCTCGCGCTTTACTTTGTAAGCCTTTTTTTTCTTTTATTATTTTCATAAATTTGTCGCGTCATTTTTTAATTCCTTTTACAATACCGTTGTCCTTTTACCTTGGCGAGATCCCCTTTATCGTTTGACGTCACCTTTTTTCCTTTCATGTCGAGCGGTATTTTCCCTTTACATTCTTTGTTTCCGATGCACATATCTACTTCTAAACCACTTTGTTATTGGCTTCTATCTCATTTATTGAAGTGTATTTAATTCCGCCTTCATTCTTTCTCTCTGACACAAATGTATAGAAATCTATCCATCAGCCTGAGTTTGCCATCTATATGTTCTTCTTTCATAGCAAAAACAGGGTTCAACCAAAATAGATATGGATTTTTAACTAAGAAATATAAAAAAGTCATCTGAAAATTTACTGATGGATAGATTAGCTTTTCCTACTAATACAACGATCGATATTTCTATGAACACGATATGCAATCACCTTCATATGTCAGAGAAGAGAATCAATAGTGTATAATGGTATAAAATTATAGCATTTAATTCCAAGTAGCACTCGTGAAAAGGACGATAGGCTACAATTAGCAGAACTTAAACTAGACCTTATAAAACGTCAATATCAGGAAAGAGACAAACGCAAATTTACTTGTGACGTGATTAAATTTTAAAACAAGATTGGAAGAACGGTATGATGTCCACGTATTCACCGGTCTGAAGACGATCATTCCCAACTATGGGGTCGAAGATAAGAATAGAATATAAAGAGACAGAAAAATCCAGAGCTACTTTGATAGTAATCAGTGTTATATGATCTAAATATCTTTTTTAAAATAACAAAAAAATATATATTCTTGCATGATAATGAAAGCCAATTACAGTTAAAATCAAATGGCTTCAAACCCATTTAGAATAAATGACGAAGGGAAAATCTGATTAGATGAAGAAATATACATAATAATAAAATAACATTATTATTTTGAAATAGACAAAATAATAAAATAATATATGATACACAGGGGCATAGTGGAATTGGAGGGCGAATTGTAATTTTAGTTGGGGTCATTACATTCGCTAAAGTGTTAATGCCCTTCGAAAACTTATGAATCCATCTCCTCTCGCACATCTATGGGTAAATAGCAGGAGAGTAGATTTCTTATAGCCTTGAGTTGCAACCCTTCTAGGAGAAGGAATTCACAGCTTCCAAATATGGGTAAATAATAAGGTAATCTGAACTCTGTAGTCATGGATGTCGACCAGACAAGGATAAATAATTCAAATCCGGAGCTGGCATCCCTAAGACTGTCCAATGTCATGTTCAGTTTCGTTCTGGCTACTCTTGTGGTGACGGTGCTGCCAAACTGTATTGGCCTGTAGCTTTGCCTTGGATAACATCTTTAGCGTAGTGAGAGGTGACGTGTCGCATGCCATAAGTATATTATACACTTTCCTCAGTAAATATATATCCACATAGAAAGTTACACTAAAATAATGATTACGCGCAACAATATAAGCAGTTAGGTAACAGATTGGTAAAGGGTACGAAGCTATATTTTATTATCGTTCTCGTTCCATACAGGTTATATAATAAAGATTATTATTAAAGATATTCTTATTTTATCCCTTGACCCGTAGAGTCACAAGGGGACCATGTGTACTGCAGTCACAGTAGAAGTTGTGTTTCTTGGGGAAGATTCCCTGATGGAGGCAATCCCTCTCCAAGCCGATTTTGAATTCAGATTTTTCCTTCTCTTAGATTAGTTATCACCCATGGTTATAAAATCCAGTCTGTCTTGCTATTTACCCATATCTGGTGGTAGAAGAAGAGGATTCATACCTTTCCCAAGGGTATTAGCACGTAAGTGAATGTAATGAATCTGACTTGAATTCGAACTCGTCTCACCGGTTATTCAATCTAAAGATATTCTGTTCTAGCTAATTTCGGTTGCGGACACCTGCTCATACTCAGTTGTGTGTATTCTGCATTCACAACGACAACCTGTGGTTTATAATTCAACTATCCTGAGCATTCATTATGTAGTGTTTGTAGGGAGATCAACGCCAGTAAGCTTCAAGATTTTTGATTTTATACGAGGAAAGCCATCGTTAATCTGTTAACGGCGTTGAGAACTTGCACTTTCGTGCTACAAAACCACATCACTTGTCTATTAAGATACTGGAAGATGCATTTCTCTTAATTTTGACAATTTATCATCAGCATTCATTGCCATGCTAACGGTCATGACTGCAAAAGAATATTTATTTTCTGACGCCAAAGCAAAATGGCAGCTACCCGTTGAGCGTACAACTTTGAAATTTCTTACGTCATGTGTTCCGGTAGCGCCAAGACATTGACTTTTCTTTTCTTTTAGTTTCTGGCTCATAGTAGTCAACCTAGGTTTCATTTCCTCTAGCTAACTGGTATGGAAAATTATTATCAGTCTAGTACAAAAGTTGCTGGTTAGGAACAGCTCTGTGTTCATCTGTGTCTTCGTTCAGCATACTGGAAATCCAGTTTTATTATAGATTTGAATGGAGATTGTATTAAAATGCAACCATTATCATGTCGCAACTGAAAACTTTTACATAGTATTTTATTCTCTATTTTTCTCTAAGATGTCGTAAAGTAATCAACCTGTTTCGCCTTGCTTTATATCACAAAGAAAGCTTTACCGAGATATTGAAGCCGAACAATAGAAGGTATTTATCAATCCACCCACGAGGATTGAATGTGGCACAAGGTCTTTTTGATGTGGGTATCCCCGAGCCCGTAGGCTCAGCCAAAAAGAAATAACCATCAAAACCCCCCGAGTGGGGCCAGTTCCATCAACCTCCCCCAACGCAACTCTACCCTTCGGCGGATCTTCGTCAGGGTTCCTCCCTGCAAGCAGAGAGTTCGACAGACACCCGACCCGGCAGCTCACAAAGCACAGATAATACACTTTGATCCTAGTCACCGGGCCGAGCGGGTAGTATTTATCAATCCCCCCACGAGGATTAAATGTGGCACAAGGCCGGTTTAATGTGGGTATTTCCAAGCCCGTAGGCTCGGCCAAAAATATGACCTTTGAACCCGCCTAGACGGGTTCAGGTCCTGTCTACCTCCCCGAAGGAAACCTTGCCCTTCGGCAAAGCTTCCTCCGAGTTCCTCTCTGCAGTACAGAGTTCGACAGACATCCGACCCGGCAGCTCACAAAGCACAGATACTACACTTTGATCCTAGTCACCGGGCCGAGCGGGTATTCTTTTTTGAGATAAGCCGGACAATAGAATCACTTTCTATGTTCCCTCTATAATTGTTATTAAATCTATTGGCCAATCTCCTGCCTGTTTACACATTAAGCACAGGATTTCTAGAAACATTCAACAACAGTTATGAATCGTTGAAGCATTTAGATAATACATAAAACAGTAATAATATCACTTCGCTTTCTACGGAAAAGAGGCTAAACTTTAAAGTTTCCACAATGTTTGATTTTTTGATAGGTTATAAATTATAATGGCCTTCCTCTGCGACCTGTTAATTTAAAATTAATTCAGAACACATATTACTTTGTTACAGAAAATTACACACAAACACACACACACGCACACACACACACACACACACACACACACACATATATATATATATATATATATATATAAACAATATAGTCTTACGGTATGTTATATTCATGACTTACGGCATTCAGTGTCTGACATAAGGCGTATGTAAATATGAAAGTGTATATTGAAGTCATCACCCTGAGCCGATCGCCTGTGTCATGCATAAACAAAATGCTCAGGTCTGGCGACTGCGTTTAAGTATGAAGCAGATTGTTGCCTAAGAGTGTTTACTTCAATGTCCACTCATATATATATATATATATATATATATATATATATATATATATATATATATATATAAAGTAATCCGATAGAGTTTTAGCACTGTAAATGATATTTTTAGTTTATTTATTTATTATACAGTATATTTAGTTATTTTCGTCTACTGTTGTCCGAAAGTAAATAAATATGCTGTTTAATAAATAAACCAAGCGTCTGCTCAAATATGAGTAGCTACTAAAATTAACATTTCAAGTGATAATATTAACCCCACCTATTTCCCAATATTGTACCAAGTGACCAAAAGTCATCAGTTTTGTTTTGAAAGCTCTTTTTTGTTCGGGTGAGAAACTTAATTTCATAGACTCCCCGTGAATATATATACCTACACGATGACGTCTACCAAATAGGCAGATGCTTATATGGTAGTTATCCAACAACCTTCAGCAAGCCGATGATTCACACACGATTGTTCATTCACAGTTTCTAGAAGTTTATATATATTCTCAGCATAAGACAGACTAGATACAATGACTGACAACAACCTATCAAGAAGATGACTGCGCTGGATACGTTTCGTGAAATCTGATGGTAAGACACAGGCAGAGTCATTACGATGTTGTGACGGTAGTCATTACAGCTCTCCATCTAAAAAATCGTTTAAGTATCTAGCTGTTTAACTTTGCTGATCTAGGTGGAATCAGTGCCTTCAGTGTCATTTGAACGTAATATTCATGTAGTTATACGTATGTGGAGGTACGTGTATGGGGTGGTTTATTCCTATGTCGTTATCTAACTTAAATTCGAATTAATCTTTTATCTGCCTTAATCATTCTTCATAGATAGGTTCAATTATGTTGAAGCCAAAATAAACCATGGAGAGAATTACATGTTAATTGGCATTTTTCCTCGCTCCTTTTTTCCGTAATATCACATCGATACATTGTGTTCATTTCCGTATCTCTTTTCCCAATCACTGGATCGTGTGTCAGCCCAATTTGTGCCAAGATCCAGCAATGCATCTTCAGAATGTGTCATAACTCTTCTAGCCCTTCGTCCAACATCTTCCCATTGGCCCAACCTACCCTCCGCTGCTTCCGAGTCATGCAGCGGAGATTAGCAGTTTGACGAGCCGTGAAATCAATTTAGAGGCTAAACAGATGGTGAGCGCGCACGTATAGCGCGATCTCGCCTGGACTGATACGGGACAAACAAACAGCTGCAGTTCCTCGGAAATGCGCCGAGTCTGTGTCATTGGGCAAGTGGAAACGTATCGGAAACGAACGGATGTAGGCGATGCCTCCCTGAACATCTGGTTTCATTTTGGAGATTTTTCTCTCGCCAATAAATTTACACTCACACACGTTCACAGCAAGAGTAGGATAATGAAATGTGACCGAAACCCGCAAGCAAAGCAGTGTTAAATAGAATTGGGCATCCAAGTTAGACAAAGATGGAAAGCAATATCGCTATGCCCCTTACGTTTGCACAAATGAAAGGATATTGTGTAAACGTTTAGAAATCTGAGTCTTGTAACCTGAAATCGAATGTAATCTGCTTGAAACACCATTCCTTCACAAATCAGTAATGATTGTTCGGATCTCTGTTTAATCCAAAAGTATATTTATGATTCTGTTTAAACTTTTCAAGATTGATACATTAATTTATATTAATACGACTATCGATAGCCTGCTTCTGGTTTCGGATCGACGGTTTGTATATAGAGAACTAATTTAAAATAATATTTATCAATTAGTAAAAAAAATTGGAAATTTATATTGAATTGTAAATATAATCAAAAATTATGTCTCTTATATGAGATTTTATTGAAAATAACGTAAGATTTTATGATACCGTGTTGAAGGAAGTTACAGGCGGAAGTTGAAGGATTTATTCGACAAAGTAATAATGGAAACCAAGAGCAAATGACTAAGCAGTATGTGTAAGAAGAGATAAAACATGTGATCTCTAGAAAGAGAAACACCTGAAGTTGCAATCTACGAACTGGATTTTTCGAAAGTACAGAAAACAGGGAAATATTTCATAGACGTCAGAAATTCTGGCAGAAACTTACGAGAATTTTGTCAGGGTCTTCTAATGTTTAACAATTTATATTAAAAAAAAAAAACAAGAAAAAACTAGAAAGACCCTTGAAAATGTTATGGTTTTTCCAGTGAGATTTTCTGATGAATCTTAATTTAATGAATGAATCAATGAATAATCTCATGTCAAGTTCTACCACAATAAAATATTTGTAGAACTAAGTAGAAATAAAAACATTCGAAGTTGACTATTTTTCTATTTCTCTGAAACAGCTGTTAAACACTTCTATGCACCCTTCCTTCTTTATTTCTTTCTTTTTAATTTTCTCCATGAAACCAAGGAATTTCTTTTTCCCTCGTGTCACGTGATCAAAACTGAATAGACTATTATTTACGAGGTATTGGCAGTATACATTAAACACTCTTGCCTTATATTTTTTTTTCTTTCTAACAAAATCCCCGTCTTACGAACATTTCTCTTGATAATAATTTACAAATCATTCAGCAGAGGATTGTTATTTGATTTAATTTATGGTAATTTGATATTTGGCGATTTCCTGACTCAGTTCCTATCGTTTAATACTGTGTGTCTAAAAATGTGGCAATTTTTTTTCTCTCGGTCGCCATTGCATTTGGCTGTGGATCAAAGCGTAGTATCTTATCTTATCTGTTTAATATGATTGTCTCTACACTTCTATCTTGCTTACTTTCTTTTTTCTTTCTTAGCTTTAATTTGAGAAACCAAGTAATGTCTCTTTCCCATTTTCCACGCGATAAATTGCCGAATTTTCTATTATTTATGAGTTTTTGACAGGGTGTAACGGGATGCTAACTACAGAAGTTTTCGACAAGTACAATTATATTAGGATAAGAAAATTGCGATTGAAACAAGTAAGAGAGGCGAACCGTTTTGCAATATCACCCACCTGCATATCATTGAACGGGGCACAATGTTCTCAAGATGAATTGAAAACCTCAGGCAACATGAACCATGGAGAAAACCATGAAGTGAGCATAGGACCAACCTGGCAGATGTAAGTAAAATGGACACGTAATGTAAAAATAGAAATCTGAAAGAATCTGAAATGCATAGGACATATTGAAGACAATCAGGACAGAAAGCAAAGGAGATCTACTTAACTAGCGAACTTTTTTACAACCGGATGACAGAACAGGTATTTTGTGAGATAACACAAAGACTCGATTTTCTAAGTGTTGCAAATGGTAGGATATTCTGCACTAGCCATGATAAGCGTACTGCAGAGAAACGATAGATAAAATGTGGCTGGTTTTAAGATGTATATCTAAATTATATATATATATATAATCAAATTCCTATAAAAGTGGGTTTCTAAAGGTACGTATTGAATAATGGATATGATTACATATCAGATGCTTATTTAAAATTCAAATATAAGTCAGTATTTAATTGCATGCAATGCGTTAGTATTATGAAGCTAGAAATGTTAATATGTGTAGTAGATGGGTTCTAATGGCTGATAGTTTCACATTTCGGCTGGTAAATTCTGACACACATAACCTGTCAAATACGGTAATTATCATTTGTTTAAACTATTTTCCATGGTTCTAGTGAGTGAGTTTCCCAGTATTTCTTGTTCTTCCTTTCTTTTCTTATTTTCCTTTTTTTATGTCGTTACTATCTTGCACAATTCTATTAGGTTGGTGCAAAAATAATGACGTAATAATGTCGTTTTTTGACTTTAAATTACGTCAAAAAACGACATTATTACGTCATTATTTTTGCACCAACCTAATCCTTTCCTCTGGTGTTTGTTTTGATCTGTAATGTTTTTGAATCGTATTCATGAGCGGCGCCTGTGTGTTCTAGGTATTGTCTCCTCATCTGTGAGAAACCCAGTACCAAAATTTAAATTTTTAAAGCTCAAACATCTCAAATGACATGTGAAAAAATAAGAAATTATTTCAAGTTAACAATATACAACGATTAAGATATGTCGTGTCACAAATTTCAGACGAGTAATATAATTTTTATATTCATCCAAATTATCCATATTTAATAAGCTTTGTATCATACATCACCAAACAAAATCAGGAATTAAATTCTTGATTTGTACATGGGTTCCAAAGCTATCCAGATGTTCCTCAAGCTTCAGTTAAATAAGAGGCTTATAGTTTTAGATTTTTTCAAGTTTATGCAATGTACGCTATTAATACAATATAATACATGCATTCTCATTCTTATCCTAGAGAGGCTGTCTCAATTTAAACATTCAATCTCGTGATCGGCTGATGTATATTTCCAGTCTTTTGTTGCACTTAATAAAATTTATCATTTTGTTATCTCTCCTAACTCTTGTTCTGCCAGCCACCTAGTCAAGCTCGCTAGGTTTCATATGCGTTTTTTTTTCTTCTTCTCTCTTCTCTTTCATCTGCACTGTGAGTATCAAATTTCCCAAACACACTTCCGTCCTTATGTATCCATGAAATTGCAACTATTTCTTTCTGATTCTAAGTATAAATATCATGTTTTCCATTCTATCTAAAACTTCGTCGTTGCTCACATTTTCGTACCATGGTATTCACAATATCCTATTGTAGAAGCATATATCTGAAGCTTCAAGTCTTTTAATCTTTGAGGAGATTGTCCATCATTCATTGTCGTATGAGGACTGATATTATATAACAGTTCCATAAACTTTTCTTTGTTTCTAAGAAAATTGTCCTGTCTCTTAATACTTTGCTTAGCTTTCAGAAAGCGATTTTTCTTTACACCTTCCGTTTTCAGGTTTGCACTTTCATTCCTCTCATAAAACACTTCGTAGATATTTAAATTTTTGAACTTGATTGATTTTAGTATGAGTGGTTAATTTACATATCATGCTGTCTCCTTTGATAACAACGAGGCAACCTGTATTCTTGCAATTGGCGTTTAGTCCTTTCTCCTCCCTTTCCTCCACGACCTTTTGCAGGAGATATTTATGTTTCCTTTCTGTCTTCAATCAACAACATGTCATCTTACTTTATCTTGTTAAGATTGTGGCCGCCAATAATGAATCTTGGCAGCACATCAAATTAATTCAGAATAACCTTAGTGTATAGATAGAGTAAGCCCGGTGAGAAAATTCCTTCGACATTACGCCCCTTTCTATTTCTGTATACTCATTGAATTCATTTTCTATTCATATGCAGGCAATTTGCTGCCAGTAGATGATTCTGGATCATTCCAAAATCCTTCCTAAATATGTCAAGTCTACATGGCAGTTCCAATAGTTCTTTGTGGAGTCCTTTATGAAACATTTGTATAATCTATAAAATACTGGTACACATCTGTCTGCATTTTTTTCTCTTTCTGATATGATTTTGAGCATATATATCGCATGCCTTGTTCCAGTGTCTTTAACGAAACTACACTGTTTTCCTATTTCAGGTTTTCGCGCTTTTTTTTTTACGTCTGGTCCTGTTCAGTTTAGCCAGTAATGATTCCTCTTCAGATATTAATATTTATGATCCATCAATATTACTGTGTATTAACAATTCCTCTTTATTGCCGTGGAAGTGTTCTCCGATGTATTCCTTCCAGCATTAAAGTATTTTTATTTCTATTATATCAGCGTCCGGTCCTAGGAGAGTATGCATTTTGTTTCGTGATCTGTGTTTTATTTTTGTTTTATTTTTGTTTTATTTTTGTTTTTTGTTTGTTTGCTCTGTTTATAATTTTATTTCTTTATGCATATTTGCTTTATCTGTACTACTCATTCCTCCTATTTCTGTATATTTTCGTTGATCCATTCTTCTTTAGAGCGCCTACATTTGCTCTTAATTGTTTTTGTAGAGCCCTATATTCTGTACTTAGCCTACCATTGTTAATGTTTTCTTTTCATTATGTCGAGAATTTCATTTGTTATCCATTCCTTTATTATTTGTCTATTTTTCATTGGGATGATCTCGATCGATGATTTTGTTAACGCCGATTATTTTTCCCGCTTTTGTTTGCATTTTTCAGATTGTCCCTCGTAACTACTTTTCGCACTCTTTATATTTTCCTACCCCCACATTCTGGTCATTCTAGAGTCTGTCGCTTTCCATTTCGGTGCTGACTTGGCCCTCTACAATTTCCTTGGTTTCCCCTGAAGTTTACATATCACTGGAAGTTGATCGCTCACAGAATCTGCACTTGGGTGTATTTTCCAGAGTAAAACTACATTCTTGAATCTCTTATTAATAGTTATATAGCCAGTCTGGTTTTTCGTTTCTCTTCCTCTGTTTCTCTATGTCCAGATATGTCTAAATGTTCTTGACAACAAGTATTAGCTATTACCTGGTAATTCGCTGTCCACCATCTAAGAAGAACATTAGTTTATGCTACGGGGAAGATTGTTTTATCAGCAGATGAGACCAAACTAGAAAATATTGCCAGAGGAAAATGAATCAAAATACATGCAATTATTTATCGTGATCATATAAAATCACTATAAAAATGATTAAAGGTAAGAATTGAGAATAAAAGTTACGCAGTTGATAATCGAGGTTCAATGTTTTTGTCCTGTGCTAAATGACTGGTTGATTTGTTTTTATTTATTTTTTTTTTTTTTTGGTGGGGTTATTATTTTTTGTTATTGCAATAAAATTATGTTGCTGGTAGAACTGCATATTCTTTCAAATCTATTATTTCACCACTCAAATATATATGAGATTTCTTGGAAAAATTGAGGTATTACAGTTTTATGCATAATTATAGGAGTAAACTATTCCGAAACCGATTTATATTAACGAAGTTGGTAGGTGGAATGCAAAACCTATTTATTTGTTCTATTGATACTAATGCATAGGTTTATTTATATTAGGTAGGTGCAAAAATAATGTCGTTTTCTCACATAGTAACATATGTGAGAAAACGACATTATTTTTGCACCAATTTAATAGCATAAGCTGTAGATATATACACAGTTCTTTCTTTATTTCCTTATTGTGTTATTCCATTATATAATTAACATATTAATTTATATGAATATTATTCGTCAGTATATTCTGCCTGGTTAATTATGTTAGTAATATTTTTCATACATTTCACGCCAAGCAAGGCACAATAAAGTCATTAAAACACAAGGGGTTACGAGATATGTGTGTGTGTGTTTGTGTTTAGAATAATAAAATATAGTTTTAAGTTATCCTATATTTATAGAGTAAAATTGGTCAATATCGGTTATAGAATGTGAGTTAATATCAGTCATTTTTAATGCTGGAACGCAATTTTCAGAACCTGAAAAGATGCGGTTAGGCATGAGAGAGACTGCTGTTCATACCAAAGTTCACATTTCTCATGCACACGCACACTCACACACACACACACACACACACATATATATATATATATATATATATATATAGATAGATAGATAGATAGATAGATAGATAGATCTGCATGTATATATGTGTACTTACTAAGAAAGTAATGTTATTTAACGTCAAATTAAGATTCTTTTAGTAAGGCTAAATTTACAAAACGAATGACACGGAACCTCCCTGCTCTTTTTTCGTATATTTAATCTACATCGTGGTAGGTTTAATGCGAATACTACGCATTGGGAACACTGAACAGTAGCGCGTGTTCATTTTCGGATGGTAAGTGAACTAACTACTAATCAATTTGTTCGTTTCCAGTGCATCTGTCAAGGCGAATTTTTCTTCTCCTAATGAAGCCGGAAGATGTTGACGGGATCTGAACATCTGAAGATGCTCATACGCTGGCTTCCTGAAGAGAAATTCTGGTCAAACAATCCGCTCTTTCTTCATGAGAATTCCGAATAGGCTTGCCGTTTCCCAGGCCATAATGACTCACAAAAGTAAGAGAAATAGCAAGTCGATATAGATGCGCGTTTAGCCGCCATATTCTTCCATATTTCATTCAAAATAAAGTGGTATTCCGGCTATCCAGGATTTAAATTCCACACGATAGTGAATCACTTCTTAAAAACACTTATTAAATGTCCTTTTTAAAAGTATTTCTATATATAATTCAGCGTAATTGTTGTTATAATTTTCACTCTTTGCGTAATAAAACGTTTTTATTCCTCTATCAAGTGACATTAATTAAATGTGTCTGTGTCTTGTAGTTGTCTCCCCTCCGCAAGTAAATCTATGTTATATGATGATTTTTCTAAGGGTAGATTAAATGTAGCATAAGGCCGAAAGTACGGATCACCTAGTGAAGTTCGAACTCACTACTAACTCTTCTAGCAAGACAAGCTTGCTAATCACTATACCAAGTCGGTTGCTCATCTGTGTATGATATATTTTCATACTCCTGTACAAGTTTTCACTTCCAACAAACATTATATATAGAATGACACGTAATTCCTTTATTCCAAAATGACATAAACTTCTCAAAACCTCTATAAATAAATATTCTTGTTTTCGCCAATTACTCAATGGAGAACATCCTGAGATAGCACGAGTGACTCGAAAATGAATATAAATAGTATTTTTTTAATAAATGGTTAATTCAAGATAAAACGCCGTATGAGTTTTCCGAATAAATTACTAATGTTTAAATATTTTATCATATTGATTCAATGCAAAATAAAATCAAAAGTGAAGGGATTTTCAAACTCTGATTAATTATTTATGTTTTAATGCTCCCAGCCTGATTATTAATATAAACATTAGGTATAGATTTATTTTACTATCCTTATTCTTACGCCTGCATCAAAAACAGGAGTAAATAAAGCCGTAAATTTGTGCACAATTTGCCAGAGTCCTCATTTCTGGAATACCTTGGAACAATACACAGAATAAAATCGTACTTTGATATAAAAAGAAACTGGAAATGTTTGCGCATATATAATGATTAACAAATATCGAATTATTTAAATTATGTCTAATCGAGGCATAGTAAAAGAGATAGAAGAAAAGAGATATTTTATTGATTGTTTCTTCAAAATTGTGAAGATCAATAAAATGCCTATTTGATGTCGCTTTTTTAAAATGTCTAGATTATGTGATTAGAAAACAATATATTGCAAAATTGCTTCATTTTACTTTCTTCTGTTTCAAGACGAAATTAATGTTTCATTGTGAAAGATAGAGTGGAGTCAATGAAGGAAGAAATAATGTAATAAAACATGTATTAAAAATACGATAATAAGAATCGCAATAATTTTATCCTGCATTCTCTCGATTTCTTATACTCTCTCTCTCTCTCTCTTCTCTCTCTCTTTCTCTCTCTCTCTTTCTCTCTCTATCTACATTTGTGTATGTCTGTACGCGCGCGCAATTGCATTAATGTGTGTGTGTGTGTGTGTGTGTTATTTCGTGAGTTGGAAGTTGATGCAGTGGAATGTAATGTTGATTGGATTTGTTTTCGCTTATTCAAAAAGCTATCACCCAATTCCCCGGATAATCAACATCTCCCGCTTTACATCAGTGACAAACTTACCCAGATCTTCTTTATATACGATATACATTTTTTTTAATTCATTGCTTTTCATCAGGAGGGAAGAGACAATTCCATTCGTTTTCTTCCCCACCTCCCAGTATTTGGGTTTACATTCAGGCCATGCTTAGAAAACAGTCACTCATAAATAGCGAAATATAGAAACGAATGAGAAATGTATAATTTCTTTTACATTTCTCTATACTATAGATAGCTTCAGAATATAAACTAATACAGACATAGAGAAACATACATACATACATACACACACATACACACACATACACACACGCACACACACACACACACACATATATATATATATATATATATATATATATATATATATATATATATATAATTCAGCTTAACTGCTGTTAACATTTCTTTTCACTCTTTGCGTAATAAAATTAATTAATTAAATGTCTTTGTGTCTTGAGTTGTCTCCCCTCCGCAAGTAAAACTTTGTATATTATATAGTGATATTATATTGTTAGAACGTTCGCTTTCTGACGATGGTACCGGGGTTCGATTCTCACCATGGTTGATTTGTCAGGTAGGTGATTTCTTGATGTTATCGGTCTCGAGGAAGCGGTCCCAACGTGAAGCCCCGTTGGAAAGTATCTGAAAAACACACTACCGGTAAGCCTAAACATTCTGAGTAACACTGGGTAGACGACACTCATGGTCACTGAGCGTTTGAGCGTGCTAGCCTTGTTCAGCTTGTGGTTGACGCTAGATAACGTGATCGCTCGCAGAAAATTGTAACTAACCTCCTCTCAGCATAGTTGCAGTACAAACCAAAGGTTTGCACTGTAACGGGGATTAACTAGTCGCCCAAGTAGACTGGCATCCTCGGATTCGAGTTACTGCACCATTTATATATATATATATATATGTATATATATATATATATATACATTTAATTGAATTAGGAAACAGAAACTCTTAAGGCCATCATTCAATATATTTTATTTTCCCAGCTGGTTTATTACTGGTTCCTCAGATCACATTTCTAGCATAAAAAATCGTTTCAAATTAACGTATTATTTCTATACGCTTTTTAAGTTGAGGAGTTGTGAGAAGCGGGGAAGAAGATACATATGGTCGAAATTAGAGAAGAAAGGGAGAGATAGGAATAATTTTAAATATATTATTATTAAAATATTTAAGAGCGAGGGAAGCGGTTAGGACAAGACATTGACCTACTTCATAATTCCTCTCACAGGAAAAGAGAGAAAGAGAAAAACGAAAATATATAAGAAAGCAAATGTGGAAGCAGGGGTGGGAGAAAATAGTCGGGAAAAGAGAAATGGAAGAATAAATTTATATATATACGCATATTGCAGTTAATTTTCAAAAACACATTGATATAGTTTATAGTTAACGATTGACATTAATTTAATTATTACCAACAAAATAAAATAGGATGAAAGGGAAAATAATATGAATATAAAATAAAGAAAACTATCAATATTATTAATAACAACTAAAAAGTAAAAAAATAATAAGTAAAATCTAAAATTTTAAATTTTAAATTTAAAACGACTTAAAAATTCAAATAGTATCGAAAAAAATATAATATCGAAATGAAAAAATAATATTATGATATCGTAATAATAATAATAATAATAATAATAATAATAATAATAATAATAATAATAATAATAAAACTACCAATGAGGAATAATAATAATAATAATAATAATAATAATAATAATAATAATAATAATAATAATAATAATAATCCAAATGAGCGGGATAACGCTAAAATAATATTGATGAAACCGTGATATTAGATCAGTTATAACCAATTTAACCATATATATTTCTGCATATATGCCCTTATAAACACACAAACACATATACAAGTACCTATACACCCAAATACACACACACACACACACGTATATATATATATATATATATATATATATATATATATATATATATATATATATATCCATATATAAATATGCACATATATACTCTCATATATACTAATACTATATATACTCATACATACATAATAATAGTCACTATTGACATTGAGCTCATGTTTACATACTCTTCTATCCGGATTAACAAACTTTTCTTTACCTAACTATATATATATATATATATATATATAGGAAGAAATATATTCTTAATATAGTCTTGCTATATTTATGGGATAAAGTGCTCAATATCAGAGATATGAGTGTGTAAATATAAAGGTCAACACATACAGGCGACAGTCTGTTTCATATATATATATATATATATATATATATATATATATATATATATATATATATATATATATAAATTCTGAGAATAGTTTCCATGTAGAACTTAATGTCGAGGACAGAGTAAGAATATAGTATTATAATATAAATGTCTCATACTTATATTACCTGATTATAATTTATTATATTGGAATCATATGTTCCAATTCATCAGACCTGCAAATTCAAATGATTTGGATCATGATTACGATTCCAATGAAATAAATTATAACCATGGAACATTAGTGTTTGAGCACACACGCACCCCCCATATATATATATATATATATATATATATATATATATATATATATGTATGTATGTATGTATGTATGTATATATATATATATGTATATATATATATTACAATGATGCCCCCCTTGTACAAGGCTCAGCAGATTACAGAGTCAGAGACATAGTTTATGCGGATATGAAGCGAAGATAACAGTTAACCCTAGATGTGACCTGGTTAACGTAGTAACTGATGGCAGTCATCACCTTGCGTGGCGTTTTCACAGAGAAGTGGTTAGTGGGAAGAGGCTATTTGTTTGGAACTCACATGTCACCAATGGAATTCGAACGGAATGACGGTGTTTCACTACAATACGTGTGCCATGGCTGATCTTCGTTGTGAATGTTACAACTATTGGAACTAAGGAAAATTTATTTATCTGTACACTTTCCATGAAAATAGCGAGCGTAGAGCAAGAGGCTTCGTCTGTGAGAAAGTATCTGCAGGGAGGAAACATTTCATAACCCACAAGCATGCGGAGACATTTTGGGACCCTAGCAAAATCTGAAACTGAAGACTGAGTAGCTACTGTTCATTTCCGGCAGTTGTAGTCTATTGTGACATGACCTGTCTTGTTCTTGTAAATATAATGGATAAAAGTATGCGTCAGGTACTTTCTGGTGCGGTACAGGGAATCACCCATTCAGTGATGTATGGATATACGATTTCAATATAGATCTGGGTTGAGTTTACATCCTAATAGTTGATCAAGTCATGTGTCCTTCGTGAAAGAAAATCCTTTCATCGCGATTGGTGATAGTTCCGGGTCCAACTGGTGATGATTTTCTTTTCGAGCCATTGGATACAAGCCAGTTAATCTCGACTGAGCTGTAAAAGCTAGGCGAGTGGAGTAAGCAGCTGATAATCTCTGTTCATCTAGCGTTTTTGAGGTGCAGTCATATACCCGGTTACATGAGCATATATATATTGAAAAATGATCGGAGTATAGTCAAGCAGATCAAGTAGCTCATGTAAGATAGCGACAGGGTTGATCTTAGAAGCGAATTTTTGGTGTTATTTGTCTATTGTCTCGGTGATTCTGCGAGTAATGTAAATGATGACATCATTAGTGAAACTGGCCAATCAAAACATCTCATTTTGGTTGCTGAAGGGGTTATTCTTATTGACGTAACCAACAAACCTTTTGCTGATTATAGCTTCAAACTTTTGCTAATGACACTAAAGAGAATAATGGGTCTATATTGAGTAATGTTTGAGTGTTCACCGGTGTTCTCGAAAATCAGTGGTCATCTTTAGTTATTAGGGGGGTGTAGTCCACAGTTGCGGTTTCTTCAGTGGGATATAATTATCATTGCCAGTTTCGGACACGAACAGGAAGCCAGGCTTGACATCAAGATGATGTGTAATCAATATACGTAATCTACGTCCCAACTTCACACAGGTGGAACTCCCACTTCTGTGAAGTTGTAGCGTAGGTTACGCATATTGGTGTAGGAAATGGCAAATATGTTGTCTAATTTTTCCATGTTGAATTTGAAAATTGCGTTCAATTTAATTGTGTTAATGTTAGATAGCAGTGCGACAATCACACCCACAGTATATGCTTCAATAACGTGAGTTGAACTATCAGGAGATACAGTCATAACAGCATGGTCGCTCCACCGGAGTCTAATGCACGGTCCAGAACCAATTGACAACATGACTATAGAATATTCCCGATATTATACAGCTGCCTGATTTACAGCCTCCTCCAAACTTAATAAAGTATCGTATCCCTGACTATCAGGCGGATAACACCAAAACCCAGACAACGTTTACCAAGTTTTTTCGGGGTGCATCAGCATTCCTTAACCACATTATCATTCCCCTATATTATATATTAGTCATTGCAAGTAAAGATTCACACATTCGAAGCTTTTTTTCTTTTTACATTTCACTTCAAGCAAGGCAGGAGTGCCACTATCACTCAAGGGGTTACAGAGAGAGGATCACGAATAAAAAGACGTGATTAGGGAAAAGATAAAGAAAAGGACGCGGAATTAGATCCAGGCATCAGAAGATGTCATTGACATGACATTTGTATAATTGAAGACTATAACTGTCAAGGAAGTAGGTAAGAGGGAGGAAGTTCCATAGACGGCAAGTGCCAGACATGAAGCTATTTGAGTAGAACAGATGGCTACATTTAACTGTTTCGACAGTGAAAGGTGGGTCTGAGATGCCAACCTAGTAACAGGCTTAAACTCATTCAGTTAGAGAACCAGCGAAAGTAGAGCAGTTACCGTGAACGTACTTGCAGAAAAGACAGATGGAAGTGACGGCACGTCTCTGAGAAAGTAACTGTAGGCGAGATGCCTGACCAGGACCAACTAGATTGCATATCTGTCTCTGGATTTTGTTGAGGACCGTGAGACGAACAGCAGGGGCTCCATATATGGCAAAATTATTCCATGTAAGTGCGAATGGTTCATTTATAGATTGATAGGTTTATCTTGTTTGTTTTGTGGGGATTTTCTTTTCCGAAACAGCTCATTGTAATGCGATCCATATCTACAGTTATCTTCTTAGAAGAAAAGCTGCTTTTCATGTAGTTAATAGGGATTGACAAAGATTTCTCCATCCCGTCTTGTATAAAAGCCTTTTTATCTTTCATTCATATTTCATCCTACTTTCTAATTTTAAAAAACGAATTAGACCCAGTTATTTATTTTCGCCTAACTTAAGCGGAAGATACATATAAAAACCAATACATTGACCAAGGAGTTTCAAATAATTTACAATGACTAGAACCGTTTCATTATATCCGTTCCTGCCGCACCTGCTAACTGTATATTCCTTAAGTATTATCCGAGTTTTTTTTTGTTATGAACCGCAAATAATATATTCA
Source organism: Acanthosepion lycidas (assembly GCA_963932145.1). Classification (NCBI taxonomy): domain Eukaryota; kingdom Metazoa; phylum Mollusca; class Cephalopoda; order Sepiida; family Sepiidae; genus Acanthosepion; species Acanthosepion lycidas. Next base: position 118,841,206 of record OZ010571.1, read on the forward strand.
TTTGACGAGCATCATTTTTGCGACAAATCTTCTGTAGCCATACGTCCCATCATTAAGAATGCATCCACTTTACGTTTCATTTAAGTAGGTTCTTACCTTTACCAAAATCAAGGTGCACTAAATAAGGGAAATTATGCGAATTTTCTTCCGTCTTCAATGTAGGAATATATATATATATATATATATATATATATATATATATATATATATATATATATATATATATATATATATTCTTCCGTCTTCAATGTAGGAATATATATATATATATATATATATATATATATATATATGTATATATATACGCTAAATTCGATATTTGTGTGTATGCTGATATGACTGTCACATTAATCAAAAGCTAATTTAAAAATATATATATAGATAAAACTAAATGGCTTCTAAGAAAAAATACTGAAATCACTTTTTACCAAAACTGTAGAAAGAAGAGCATGCAATAGATGTAAAAAAAGAAGAAAGAACGCTTTTGTTTTACGGCTTCATTGTACACGGCAGGCTCCAAGAAAAATGGTCTTATATTTGCTTTGATCTCGACATTCCATCTCGATATTTGCGAAGGTTAGTTTAGCACGACACAAATTCACATTAAAACAAATGAAAATAAGAAGATAATATTATGCAAATCTTCTCGCTAGGGAAGTCATACCTGCTTACAAAACTAAGATTTTCATTGATTTTCCTTTTAGGGGTTGACATTGAACACCTGCCTGTATAACAAGGGCTGGCTGGATATGTTCAGATCATTTGGATATATAGGGAATTCATTAAGCAAGCTTAATATGCATTAGACACCAAACATAACCGTACTTCCTATACGGGATTAACACTCTCCTATAGACATACTTGGCAGTGATGTTCTTGGTTGATTCTATTTATTATATGAGAGTAGGTTTCATCATGACTATGAACCTGTTCATTCCACATTTATCTGACAGGTTATTTGGCAACAATCAGAATTACTCTACTCTGTCAGAAATCCTTGTCATTCAAGCATTTGTGACATAGCTGAGTAATGTTATTTTTGCCAAAAATTGGTCCATTAAGATATTTACGTTTTTGGAAGTGAGGTATACGATCATAGACTCAGCTACTGGTGACCCCGAAGAAAACTACCGTAGACGAGTCCCTTCATAAGTTCTTTAGCAGCTATGATGAGAACAAAGACGGCTAGGATTCACTTGTATTAGACTGGATATATTTTCGAAACTACTTGTAGAGGTAGAATTTTCTTTCAAACCTATTATTTTAACCAAGCTGCAAGATATTATTCTACTGTCTCATTCATTCTTTATCTCACGAAGATACTTTTTGAAAATGAGCTAACTTGGAGAATGCTTATATCCATTTCCAACATATTTATAATGCATTTGGTTAGTGAATTCTTATTGGGAATGAATGGTCTTATATTACACTGACTTTTCAGAAACGGCTGCTTATAGTTTGTACTATTTTTTCTTATTTTGTGATTAGTATAAATAGCGAACTACTCTCATTCAACTCGTTCTCACCCGAGATCACGGCGTCGTAAACAAGCTGGGAAAATACAATCTACGCCTTGCATGAGACAAAATTGTACAATGAGGAAGATGATCCGTGGTCAGATGTGGCGTCATTTAGACTGAATGTCTCTGAGTACGAATAAACGTATTAAACCCCTGCGCCAATGGTGGTCCTTCTGCATATTATGAACGTAAGCTGAAATTCAGACAGTTTATTTTTGTTTTTATCGACTCTTGCAGCAAATAAACACAACTAATCTGAGTTTCGTAAGTTTTATCACTGTCAAACTTTCTTTAATTTCCAAATTGCAACATTTCTAAAATAAGATACGTAAAAATAAGTAAAGATTTGATTAGACTTCAAAATATGTTTACAAAACAATTTGATCTAAAAATAAACGTTGAAAAAATAAGGTAGATTAGTTAATATTTCTTCTTTTAGAAATTATTAGGTTGGTTCAAAAATAATGACGTAATAATGTCGTTTTTTGACGTTAAAAATACGTCAAAAAACGACACTATTACGTCATTATTTTTGCACCAAACTAATATGTTATATATTATTTTTAATCGACAAGACTGACTTCCTATCAATATCAAGCTAATGACTAAAAACTTACAAATGTCGTGTAGGAATAACTTGGAGCTATGTTAGTTCCATGAAGAAAAGGAATGCATGGAATATCGAATTCATGATGGTCTCTTTTACTTCTGTTAAAATAATAATCATATATACCAAATATGAATACTTCATTTTTTTCTTCAGAAAATGTGTCTTCACGACTTTTTTTCCATTGTACGTAATGATTTAATCACGTCAGGAGGCTGACCGAATTATTATGTTGGTGCAGAAATCATGACGGTTTTTGACGTTAAAAAATACGTCAAAAACCATCATTATTTTTGCACCAACCTAATATATCATGATTGAATATAGGGAGATACATAGATATTGCATTAAAACTAATACATATTTATACAGTGGCAAAGATGTATAGATTCCCACTCTTGTAGGGCCACACATAGCAGAAGGTTCGAAGAGGAAGTACCAGACTGAAGGCGATTCATATCCGAAGATCCCAACGACGGAAAATGCAAAGATCTCAATGGCTAAACCGGTGAAGTGGGCAGTGAATTCGAGCTGACTTAACCAAAACGGACCTTTAACGATCAAGTATCCAACAGCCCGATGAAAACAGGTTTGGCAGATCTCATCTGTCTCACTCCCTTTTGACCCGGGAAGGAGGCTTTTCTGGTAAAGTTTGTAGCTTTCTTGGTTAGGCAGAGTTGTCCGCAAAAAGACCAATTCACGCGAATGGCCATGTCAGATCCTCTTTGGTTCACAGCAAAATGTACTCCCGGCACCAAGGGAGGGAAAGAAAATAGGGAGAGGATGATCCCGATTCTCGGATGGCAGTGGGTATAGAAAACATATATATGAAGTCTCACACGGATTCTAAAAAGTTGAAATCGATTAGACACAATCATATCTATCTATATCCCTCTTTCTCTCTCTCTCTCTCTCTCTCTCTCTCTCTATATATATATATATATATATATATATATATATATATATATATAAGTGAACATAGAAGTCAACACTTAAAAGCGACAGTCTGTTTCATGTTATTTTATATTTACACACGTTCTATCTCTGATATTGAGCACTTTATCCCATACAGATAGCACATCTTAAGACTATATTTCTTCATATATATATATATATATATATATATATATATATATATATATACAAGCTGCATGGCCCGGCGTTGCCCGTGCTTGATTCAAAAATCGTACGACTCATACAGAAATCGCTATCACTTGACTTAAAATATTTTTGCCCTTCTTTGCCTTTAAAGGAGTGCCCTTCCCGTGCTGATGTTGCTACATGCCTTACTTCTTGCCTCTCTCACACTGCGAATTTTTTCTAAGCTCTATACTAAACATTAAATCTTTTATGAAATAGCACAAAACGATCAGATTTAAAAAAGGACTCGAAACTGGAAAAACCAAATGAAAAATGAATGTTAACAATAAATACTTTTTCACACCCAACCCAGTTCTGCAGAATCAGAATCAACGTTGAGTTTAAGCAAATGACGAATGAAGCAATCGATTTTTTGGCATACTAGTTAATATTCGTGTCAGTAAGATGCTGGCTCTTATGCTGGCCAATAGACTCTCCCTGCCTACTCGTGGCAGCCAGCTATAGATTCTCACTCTGCCCAGTATAAAATGGCCGCAAACTACATGAAAACTGCTGTAGAAGCATGAAAATATCGATTATTTCCACTATCGATGGGAGTTGGGAAATGCAAAGTCGGTCTTTGTCTTCCCGCTAAGTTGGAGCATGTGCATGTAAATTTTGGTGTAAATCCGTCGAAAATTGCGGCCGTGCATTCGTTACACACACACACACACACACACACACACACACACGCACACACACACACACACACGCACACACACACACACACACACACACACATCCTGCCTTTTATAGATAGAGATATGATTAAGCAGCGTCTAAATTTCTTTATAAATATTTAGATTTATTTTCCTAATGAGCATTGATTAATTTAAATGTATGTTTGTTACCATACTTTTAAGCAAGGTTACAATGAAGCACTATCTTGTCCTAGACAATTATTCATGTCAGAATGTTTTTTGCACATTTATTAATCGTGCATCTACATGTTCATGCATCTAATATTACTGCCACATATGGTCTGGTGCTTGTGTTATATATCTTCAGATTCTTCACTATATCTACACCAAAATATATACAATGTTATCATTCCCGACATGACATTCCAGCCTCTGTCATATTTTCCGCCGTAACTTAGGTAACCTTTAATTCTTCTATAAATATTTTCACAGTAAATATTTCCATTAAGTTTCATCCTTGCTACCCAGAATGCATTGCTTTAAACACAGAACTAGATTAACAGTAAAGTCTCAAAAGGTCACTGTTGGAATTGTTCGTTATAGCCATACGTCCTCTGCTAGTTTATTCGCCCATCCATCGAGATCACGCGAATCCGTTTAGCCATCAGGTCCGTAAGGGTACGATATAAATTGCAGCCGCAGTAGAGTTAGTGTTACTCGTCTGATGGAATCCAAGCTTCTTCGGGCTTGTTTGAAGTCATTTTCCTTCTCCTAGACTGTTTGTCATCAAAGTCTACAGAACCCAATCTGTCCTGCTATTTACTCAAAGATGGAGTGGGGAAGAAGATTTATACTATTCCCAAGGATCCGACTGGAATTCGAACTCGTCTCTCCTCAATTCGAGCCGCTATCCTTTACTCCACATTGCCTCCTTCCCCACAATATCATGGTTATGAATATGTCTGAAAACTTCCTGCTTTTTAGTCAATTATGATCTTGAAAAAATTAAACGCAATTAAATGCTATATCAGTCATCATCTGTCTCCTTGTATTTTGTTAGTTTGTCTCTGTTTCACACGCAGCAACGACTTATAATTCTTTGCATCAGAGGAAATGATTAAAAACTTATTAGATATAACTTTTAAATATTAGAATATATCTAATTATTTGAAGTATATATTTAGTTTCTTTCTTTCCTCTGCATTCATTTTGCAAGTGTTTGTCGACCATATCGTCTTCAAATGAACACTTCAAAACATTTCTTTCCAAACATTTTAACATCCACATTTTTACCGATATCTTCTTTCTGATTTTGATCGATGAAAATTATTTTCCCTACTTTTAACATATTCCAATAATTTTGGTCCCGGAGCGTAAGCTTTTGCAAAACTTCCGGTTTATCTCTCTAGAAATGATCCCTAAATAGGACCCAGGTTTCACATAATAACGATATTTCATTTGGGATTTGGCACAGTTGACAATGGAGGAGTGTATGTAGCATTTAGTTTTGTTTTTGACAGTAATATCGTTAATTTTCATCTTATCTTCCTGCCATTATTCTTCATTGCTATGCTTTTTTTGAGAATTATTGGATTATAAACCCAGAAAAATATGTAGCAATTTTTTTTTTTTTTTAACTTTTTAAATTTTCCACAAAGAGATGCACAAGGTTCCATCATCAGCGAGAAAGGTCTATCATGGTGGATGGAATTCTCTCAAGATGTTTATTACAAAAAGAAATAGGGAGGAATGAAAATGATTCTTCTCAGTTTACGGGGCGCAACGTGTCTTAACTGTGAAGATAAGGTCTGATGGAGCTAAGGATTTAGCAGTTTTAACTTTATCTTTACAAAAGCCCGATCTGACTCTCTAGATGTTAATTTCCCTGTTTAAAAAAACGGCTATGATCCCTACTCAGAAACATATCGTCCCATTCTGACGCTTAACAATAAGAAGAAATAGTCTAATCAAACAATCCATTAATACTTTAATGCCTTGAATACCTATTAGAACTCAAGCTCCTCCAAAACAGTAGAAATTATATATACGATCAAACGGTAAAGATGATGGAAATATGACTGGTTCCATTTGCTGCTTCATTATTTGAATCCTGCTATACTTTATCTTTACAAAAGCCAGATCGGAATAAAAAAAAAAAGATTAATGCTGCCATAACCCTGCCCGGTCATCACATGCCTGGTTTGATAAGGTTCAAAAACGCCTGTGCACACGTGTGAGTGATGAATTATATATTTACCCTACAAACCTTTTCCAAAAGAGGAAACTAAAATACTAAATCTGTATCTCTACCAGACCTTATCTTCGCAGATAAGAGATGTTACGCCTCGTAAACTGAGACCAATCATCTTCATTCCCTTTGTGTTTCATTTGTTCGAAGGAAATTACACTCATATATATATATATATATATATATATATATATATATATATATATATTAATTGATTCATCGAGTCTGATAGAAACCTCAGGAAGCACTGGACGGCCGTTTCGTCCTATATTTGGAACTCATCAGCAGTGCGCATCCACTGCCGAGGGAGTCGAAACCCCGACAGTTAGGTTGGCAAGCGAACACCATACCAACCGGGCCTCGGTGACGAACAGATTGCAAATCAGACTCAATGTAGCGCCGCTCACTCCCACATTCCGTGGTGGAACTCAACTGAGATTCTCTCTGACCAGAGGACTGAGCCTCCTGGAGCCACGACTACTCTCACCAAGCCGCTCCAACTGGAGCATTAGAAGCTGGTTCAAGCAATGATAAACACAGATAGTAAATCTATCTGTGTTCATCATCGCTTAAAGCAGCTTGAACATCGGTGGAGCAATTGGTATGGTGTTTGCTTGCCAACCTAACTGTCGGGGTTTCGATTCCGTCGGTAGTGGATGCGCTCTGCTGATGAGTCCCAAATATAGGACGAAGCGGCCGTCCAGTGGTTTCTATCAGACTCGATGAATCAATTAATATAATTATCAAATCCTCCTAATTACTATATATTTATATATTTATTTATTTATTACTATGGTCATTTACTTTGTGGAATAGAATTTCTACGTCTAGAGTATGACGATAAACTACATCGGGCAGCAATGCCTCTGGTCGGGACGTTTTAGGGAGCGTTAAACCACCTCTTAATTTCTAGGTCCACTCTGAGCCGTGGTGTTAACACCTGTTAAGTTTCTAGCTAAGAGTAAATAGCGCCCAAACTGGGGACAAAACTCTATGAAAGTATAGAAATAGATTATTAAAGCAAAAATAACAGTAAGACATTTTGAAAAAATATTACTAGCAATATATTCTTCAATAATAAAAAAAAATCTTGTCGGCATTAAATAAGACAGTAAGGTTGATAGACCGTAAAACAAAACAAACCCAACCCAGAATTCCCAGAGGAAATTTTATCGATCACTACAGCCTTAAACTGTTAAAGGTAAACTTTTTTCTCTCTTACATGTCATCATACAACGCTCTTCTTATATCATCTTCTTACACTAATACAAAAAATATTTTCTAACCCTCTACCTTGAGTGGCTCTAAGGCCATATATTGGGTAAATATTAATTTTAAAAAGTCAACTTCCTCGTTGTTTTAGCGCGTTGTATGAGTTATGCATAAAAAAGAATAATTTTAATGTGAAATGTTTCCATCAGCCGCTGATGTTACTTGAGGCTAGTGAGAATGTATACGTGTTTTCTTGGAATTATTTACGAGTGAAAAGAAAATCTAATTACATGACAGCAATTAGGGACATGGCCGCTTTTATTTGCGGTATTTACTTCGTGTAAAATGGACGTCTGTATTTTATTTTGAAGTTTCATACATGTTATTTAACTTTTATTCAGGTTCCATGCAGACATACTGGGGCTGTTTTCTAATAAAGTCCATGCAAATTGCACTTTAAATGCATTCACTGTTTAAGTCAAGACGACAGCGTTTTGTGTTTTTATAACATTTCGTGAGATTGCTCGTTATTTTCCAAAGAAATAATAGTCAGATGCAACGCTATTATGTTCCTAGAATGTGTCTAGATTGATATTTCAACGGTATGAAAATAATAAAATCATTGAATAGATATAAGTATTAAATTATAACATAGTAAAAATAACAGTGAAAAAACTAATGATGAATTATGTGAGAGTTTTAAAAGCTTCTTTTTTCTTGAAAGATTTAAGTCCAAGAAATTCCTTTCTGAGTTTTGCATGATGAGAACATTAACAAATTTCTCCTCTTTTATATTTTCTCTCACTTCCCCGTGCCTGACTAGAAGATATATGTGGATGGGTTTAAATATGAGTATATTTGCGTGTGACTCTGGGCATGTATTAGTCATTGCGTGTACATGTAAGTGGCAGCATGTGAGTAAATATGTAGGTTTATCAATTCTGCTTCCAGATTAATGAATTGCAAATTTCCCCACGGTGCCAGTAAACGGCGTTCGAATGTTTGCAAGTTTGGGTCTTGGATGCATATTTTAAAAACATTGAAAAAATTTTGCTTGAGAGATTGGTGTGAAAAAATATTTTTTGCTCATAGCAAACACCATAACATATTTTCATAAATCCACTCTATTATTAAGTTTTTATATATATATAAAAATTTGAATCCTTCGCTACATAAGAGACCTCATTTTTTCAAAAAAAGAATCCAAAAACTTCAATATAATTATTAAAATTAAATTGAATTAAAGTATCAAGCTCTGTTTCATCCTCAAGCGAAATTTTTGGAATAACTAATCTTGAAATTTACGCAGCTTTATAAGCATATTCATTCGCAAAATTAATTACGGGTATATATATATATATATATATATATATATATATATATATATATATATATATATATATATATATGTAAAAGTGAAGATAGAAGTCAACACTTAGAGCCGACAGTCTGTTTCATGCTATATGCAATCGTGGCTTGACGATTGCATATAGCATGAAAGAGACTGTCGCCTCTAAGTGTTGACTTCTATGTTCACTTTTATATTTACACACGCTCTATCTCTGATATTGAGCACTTTATTCCATACATATAGCACACCTTAAGACTATATATCTTATATATATATATATATATATATATATATATATATATATATATATATATATATATATTATTATTATTATTATTATTATTATTATTATTATTATTATTGTTGTTATTATTATTATTAATGCAAACATTATTGTAGTGTCTGCTACACGTGTTTGCGTGAAGATTCTCTTTTTAAAATTAAATTTATGGCTGACGGCCTTGAGCATCGAAAGTGTGAATGCCCTAGTCAAGAAAATATACCACTCTGTAGACTTTAATTTTACTGTTTAAATAAACGTCTGTAATGCCTACGCAGAGATATATCGTCTTTTTTCTGACGCTTGACAGTAAAAAGAAATGATCTAATCAAACAATCCATTAATTCTTTCATGCGAAATGCTGAAAGGCCCTCGACTTAGATGGCATAGTATAAGAATATTTTGAAAGTGAGTATAGCTATTTACCATAAGGAAAAAAAAGGTCTCTAAAAGTTTCGGTTTAGTATTCTTCTTAACAGGTAGAGACACTAAAACATTGCCAACTATCAACCTATTATTTGAATATAGATCATATGTAAATTATTGTCATTAGTAATAACAGCAACATACCAATCGATCAAGATGAATAACAGACATATGAAGGTTTCATAAGGAGATTTGAAGTAAATTGTATATAAATAAACAAAAGTAAATATAGAAAATCAAAGAAAAACACATAACATCACATTCCTGGATTTTTTTTAACCTAAATCTTTTGATTCAGTTTATCATCGAAATTTATGTAAAGGGTATTGAGATTAGATTTGATAACAATTTTGGAATAATTCGGCTACACAAACATAGATGAACGAAAATGCTTTGATAAGGAGAAAAGCTACATATATAATTATATATATATATATATATATATATATATATATATATATATATATGTGTGTGTGTGTGTGTGTGTGTGTGTGTGTGTGTCTGTGAGAGAGAGAGAGACAAACGCCTAAATTATTAACAGAACGTTTAGAAAGTATATTGAATAAAAAGATTTCTAAAAAAAATAGGAGGAAATTAAACGAATATCTGAGCTATCTACATTTTACTGAGGGCATTTTTATTAGAATCCCCTAATGAGTTACAAGAAATCCGAAATTACGAGAATACAGATGTTTTCAATTAAGTTTTAAGGGTTGAAAGACATTTAAAAAAGTTATGTTAAAGTATAAAATTCAGAAACACAGAAGTTGAAGACTTGCTTGAAGCCGTGAAATAACTTTGTTGTTAGAATATTTAACAAAAATAGAGGTAAAAGGGAAAATGCATTTTAAATACATGAATCATATAATAAATGTATAATCCCAATAGGTACGGTTTTTTTCAGTTATGGGATTATCCAAAATCATCAGGAAATGATATGGTATATCTAAGTGATTCATTAATTTAACATTCATTCCAGTATGGACCAAGAAATGTTACTTCATAAAAGTGAATAAGAAGCAAAATCATGGCGGAAGAACAGAAATGATTTGGTAATTTTGTGCACTTGTGGTTCCACACTTGATATTATTATTCCAACTCTTCTCCCGCCCGCTATAAGTTAAATAAAAGTACAGACTGGATTACCAAGCCGTGGTTGGCTGTCGGTCAGAGAGAAGGAATAAGAGAAAGATTTCTATTAGATTTAGATCACGACACGTAATAAATAACAACAAGAGTTGTGCAAGGCACATGTAATAGATTAGGAAATCATTGCATTTTTTTAATTACACACACAAACATATATATATATATATATATATATATATATATATATATATATATATATATAAATTTGCAAATTAAAAAATAATAATGTTCTTTTATGAAAGTATTTTTTATTTGTATATATATTTGATATTTCAGATTGGCTGAAGAAAGATTAAATTAAATTTGATGATTATTTATGGGCATGCCTGTGTATGCACGCCAACACGCGCATATACGGTTGCTTATATCTGGTCAGTTGATTTATCTAACTCTATATCTATCTATCTATCTATCTAACATGTATATATATATATATATATATATATATATATATAGTTTTAAGGTAGGATATATTTATGGATTAAAGCACCCAATATCAGGGAGTGTATATAAATATAAATGTGGACATTGATGTATACACCCAGCGATACAAATTTATTTCATGCCTAAACGCAATCTTCAGCTTCATGTCTGTTGTGTTTTGGCTCGACTACATATATATGCTATTCAATATTGTATTATTGTCACGGTTATTGCTTGGGGTTAACGGGTATTGATCTAATTATTCTCTAGCCTATGGAGTAGAAATAATTGTGGATCAGAATGCAGATATTTTGCAGTTATTTATAGTGGTGTTTATACCATTTTTTTTTACTCATTATGTATTATTGATTACATAATTATTTGTTGTTGTGTGTTATTATTACATTTATTTGTGGTTGTTCATTCGTAGTTTGTTAATTACTTTATTATTCACTTATTACTCCACTTTGGTAACTCATCCGCGTGAATTTAAGCGTATTACTAATTGGCAACTAGGTCTCATTGTTTAACTGTTGAAATAAATAGATGTAACCGTAAGTTTTCTTCTAATGGTTTGTTATATAGCAATTCTCAACTGTCGAAATCCCTTCCGTTTTCTTGGTTCTCTGTCACGAAAAATCCTTAAAAAATTTAAATACAACGTCAATCACCAACTTCTGCTTTTTTTATAGTCAGTTCTAATCACTAATATGTAGGAGGCAAGGTGGAACAATGGATAGTGTTTCGAGTCCGAATTTCAGTCGAATCCATTACAATCACTTACGTAGGAAAGGTACGAGTCCTCTTCTCCCCACACCCACCAATGGATAAATTGCAGGACAAACCGGATTGTATAGTCTTGGATGGCAACTGGTCTACCGCAGAAAGAAATGGCAATCGTCAGTCATGTATCGAAAGTTGCATGATCGCCTAAGCGTATATCACGCATGACACATAAATGACTCAATGTACCTCCCTCAGGCCTCAATTGCCTAATAGTAGAATTATCGGCTTGCTTTCAATGAAATGAACATATATATATATATATATATATATATATATATATATATATATATATATATATATATATATATAAAAGAAAAACAGACAACATTAAGGTACCATTATAATAATTTATTTCACCAGAGCCCTTTTAGAGCTCTCAGAATTTCATCCTCCTTCGGATTACCCATAAGGATTACCAAGTTATTCATAACTTAAGTATATATATATATATATATATATATATATATATATATATATATATATATATATATATATATATATATATATATATATGTGTGTGTGTGTGTGTGTGTGTGTGTGTGTGTGTGTGTGTAATGTTTATCTTCACGGTATGGCTCTCCAAATGTTTCATTTCCTGTTTCTTCGTGTCATATCATCGAGAGAGAAATAGTTCCTTTTTACTTACTCCATGGTTATGCATTGGGAATCGTCCATAAGTTCGCTTAATTGTTTCCCAAATGTAAATAGCCCAGTCTACTCTCCTACGTAACCGACAGCCGGGGAACGAATGGAATTGTTTTGCGGCATTTCCCACGAGCATTTTTGTAAAGATGAACACACCAGAAGAGGCTAGAATTTGATCTCATCGCGCCAATACTCTTTTCCACGCTTGTATTTGTTGAGTTAACCAAGCACAAATTCCCGAATACATGCTTTTTAAAAATGGCTCTTCTAATCCAAATATAATAAGTCAAATAAATACCCTAAATATAATATGTTATATGTGAAAATCTATTTTGATTAATGGTAAATGTATCCTCTTCTGTATAAGCAAACATTCGGAATGCTTTGGTCAACTGGAATTTACAAAACCTTTCAATTAAAACAATTTTTTTAGGAAAAGTTCAGTCGTTGTTATTGATCTTTGTACTATTGATTTCAGCTTCTTTCATTCCATTTTTTTTTTTGTAATGTGAAAATTCAACATCTCGCTGAACGTAATTCTTTCTTTGAGATTCATGTGCGACATATAGGTTTTTGCTGATGTTGAAAGTCATCAAAATATATAGCAGTTGTTATCTGATACAGTGATGTTGTGATTAGGATGTTTGCTTTTAGAGGGAAAAGTAAAAAGAAAATGTCAAATCACTCACTCACTAATGGAAAACTACTGATTAAAAGAAGACGTAATTCAAATAAGACACTTATTTCTATTTTTAATCTTTCTCTCAGGCATTTCAAGTTAAATAAGAAACGATGACACTCAAAGATTACAAAAACAGATACCATAATATTATTTCATGAAATACATTTAGTGATAATATTTGAATATATTTAGTTTGTTTAATATTTGCATAAGTACGAGGTGACATATTTCCATGTGTAATAAATTATATTACGAGTTAGTTTCGTGAGTAGAAAAGAACAGTTAAGAAAGAAGAAAAGCTGACTCAATCTCTCTATAAGAATTGTCTCTTCGAGAAAAATCGGTTAATTAAGTCTACAAAAGATTGATGTTGATATCAGCATAAACAATTGGACATATTGAAAATTCAAAGCTAGTGTCCTGGTTCAATGTTTACAGTAATCGAATGGAACTGTTGTAAACATACATTTTACGAAACGTCAGATGATAACATAGATAGATATGTCAAGATAGATATATAGATAGATAGATCTACATATATAATTATATATATATATGTGAGTGTGTGTATGAGATAGATAGATAGATAGATAGATAGATAGATAGATAGATAGATAGATAGATAGATAAAAATAGACACATAGAAAAATGTAGATGAATGCAAATAGAGAAATAAGTACATGCAAAAATTGATAGATAAATTTATATATATATATATATATATATATAGATAGATAGATAGATAGATAGATATAGATAGATAGATAAATGTAGATATACTGACAGATAAATATAGATAAAAATAGACATAGATACATATTGATGGACAAACAAATGTAGATAGTTAAAAAGATATATATATATAAATATTGATAGATAAATATAGATAGATATATAGAGATATATAAATATTAATAAACATAGATAGAGACAGACATGCATACAGACAGAGACAGATACATAGATAGATGCATACACAGAGAAATGTAAATATCTTAGATAAATTTAGATAGATCGATAGATATAGATATATAAATATTGATATATATAGATAGATATATATAAAAAATATATATATACACACACATACATATATATATATACATATATATATATATATATATATATATATATATATATATATATATATCGTTAAATTTAGATAGATAGATAGATAGATAGATAGATAGATAGATAGATAGATAGATAGATAGATAGATAGATAGAATTACTGCTTCATGACGAAATCGTACAGGTGTTAGAATGTCTTGAAAAGACTTAAGCTAAGTTAAGCACAATAATGGTTCACCGGCCTCTCAGTAAGCAGGGCGCTTACCAGGCAGGTGGTCACTCGTGTATTCGTCCATTGAACCAATATATATTCCAGACATTGCCTCGGCAGGAAAAGCTCTGGAATAAAGTGATCTGACGTCAGACATGTCTTGGGAGCGGGGACATGTAACTCAGACGATCGAGGCGGTTACGTCAAGCTAACAGACGATCAAACAAATAGATGACTGGGTAAGTTTTGTCATTGCAAGACATATGTCGAAACGACGTTCAATCCTGTCGTACCATCCCCGCACAAAAATTATCTTACCCACCTCGATACGCATGGGAATGAAGTAGTTCCGTCAAAATCATCGATATATTGGCTATAGGATGCAACAACCATATATAATTTCTATACGTGATATTTTAGTTTTTATATGAACTAATGATAACAGATAATATGAAATTTCAGTTATTTTGTTTTGTTTTGGGGTTATAGCTATAACAGCAGAACAGACAGAGCTATTGTAATTCATAATAGATTTTAAAATTTGATGAATTCATAAAATTCACTCTGTTGTATACGTTAAAGTACAGGCAGTGCAACGTTTAACGATGGTGAAAAAGACGAACCGGTAACGACTTCTGGCCGGGTTCGTTGCGTTCACTGTGCCAACATTTAGTGATGTAATGAATTTATCTCTTGTGACTCACCAGGTATAGGATAAATAGCTAAATGGGCTCTCTTTCTTGTAATTGAAGATGGTAAGCACTGAAATTTAAGACAGCTGAAACGGGATGTGATACTCACTACTATAGCACAGTAACGCCGAAGTTGTTTACGAGACACGCAATGTAAAGGAATGATACAATCTTAACCTCTTCAAATCTCTTTCATCATTATAATTCACACATATGTAAATTGCACTCCTTGTTCTAACCGCTCATAATAAAAAAAAATTCTTCAGTGACCCTCTACTGTGATTAACCGATCTATATTAGTAACAAATACATATTTGTTATATAATTACTTAGAAATAAATAAATGTCAAGTTCTCATCCGTGTGACATACTTGGGCCACACTTGTTCTCTATTGACACATTATAGATATTTGGCATCATGATGATCCCGGTATTATCTCTTCATACGGTTCTTGAACATCCAGAATTGGGATTTGTATCTGGATGAAAAAGGAATATTTAAAAATCCAAATCTTCATATGAATCTAAATAAACAAATGACAAGTTCTCTCTGTCAGTCCGTAAGACCAAAACGCATCTAATTCAGGCCTCACTTGCTCTATATAGATATATTATAGATATTTGGTATGAAGATGATCCCGGGATCCTCCCCTCCTAGGTGCTTAAACATCCTGCAATGCGATTTGTGTCAGGATGAGTAGGAAACTGTTAAAAATTCAAATCTTCTAAATCTAAATAAATAAACAGCAATGTCTGTCTCTCAGTCTGTGTGTGTGAAACCCACACTAACTCAAGCCACACTTGATGTATATACATATATTATACTTTTTTGGTATCAGGATGATCCCGAGATTGACGATTATCCCTTCATATGGTGCTTGAACATTCAGCATTTAGATTTGTGTTCGTATGAGGAGGGAATAATTAAAAATTCAAATCTTCTTAAAAATCTAAATAAATAAGTGGCACGATCTCTCCGTCCGTCCATGTGACTGAAACCCAGATGACAGGAGATACACTTGCTCTACACATAGACACATCATACATATTATACACAATACAGATCAGAAAATACAAAAAATAACAATAAATCTTTACACACACACTAGTTTATACAGCGTTTAAGTGATTCGCAAAGTAAGATATCCTCATGAAATAAAATCTTCGAAACAAAAATTTTAAATGAAAATTTAATTTATAAATTGGCTTGTTATAGCTAAGGAAAGTTTTACAAATAGATACCCACTCGTTGAAAGCCAAGTAAAATGCAAATATCAAACATATTTCTGTCCTATATAAAACGATATTCGTAAACAGAACCAACTTTGATAGGGAAATAAAAACAATCCCCAAATAAACGAACAGTAATAAAAGGCAGTTAATAAATAAAAAAAAAAACCTTTTTAAAAATCTACATGCAAATTAGTTAAACTTGAAGTATGATATCGCCTAGAATTTGATAATATATAATACAGATATTGAGCTTGCGTTGTGTAAATTACAGGGCGACCTTGTGTCACATCTCATTCTCGTGGTGGAATGAGTAAACGCCGTGTAAGCTACAGGGGAAGAGGGAGGTAACGGTGCTCGCACCGACGCGAGCGCAACCGACGGCTGAGGGGAATTTTTGACCCTGCCGGGGTTCACGCGCTCCGGTCGCCAACATTAACCCGACCTTGTGTCACATCTCATTCTCATTGGAGAACCAGTAAACACCGTGTAAATTACAGGGGCGGTCAGGGGCTTCTCCGTCAAAGGACAGAGTGCAACTGAGAAAATTATACTGAAAAGGTGCCCACCCCTGGGGAACAGCTGCCCGAGGCCGCGCCCTCCCATTGCACAAGACGGAGGAATCGGTGTCGCACCGGGGCCAGCGCAACAGATGCTTGCGGAGGGTTGAGGGTAATTTTTGTTCCTGTCCCGGGCGTACGCGCTTGGGTTCCCACCTAAAAATATAACTTGTGTCACATCTCATCGTAGTGGAGGGTCAGAGTAAATACTGTGTGTAAATTACAGGGGTGATCAGGGGCTTCTCCGTCAAAGGACAGAGAGGCAACGGAGAAAATTATACTGAGAGGTGCCCACCCCTGAGGAACAGCTGCCCGAGGCCGCGCACTCCCATTTCACCAGAGGGAGAGATCGGCAAATTTTGTTCCCGTCTCGGGCGTACGCGCTCAGTTCCCCACCTAAAAATAGAACTTGTGTTACATTTCGTCCTAGTGGGGTGGGGCAGAGTTAGTACTGTGTAAATTACTAAAATTAGAGCTTTGGCATCTTAATCAAAGCCATTCGTTGAAGAATTCAGCTGCAATTTCGCATTTATTCATATAGATTCCATAATATAGGTTTTACTTATTTAGCTTTTATGTTTCTCGAGCTCTTCAAATGTTGAATGTATATCAAAATCTAATTTGTATTTTTCTCATCTTTACACTATATTAATGTTCTTATTTCTTAAATGCCGACCGATACGGACGCTTTAAAGCTAGTTTATAATAAAACTTGCTATGCAACTTGGATACATAAATAGTTACTTCCCTTCAACCATCCAAGCAAAGATAATGGCTGCTATAATATATATTTTAACCTCGCATAATCTGGCAACCCTGAGTCTGAGCTCAGCGAATGAGCCTTTGAATGAGCTATGCATCCTTTATATCGGACCAATAAATGTTATATATATATATATATATATATATATATATATATATATATATATATATATATATATATATATATATATATATATATATATATTAGCTTGGTGCAAAAATAATGTCGTTTTCTTGCATATGTTACTATGTGTGAAAACGACATTATTTTTGCACCAAGCTAATATATATATACAAATACACACATTAATAAATACACACGCACGCTGTGCTACGATGGTCTTGAGGTAAGATGTTAGACTCATATATCATATCGATCCCGGTTTGAAGACATCTGACGTCTAGCTACACTGAGGATGTGTCATACAGCGAAACAGTCACTCTGTAGATGACTATATATATATATATATATATATATATTAATTTACGTGTAAATTACAACTAGGACTATCATGTTCATTACTATCAATAAATATTACATTTTTACTTTTAATACTTGTTTCTTTATATAAAGTTACTCCATCTTCATTTCCTTTCCCTTTTAAGTTTAATGAATTTTTCTTAAATATCTTGGCGTCTTCAATTTTTGTATTTATTTATTTTAATTCTTCATTTTTATACACAACCTATGATTTTTTAACTTTAATCCAGATGGATACCTCAATATTATATTCTAATTACATAATTATTAAACGTAGAATTGATCTATATCTCTAAAACAGAAGATGTCTCTGTGTGTGCATGTGCGTGTGCATGTGTATGTGTGTGTACATGTTATTTCAGTAAATCCATATTTCTCGACCGATTTTGATGAAATTGTACACACATGTTTGGCAGAAAAATCAAGAAGACGGAAGGTAGGTACGACTCTTTGCAAAAAACACTCAAAGTTTCAGGGGAACAATTTTTTTACTGGTTGAGCTGATGTTCTTTGCAATTAAGGTTGTTTATGTAGAATGCTTGATATTTTTTCTGCGACACTGGCTTCACGATAAAAACTGTGAAGAAAACGAGCTTTTTGTACCACTTAAAATAAACATTTGAATAACTCCCTCATTTTTCTTCAAACACATCGCAAAAAATTACCATTACGCATGAAATAAGTTAATGTGATTTTTAATCATCTTTTTGCAGTTGGATTGACGTTAGTAATATTTCATTGTCCACGATACGGTTTTTGAAAGCGATGCTGTGGATTTTTGTTAAATTCTTTTCGATGGCACTCAGATAGATAAGAGAGCAATGCTTTTCAAAGAAACCTTATCGTGTGACAAATATATGTGGATGTTTTCTTAATATTATGGAGAGAAACGCAATATCCCAAGAGTCAAGAGAATTCGTAAAAGCGTTAGATTTTTGCCATATTTGGAAACGAGTGCATATTATCTATAACGTTGAGAGGTTTTTATTTATTTATTTATTTATTTTATAGTGGAAGATATGATATACAAATCTATATATCAAACTAATAGTTGGTAATCGAATGAAAAACGAAAAAAACACGATATGATTGACTCTTTCAATAAAAACATTATTCTGTCTGAAGATATTTCTTCAAGGAACTAAACACTTTTCTTTATTTCTTTACCATTTTGTTATATCTGCATTGGGGGAATTCAACAAAAACTGTTAAACTTCTCAAACAAAAATATGTATACACAGTTCTTATTTTAAATTTAATTTTTACAATTCATCTCCTTAAAAAAGGAGATCATCCAGAAATGATGCAAGAAATTCCGAAGTTATCTGGAGGCCATGGTTGAAGTTACTGACGATAAATTGAATACTCGTTAGTATTTCACGATATGTTTGCGTAATTCTGATAAATATATGTGAAAATGAGTTGTCATAGCTATTTTCATTTTTGAATAACATTTTCCATATATATATATATATATATATATATATATATATATATATATATATATATATCTTGGGAAAGCTATGAATGCTTCTCTTCTCCCTCCAACTATGTGTAAATAGCAGTACAGACTGGATGGCAACTGGTCTAGGAGACGGACAACTCTGAATTCAAAACCTGCACCATGTCTCTGTATCCGGTCCTTCAAGAGGTGTTGTTGATTCTGCACAAAGCCTTCACCACTATAATTTATATGTGCTGGTGTCTGGGCAGTCAGTTCCTAGGAAATAAGCTACTTGACCCTCATACGTCGAATTCGACGGGGACAGTCCATCATATATATATATATATATATATATATATATATATATATATATATATATATATATATATATATATATGTATATGTATATGTATGTATGTATGTATGTATGTATGTATCTATGTATTGAGACTCCGTGTATAAAATCATTATTAATCGGAAAATGTTCATTCTGGGGCGGAAAAACCTTACGTAGTATAACATTTTTTCATTTTATTATTCTTGTATTCAGAGTATTACTATTATTTTTCTTATATGCGAAATCTTTGGTGTCTTTTCTATGTAAAGTTTTTATCAAACGTTGAATTACATTCGGTATTGATTTTAGCCCTTGTAATATAGACGGAGTGCATTATCTTACATAACAGCATATTAAACGTTGCTTTGCTTTAAAAATCACATTTACTGTGTATTTCGCTCCAATTCACCTATCCCGTGACCTTTATGTTCTTAGGGGCATGTAATGCAGCTGTAGCAGCAATGGCGTGGCCTGGGCAAACCAGCCTAATGCATCACAACGCTCGCAGTGCTGGTTTGAATTCAGAGTTGCCAACTAAGATTACAAAGCTATGATTATAACTAAAGGGAGAAGAGATAGTTTCATATATTTCTCAAGTGAATGCAATTAACTCGACTGGAATTCAAATTCTGCTTTTTGAGTTCTCATCTCGAGCCTCTATTCATCTGACCACTAGGCATGCACGCTGATTAGTTATTCATAAAAGTATTCTATATACTAAATGTTGGTGTTACACTGGTTAATTCTTTATAGATGATTGCTAACCGTAAACCCATTCCTGAACAAGAAACAATGTACACCCAAGGAGGTGTAATGGATAGCGGCTCGAATTGAGGAATCCGGGAGCCGAGTTCGAATTCCAGTTCAATCCATTACATTCACTTACGTGCTAATACTCTTATGAATCCTCTTCTTCTATGGGTTAATAGCAGGACAGACCGTGTTCTATAGACTTGGATGGCAACTGGTCTACCGCAGAAATAAATGGCAACCTACTGCGGGGAAAAATATCTGCATCGTCAGCCATCTATCGAAAGATACATGATCGCTTAAGCGTGTATCACGCATGTCACATAACTGTCTGACTGACAGGAGGATATTTCTTCAGACTGTTAGTCAGATGACCCTTGACGATGTTCTTGTTTACAACAGAACACCAGATACAGCAGATAACCTGGACATGTGACGTCGTTAAATTAATTCAGTGGCATGATTTCACACTTCAGAATTTTTTTTCTTAAATTCCTTTACAATACATTCGCAATATTTATCTTTGACTTTGTGTTGTCATTCTTCCTTATAAAGAATGTTTAAAGCAGTAATGATATCATTTTGCATTTAATTGAATTGAAAGATTAATTATAAATGTTGCATTAGATTCTGATTGCGGGTGCGATTAGCCAGTGAACTACTATTACATTGCTCTGCACAAACATTCGCTAATCTTTCTTTTTATCTCGCGTGTGTCCCTCCACCCCATGTCGGGGTGATCACGACATTTCACAATTTACTCTCCTCTGTAAATTTTCGCTTTATTTTGCTTTAAATATAGACGACGGAACTCTGCTAATACAGAAGAAAAAAATATTTGCAACATCAGAAAAGTCTTCTATAACGAAAGAGGATGACACTGAAATATATCCTGACCAGAAATATTAAAATTTCAAAACGAAATCACGGCCGGACAAATTTAGCAGCATCAAAGCAGCAAAGTCAGAATGAATTATAATTGAGTTTCTGACAGGTTTAGATGAATTTGGCATTGAAAAACTTACAGATATAATAAACAAAATATAGAACAATGGTCATATAACAGAAGATCAAATTATATTCATTTTCAGAGCGTAGATCAATTTTTCTTAGCATAGGTGCTAAGGATTGAGAACTCCACTGCACAATTAGCCACATGTCAAAACTTATCATTCGAATTCTAATGAGCAGAAAGGGCAGCAGAAATAAACCGGGAAAACGATGAGGGCAGTTCGGTTTCGTTAAAGGAACCGAAAAAACGATTACTATATTTAAACTGAGAATGATATCAGAAAGTCAAATACTGATTTAAAGAATATTTAATTAGGTTTTATAGATCATGCAAAAGCGTTTGATAAAGTAAGTCAAAAAGAACGATTCGAACAGAGAGGTAAGCTTAATATATTTGGGAATTATTTTAGAATAATGCAGAAAATAAACGTATTGGGATGAATATATGAATAGAAAATTAATTCAGCATTTATCCAGAAACAGAAAGAAACGTCAGAGATGATTCTCCTCACCAGACCTCTTCAACAATTTCAATGATGTGAGAATTATTATGACTACCAGAATTCATTACTGGCAGGCACAATCATAACTATATTAGATATGCAGATAAAACAGTGTGGATTGCAGTTACAGAAAGCAAATTAAGGAATTGATAGAGAGAGTGGAAAAGGGAAGCGAGAAAAAAGATTAAATTTTAATTGTTAGACAGAATATCAGGTGATAGGAAAGCATTCAAATACAAACCTAAAAGAGGATGAAAATATCTGAGACCAAAATTCGAATGTCGGAAGAATACTGCCAAAAATTAAGCAAAGCATTAAGAACCAAGGAACTTTCCTAAAAAAAATGAATGAAAAGAGAACTGAACTCTTAATTAATTTGGGTCCTTCTACATAGAAGTACATGCTGGACAATCTGCTAGCATGAAGAAACTTAAGACAACAGAAATATTGACCTGTTGAATGATGATGGAGAATATACTGAATTGAACATCGGCGAATGAAAAATGGATACTTACACTTAGTATCAGTGAGAGAGAAAATTGAATGCAAAACGGACAGAGGAAATCAACAAAACTACCGAAACAGGGATTAGGAGAGATAAAATGAAGACAAAATTTACTGAGAGCTACAAAAGACAGGACGCTGGTGAAAGTCATGATCGCCTACGTCTTGAAGGCACATAACACATAGAGGAAGAACAAGTATTGTATTAGTCTGTACGAACCGAACGGACAAAGTTACACAGAGAGTATTTCTCCTAAATTTTTATGTGCCCGTTTATTACACAGTATCATCTGAATGTAACTTAAAAGAAGACTTATGGCTGCATCTTTCAAAGGAAGATATATTTGACGTACATTCTAAAGGATAAAACGGGATTATTCATTAATATATCCTGTTATCTTGGTTCTAATCAGACCCATTGATAAATGTAGGTTGCACGAGTAAATACCCTAGAATCGTTCACCCTAGAGGCAATAAAAAGTAATATATTAGTTGATATTAATATTGGCGAATTCTCTCATCTGGAAACGCTATTCAATATTTCAGATGATTGAATGAATTCCCATAAATTGCGCAAGATATTATTGCACAAAATACGTTTCCCGTCATAACCAGTATACCAGGATCTCATTCGATCATCGTGGTACAGCAATATCGAGCACGGTCTAGTATTTAAATGGTGGAAAACGCAAGGGAACACCGGCTACTGTACATGGCCTCCACATAATCTGAAAAATGATTCGGCTTTAAATAACACCCAAAGTGTTGATAGGCCATAAAACTTAAATCAATCAATGCTAATCTAAATAAATACAGAGATTCTCCCGGGCCCCTACTCTTGTGTGTCACTGTAATCTTTACATTCAAAATTTGGCAGGTGTATGCAAGGGGAATACCGTGCATTTTACTCTCGTTCACTTCTTGACGATTCGACCCTTTCGTTTTGTTTTCTATATATTTTTGCATGTATTTCAGGTTAGGACTCCTTCAGATGATCCAGTGTCCTTCAGACTTAGTCTTTTCTTTTCTTCATCTCTTACTAGCATTTACAATGCTGTCTGGACCAATTATACTTCATTGAATGTACTCTACACACGTTGAGTCTTCTGATTTGAAGCAACTCGGTACATATCCATTTCGTTTGTATATTTAAGAGGAATATTGATTTTTTCCCCTTTTTCGACGCGAAAAAATCTAAATGACAGTAAGACACAAGTGGATGCTAGACAGAAAAAATGGAAATAATTAAAACACAGGAAATCAATACTGCAAAGAACAAGTTCACTACTGCTTCAAGAATTCTTACCGATAGCTAAAAACTGCGATCATTTTGTCGCAGAAGAATATTTTCCCATAATCCTGTATAGCGAGTCATTTCACTGAATAGAAGTACTGGCATATATTATAAAACTGAAGAACCCTTTTTTGATTTATTCTTAATTTATCTCAACAACTATAGCAAAAACATTGGTATCGTCAACATTCAAACAATATGAATGTTAATATAATTTTAAACAGCAATATACATCCAGCACTGGTAATTAAAAAAAGATTTAAAATTTAATTACTCTCGAAATTACATTCTCGTTAATTTCGCCAGTTCAAAACTAATCGTAAAGATAGATGTTAATTAAAATAATTAATCTCCACTTTGTTTCCCAAGTGTCTACCTTTTTTTTATCTGGAAGCAACGACAGAATCAGATGTATCAGTAGTTTTAATTGTGTAAGTTTTATTAATGTTAAAAGATTCTCTAAATTAGCAGCTAGTGGAAGCGTTTTTATACTTCTTTTATATGCCACATCTTCTGAAAATGCAGGAATAATGTCTCTCTTCTACATACTATCAGTTATAGCTCTAACTCTTTAATCTTTATTATCATTTCACTCTCTCACTCGCTTCACAGAAAGACGTTAGGTATATTGCTCGGTGCTGCCATAGTGTTCTTTACCTTAGTATGGGGGATTATCTAGGCGTAGTTTAAATGTGTCAGAAGACCGAAAGTATGGGGAATCCACTTAGGATCGTCCTCACTAATCAGTCTTAATTGATCTAGCCCCTACAGCACGTTGTAATTCCCCCTATATTTAGTATGTCTTTTAAGTGTTAGAATTTGAAAACCGAATTGCCAAATAATATCTCTATCTATAAAAGGTAGAATGTGTGTGTGTGTGTGTGTGTGTGTGTGTGTGTGTGTGTGTGTGTGTGTGTGTGTGTGTGTAACGAATGCACGGCCGCAATTGTCGACGAATTTGCACCAAAATTTACATGCACATGCTTCAAGTTAGCGGAAAAGGCCAAGACCGACTTTGCATTTCCCAACTCACATTGATAGTGGAAATAATCGATTTTATCATGCTTCTACGGCAGTTTTCATGTGTGACGTCACCCCGGGGTCGCTGCGCCAAATGTGACGTCTGCCTGGCCGCGTCCCTCGTGCTATCCTGGTCACTGCACCAATTGTGACGTCACTCCGGGGTCGCCGCGACAAACGTGACGTTCTAACCCTTTGCTGATTTGGATGAGAATCTGGTTAGATTCAGCATCAGCCTTGTTCCCAGCTCGACTCCAACGTCTGGTTACCGAAGTAACTGTTTTGATTTCTAGTCTAACCTACCCACGTTGTGATTTGATCTTAGGTGGACGAAATCAATCAGTCGCCGGGCCGAAATGCAAGTCGATTCCGAACAAGAGTAATACCGCACAAGTATATGTAAAAGAACATAAAGTAATAACTCGAAAAGTTAATATTTTATATCTGGTTACTGAATACAGGACTGCGTCTTTCTCCCAAACCGCTAATATGGATTCGTGACACTTTGTGTTTGTTAGGCGAGTCTTAGCATCTTAAAATGTTCTTTTAAGAAACTGGTTTTGGTGTATCTTCAGGTGATATTCGTGAAACTTGTTTTGATGGTGTGAGTGTAACTCGTTCTTCAAAAATAAATTGTTCTTGGTTAGAAGGTGAGGTCGTGATTGCGTGGATCTTTCAGTCAGGTTCCTGCGAGGCGGGTCTGCGAGCTCTCAGCTCAACTGCAACTGCTTGCCACTCTTCAACCTCAACTCAACTCAACTCAACTGCGAACTGCTGTCCACTCACTGCGACTCTGCTTATATGGACGGCGACCAAACCCGGAGTGGGCTTGTCGGGGTTTGAGGTTCTTTGTTTTTGGTCAGGAAAACCCTCACTTTCCATTTTTGGAAATCTTTTACTTTCTACTTTAAGGGAATGGTCCTCCCAATTTCTTCCTTTCTCATATGGGTATCTCGCTCAATCCCTTCAGGGGGCGTCAACAGGCCTCCCATCCTTCTTCTTGGTTTGCCTTCGCCTACAGCTCACGCCACCCTTCAGCCAATGAATGCTCAGCGGCGTAGGTGTTTGCTAATTATCGTTCAAAGAAAAAAAAAATTATCTTCCTTCCTTTTTTTCTTTCTCTCTCTTCTACGAGCAGACCTCACACGATATTTAATCTCTATCTTAACCGAATCCCATCTGGGGTCGTCAATCGAGACTTCTCGTCAGCATCAAGTGGGTGGTTTAACTGGACGTATTTGCATTCTGCCGCTAATTAACCGTTCCGATAAAATAGTTTCTATTTTTTATCATGGCCAGCTCTTGACATGAAACAGGTGCCTTTTTCCTATGGTATCTGCGAAGAACAATCAATGGTCTAATCTTTCCTTCTTTGTACTCTGTGGGTGGTCCAGATGACACCTGTCTCCGCCAGCGCGCGACCTAATTAATTTTTATCTCCTAGCATTTTGCCTTGTAGGCCACTTGATCAATTTGAAATTTCCTTTATCGCCATGGGCAGACGGTTATCTTCGTTAATGAAAATAAAATCTTTAACATTTTTCTTTGTTAGAAAAAATAACATCGCTCAGTGTCTTTTCGTGAGAGCTTCTTATCACCTCAATTAATTCTCGCCTCCTTTTCTTTTTTTTTTTCATTATTTTTTCTTTTTCACGCAACCCTAAATAGTGCCACACATGTAGTTAGGGCCATTTTCTACTGGCCAGAGTGAGACCTTATAGCTGGCTGCCACGAATAGGCAGAAAGATTCTATTGGCCAGCGTGAGTGCCAACAGCTGACTGACACAAATGTTAACTAGCATCCTAGAATGCAAAACAAATCGATAGCTGCATTCGTCACAAGTGGGAAAAATTTAAATCTGTATGGCACTTTACTCCAATTCGCTCATTCACTTGCTTAAACTCGACGTTGATTGTGATTCCGCAGAACTGGGTTGGATGTGAAAAAGTATTTGTTGTTAACATTCTTTTTTCATTCGGTTTTTCCAGTTACGAGTCTTTTTTTAAAGCTGATCGTTTTGTGTTCATTAATTTCTTTTTTCGTAACAGATTTAATGTTTAGTATAGAGCTTAGAAAAAATTCGCAGTGTGAGATAGGCAAGAAGTAGCAACATGAGCACGGCAAAGGGCACTACTTTAAAGGCAAGGAAGGGCAAAAATAAAGTCAAGTGATGGCGATTGCTGTATGAGTTGTACAATTTTTGAATGAAGCACGGGCAACGCTGGGCCATGATGCTAGTGTTCACTAAATGTGAACACTTTCTGTTTAATTTCAAATATTTCTAACTCGATAGAATCTTCCCGCATTTTTTCTTACAACGTCGCCCGTGCTCACACATACAGCCCATTGTATTATAATCATTTGTGTGTAAAAACACATTAGTATCCTTTAAAGTTTCACCTTTATGCAAAATAGATATGACGTAGTTTGTCATCGCTCTTGTATTTGGTTTTAACGAATTTTTCCTATCGTTTGATACTTTTCTGAAAGGAAATTTCATTATTCCAACGCTCCTTCAGGTTGTTGTCATTTTTCCCATTTTCTGTTCTATCACTTCACAGATTGTTAAATTCTTGCACTCATATGATGGTGATGTCCGTCTCCCGTTCGTAGCTCACGTTTTAGGCTGTCTCCCTGCTAAAGAACTCGAATTGAAGTCAATATCGTTGAAATCGCTTTCCCACAAATAACCTTAGGAAAGTAATCAATCCATGCATTTGTACCTTTCCAGCTAGAGCTTACAGAAAGAACAAGTACAGGATTTCTAGCTATAGATGTCAACCATTTTAAGAGAACATGAATAAATTCAACTCTCTGATGGTTTTCCAGCTATAAATTTTAGCTCGTAAAATATATACGATATGAATAATACAGTAGCAATAGCTACGGTTTTAAGTCTGTGGCTCTAGTATCATATAGGAATCTGCAGGTTAAATGTATTTGGTTAATGTTCAACGAACAAGCTGTATTTTAATTTGATTTAACTGTCTTACTTTTTAAAATATATAGTTTTTATGTTTTATTGTAATTAATATTAATTTCTTCGTTCTATATTGTAAATTAAATATTCTTATAAAACTGATAGGGAGTTTACGGATGTCTTGAAGAGGAACATCCCAAGATATGAACTACAAATTGGAGTTGCCAAAATAAAGGAATTATGAATATTTAAATATATCGATAGTTTTTTTTAACAGAGGGCGAAAATTTAACATCGAACTCTGAAGGCACGTTACAATAGCGAGAAAAGGATGTCAAAAGCTAAAAAAATGTACTAAGAAACAGGAAAATCTCGCTCGAAACAAAAAAAGAGCGCGGAACTGCAGTGTACTGTCGGTCTTACTATATCGCCGTGAATGCTGAACAATTTCAACACTGATGAAGAAGTGTCGAGACAAAGAATATGTGATTCTATACTGGGAGTACCATGGATTGAAGCATCGGGTAACAAGAAAACTTTTAAGAAAAATGGAGAAACTACGATGCTTATAGCTAGAATGAGAAAGAACGCGTTTAAATTTCGAAGACACATCAGATGGAACGCCGGTTTGGAGAATTCGACTTTCATAAAAAAGTGAAAGCAAGAAATGAAGAGGAAAACTGTGAATAAACTAATAAAGCTCTAGTGTAAACTGATGGGAGAAAATTAAATGGGAGTTATGGTGAAAAGATGAATCTTACGACGAACTACAAAGAATACTGGAATTTCGAACCGTACCCTTTTGTCATGTCCACCGGGAAATATTGTTCTATTTCAACCGGCCACGCCTCTCACGCATATCTCTGTTTCCGTTATTTCACTTTAGTACCTCTGTGATACAAGTCTTAAATAATAGTTTCAGACTATTATATTTTAGTGGTCGTGTATTTTGGTTCAGACCTTCTGAGGCTGACCACTAAGGTCACATGGTAGACAAAATAGGAAAGTCAATTTTGATCGGCTGAGCTGAACATAGGAATGAGTTATAGATTAAAGTTTTCCGGGAGTTTCTGTTTGGACGATAGACTAACTAGACGTTGCAGATTGTGTTTGTGCAACCCTCTACACCAATGGAGAAGGGCCTTTCGAGAGTTGGCTGTTACACATCAAAGGAAATGAACTGCAAAAACATTTCGACACCCGGCCTGAAGACGAGAAAGAGACGATATACAATAGTGAATTAGCTGAAACCAACCACCAGAACCTTCCAACAAGGAAGGCGATGCGACACAAGTTTTGTTTACTTCTGCTGTGTTCAGGTATTGAACTGACAATACTTTGGGTTATGTCCCTGGATTACTTCAATCTACTTTTATCTACTGAGCCATGTGACCCCAAGAACAATTTCTACAATGCCTCGTCTCAGAAATATAGATAGATAAGGTCATTCCTATCTCGCACACAGTGTGGATATATCTCGCACTTTATGATCTGCATGCCCAGCTTCCTGACGC